>VZRI01013067.1:47602-98564 GCA_013397515.1 Upupa epops
GAGGTCCCTTCCAATCCCTAATGATTCTATGATTTTTCTCCTAGCACAGTAGTTTCATCCAAACCAGCAATCATTTATCTTTGATTTAAGCACAATTTGCTGGCTACTTAATATACACGCAAGATATTTCACGACAGCCCCAAATGTGTGTTTGACAGGTTTCCAGAAGACAGCAGTGCATACTAATATCTTTGCATTTACAGGCATAAATTCATGGGTGGCTCTCAGGTTAGATGACTTGGAAGAGTCTTTGCAATAACACCTTCTCTAAAGATTATTCATATATTCAGCATTGCGGTTGCATATTCCTCACGCGTTTCTTCCCGCAATGCCTATAGGATCACGTTATTCATAGAGTTGGTTGCTATTTACCCACACAACAACGCTGCTACTTGAAATACCAAGAAAATGCTGATTTGCAGGGTTTTTCCACAGAACAGATTGTAATGATTATAACAGTCTCTGGAAACTCTCTATAAAACATGACTGACATAACTGCGCCCTAGAGAGCAATGGTTAAATAATAATATACATACATAGCGTCATTATTATATTGATTTATAGGGATGTGATATTACCTAGGCTATATGTGAAAGGAAAAATTAGTCACATTACTTAGGTAATCAAGAAGAACAAATTTGAAACAACATGTACACATTCTTCTCGGTTTCACATCTGTGTGCTGAAACACCCCCGGAGCAAGCATTTTATAAATTAAAGAGCAAACCTGCTCCTCGATCAAACTTCTTGCTATTCACAGCAGATTTCATTCGATTTGACCAGAAAAATAAATACCTTTAACATTTCTCTAGATGAACCCTTCTAAATTCAACACTTTTTTTTTCCCCCAAACCCATCAGCTCTTTAGTTCTTTGGGAAACTGGGGGTCATTAGCAGTGACTGGCAGGTTCATGAATTGCATGAACGTGACTGTTACCACAGGAAGATTCAAACTCATCCTGGCCTGCGTTGGAAACCTTTGAAGCTATGTAGCTCTACCAGCTGCAAAGGAGGTAACACACTCCTATCCTAAGAGTTTATACACAGACATTGTTATAGTTGGAATAAAACACTCAAGGGAATAAAAAGCCACATAAAGTCAGGTTAAAGACATTCTGGCCAGTCATCACTGCAATCAACATCTCTTTCTCCAACTGCTTTTTGACTTAAATAAAACAGAGGGCAGAAGCTCCCACTGAAAGAAACACATCTATCGAGACAAGACCACCTTTGAAACATCCAGATTGCATTTCCATTGATTCATAGCCCAAACCTCTCTCTTTCAGTTCTGTACTGATGGTCTAGCCAGACATAAAATATACTTCTGCTCAGACTATGCCCCAATGTCTTCATCAATTCCTTAACCCATCTACAACACAGCTCTTTAAATATGATACTTGGTCTGAAAGGACAGAGAACAAAAATATTAAGGGAGCTATAATGGAAGTTATAAATCCTTCAGATTTATCAGAAAGCCTTCAGATTTAATATTTGATAGTTCCAGTGACATCATTATGTAAGGCATGCAAAATGGGATGAGGACAGACGCACGGTAAAAAGATGTGGGCAGGCTGGAGAAGGTCCAGAGAAGGGCCATGAGGACGATCAAAGGACTAGAAGGCCTGCCATGTGAGGAAAGGCTCTGAGCCCTGGGTTTGTTCAGCCTTGAGAAGAGAAGCCTTAGGGGAGACCTTTATTGCCACGTACCAGGACATTAACCGTGGCTATCAAGAGCAGAGACTCCCTTCTCACAAGGAATCTCACAGCAAAGACAAGGGGTGATGGATACAGTTTGCCCCTGGGCAGATTCCGATTGGACTCCAGAGGAAAACTTCTCACTGTAAGAGCAATTAGGTGCTGGAATAGTCTACCCAGGGAAGTGGTAGGTTCCACAACTATAGTGGGGTTTAAGGCTCAGCTTGATAAGGTGCTGGATCACCTCACCTTTCAAACTGGACTTCTTTAATCTTAACAGGTTAGACTCGATGATCTTGGGGTCCCTTCCAACCTCTAGCATCCCTTCCAACCCCTTGGGATCTACTGTGATCCTGCAAAGGTAAACCTAGAGGAAGAAGTTAAAAGCAGGATTTTTCTGCACTTCTTTCTTATGGAAAATATAAATAGCTGAGAGTTTGTGTAACAAACTTGCACCTCATTTTCTACTGTATGTGATTATGTACTCAAGATACAGATTTATATGCTAAATTCCACAGATTATGCAACGTACCAAAAATAAGACACCAGCTTCATCTGCTTTCATGAAAGCCAGAGGCTTTAGTGCAATAACATCTACTATGGGGTGAAAGAGGCAGATCAAACAGAACTCTAGCAGGTAGTGCAAAGGTAGCAGAAGAAACAAAGCACTGATGATTTTTGGGTGCTTTAGTTGATACAGAGGTATTTGAGATATTCAAGATACTGACTGGAACACAGTAGCACACAGAAAACAGATAAATCCAAGTCAGTGAGGAAGGGCAATGAATGTCTGTTGCTGGCAGTGTGATGTTAGGATTGAACTGAGCTAACTGCTAAAACCAGAGAATGAATCAAGAAGAGGAGAACTTCTGGTGTGAACAGAAGACAGACACAAAATAACTGTGAGACCTTATGACAGGAACCTGAAAAATACTGCACAGCAGCTGAGTCCCTCGTTCAGAATTCAGGCAGAGGTACCCTTGAGCAGCATTTCCCCAGCACCAAGGACACACAGAGATGCCCCACTGACAGCGTCAAGTGTGTGGAGTAGGCAAAGTCCACCTGACCCTAAGTAGTCAGATCAAGCTGGACTAAGTATTTCCTTTCTCCTAGCTCTACGTCCACCTAACAAGGCAGAAGGGATGAGGATACAGCCTCAAAAGGGCACCTAAATGCTTCAAGAAAGGTTCTGCTCGGTGCCCTCAGGGCTTTATTTTAATAGTTAAACAAGTGCAAAAGACGACTGATCTCCTCCTTTGGAAGCTGCCGTGTGCCACTGACAGCTGCGATGATTTACAGGAGCCATCAGAAACTTCAGCCTGTGCTTCTCAACAGTTCATTTTTATTCACGAAAACAAAGCAAAATGGGTTGCACATTAGGCTCTCCTGCTGTCTTCAATCATGGAATAATTGTGTTGAATTTGATCACGACCTTGTGTTGTGCTGCTCTAAATATCACAGAACTATTCTTCTAAAGCAAACCAAATCAAAACAAGCTCTGCTTCCAGCTAAAAAAGAGCTTCATATCAGTAACAAGCTTCCTTCTACGCTAACAGCCAAAACACTACCACTCCCAGGCTGATAAGGTCTGCAAATTAAAACATCCACCAATATTTAAGCAATGTATATCAAGTGGCGAGTTGACAGGGATTCCCATCAAGTGCTCCTTGCCAGGTAAAGAAAGGACCTTCAAAAGAAATTTGATTGGTGATATATTTCTCAGATCTAGAGGGGCTTCATATTGAGCGCTAATGTATTACTTCAGTACATCATTTATATGCTTTCCCTCCAGCATCAGTCATCGCTAATGGCCTAAGACCGTTCCCATCTTTCACACAGCATTCATCTCTGGCTCTTCTCAACACTTGTCCCTTTCTGACCAAGTTACAGATTAGCATCTAAATTCATTATCAAAAGGATTGCAGAGGTCCTCACCTCTCAGACTGTGTTTCTGGTGAAGCAAGCAGCTGCTTGGAGACATCAGGGTAACTGGCTTGTAGCAACCTTTCCTTTTCACAGAATCGTTGAGGCTGGAAAAGCTCTCAGAGCTCAGCCAGCCCAGCCCAGCACCTAGCATTACCCCAGCGGCCACACCAGGGCACTAAGGGCCACAGCCAGGCTGTCCTTCAACACGTCCAGACACAGGGACTCCACCACTGCCCTTGGCAGTCCAGTCCAGGCTCTGAGAACCCTTTTCCTGAGGAAGGGATTCCTGACATCCAACCTAACCCTCTCCTGGCAGCTTCAAGCTCTGTCCTCTCATCCCGGTACTAGTTGCCTGGGAGAAAAAGCCCAAACCACATCTGACCACAAACTCTCTTCAGGTAGTTGTAGAGAGGGAGAAGACACCTCTGAGTCTCCTCCTCTCCAGACTAAACACCCCCAGCTCCCTCAACCTCTCCTCATCAGCCTTTCCCTCTAGTCCCTTCCCCAGCCTCATTGCTCTCCTCTCCTTTTCAATCCAAAGAGCAAGAAAACATCTTTTTAACGTGCTCCATGTGCAAGGTCTCTGCTTCTTCCTTCCAGGACCAGCAGAATGTGCCTTCCCAAGAGTGATTTTACATCTCCCATAGGTTGTCTCCCTAAACATTTCCAGCAGAAATTCCTTCCTGCCTTTTCAAAACCTTTACTACAGGCTGTAGTTTTAGCGCTCAACACCTGCAGCCTGCTTTGGACTGGAATCACACACCACTGTAAGAAGAGCTTCCCAAGTTCTCATTTCAGACTTGCTGATACTTCCCAAAGGAGGACAGAGCCATTCTTCAGCAATATTTGCCAAGCAAAATGTACTTTGCATTGCCGGTATCCGTCCTGCACTTCAATCCAAAGACTAATGCCACCACTGCGGTGTAATTGACAGAGAGAAGAGCCGGTCATTATAAATCACAATGTCCTAATGAAGGATAAAAAGAGAAGGAACATTTACGTGGCGCACACCGTTCACAGCACATTTATACAGGCATTTTTCAAGAGCTGGAAAGGTATATGAAGAGCGGCTGCGAGAGGAGAAGTGAAATAAAGAGCTGTGTGATGTACTCACAAGGTACCTGAAACCTTCTTAAAGGTCACAGTTACTCAAGTTTCCAGGAGGAACTTCAAGCTTTTTTCCCTCTTCCTTGCTGATCTCAACCTGTCCTTCTCCTTCATGATTTTATGCCACGTCTGAGCTTGTTGCTAACTTTCCTAGCCTTGCTGTTACTACTCAAGAGCTATGCATGCTAATTACGTGGTGTATTACTGTAATAATTAATAATGATTTACTTCAGTTTTTCAATTAGAGTGATTGCTGACGTGAGATACGGTGCAGAACAAAGCAAAATACTACTACTAATAATGAAAATAGCAAGAGCTGTAGCTGTCTTTAAGTACAAGGAAGATGCATCTATTTCAGGAGATCTGGCTGGGATGCAGCAGGATTTAATCAGTGCGGTGGAAGCCTCCTATGAATATGTGAACTTTGATGTCTGAAGAACCTTTATTTCCTTGTAATTGTTTGATTTCTTCTCTCCTGTGCCATTCTGAAGGCTTCATTGTCAGTAGTACTCCAGATCAAATTCAATTATTGAGACCCTTAATTTTACCAACCCTTGAAAGGCCATTTAAATCAATCTCACCGTGACTTTCCCGGGAGTCGCATGGAAGGGAGCCTGGGCAAGTGATCATAGAATCGTAGACTCATTCAGGTTGGAAAAGACCCTTAGGATCATCGATTCCAACCCTTCTCTACCAAGTTCACCACTAAACCAGATCCCCCAACACCACATCTAAATGACTTTAAACACTGCCAGGGACTGTGAGTCAATCCCCTCACTGAGCAGCCTGTGCCAGAGCCTGACTACTCTTTCTGTGAATAAATGTTTCCTAATGTCTAACCTAACCCTCCCCTGGTGCAGTCTGAAGCCCTTTCCTCTTGTTCTATCACTAATGACCTGTGAGAAGAGACCAGCACCCACCTCTCTAGATAATCTGGGTTGTGAGTGTTAAATAATGTAGGAAAATAAACCCACTGTGTTTCCCAGAGAAGGAGCAGTGTCACTGAGCCCTTCCAACACTTGGCATCTTACTCCAAAGTTGCACCCCACCGTCTCTCTCCTGGAGGGAAATTCAGCAGCAGACATGCTGACCCTGCTGTTAAGCCACCTCCTGGCAGTCTCAGGCAGTTTTTCACTTCTCTGGGTAAGGTGAAAGTGACAGACACAGCTCCACAAACCCTCACATGCAATGAATCCAGCTGCTTGACCTTCAGACTTTTAAAAGACAAGGAACTTCCACACAGGTAACTACAACTGCAGGAAGATGCCATCCAGCACTTAACACTCTTTTCTAGGCTTCAGACATTCTCCTTTCTTTTGTCTGCTGGATAACAGGATCACTCGTATTTACTGCTGGTGAGAGATGAGCAGGTTAATGACAAGACTGGAAAATAAAAGTCCACCTAAAGTCAGAGCCACCGTAGCAGCAAGCACTGGTGTGTTCCGAAACGTAAATGACTCTGCCAAAAGGGTTACATATGCAGCCAGAGCTGAAAGTAAATCCAAGTCAATGGTCCTAAAGAGTAAGTGTAATCACTATTTTATCTCCATTTAAGTGATGCATTAGGACAGAAGGAACACCACTGTGTTCCTAGCTGCACAAACAGATATTTAACAGTGCTACCATTTTATGCAAACTACCTATTAAGCTACTAAGAAAGTGCCAAAAAGTATAGCAAAGTAATTAAATAATGGACAAGGCCTGAATTTTATTATAAGCTTTCCAAACCACAAAAACAATGCCAGAAGATGGTATAAATCCGGTAGTGTTTGAAACTCTCTGGCCCTGTGGATTCCTCAAGTCCTTCTTTATTACTCATCCACAAAACATCCAGCAATTCTTATTACAAGTCCCATCCATTACAGTATTAAACTTAAATTCAATATACCCTGCAAGGTCACGATCTCACTGGTGATGAAAAGCTGGGTCTGGTACAGCCTGCTTCATTTAAGGCTTAGATCTCTTGACCTACTAAAAAAATGAGGCTCACAAAAAGGGTGCTCGGATGTCAGAAGGAGTAGACTCAGCATTAGACGGAAAGTCTACCTCCTACCTCCAAACGGTTTAATTGCACACCAGACTCTGTTTGAAAAGCCCTTCTGATGTCGGTGTTCTGGAAGAAAACCCCCCTGGTTATCCGATGTCAATGTTGAAATTAGTGCTTCGGATCAAATAACGACAACAAATAACTATATAAGCTGAGCTGCATGCGCATCAGACCTGCCGTTGGCTACGGCGAGTCTGTCATCTTCTGAATCGCTTCAATTTCACTCAATATTTGCTAAGCTGTGCTTTAGTCTGTGTAGTACTGCACCTGCAACTGTAATAACTCCAACAGTGCTATCTTGCAAAGGGTAAATAGCACATTCTTGGCTGAATAGAGAGTAAGGATGAGGTCAGAGTGAAACAACCCAACACACGACATTGCTGAATTACAGAGGACCTTATATTCTTAATACTTGGAAAGAGCTAGCTACTTACATTGGAGTAGTACACAAGTCTCTACATGTTTTCACGTGTAAATGTGATTTAGAGAGGTGATTCTGACCCTCTGCTCTGCCCTGGTGAGACCTCACCTGAACTATTCTGTCTGGTTACGAAGCCCCCAGCACAAGAAAGATGCAGACAGATTGGAGCGTGACCAGAGGCCACCAAAATGATCAGGAGAACGGAGCATCTCTCCTATGAGGACTAGAGACTAGACTAGAGATTAGACTATAGACTAGACTAGAGACTTCTCTAGTCTAGGGGCTAGACAAGAGAAGAGAAGGCTCCATGAGGACCTTCTTTTGACCTTCCAGTACCTGAGTGGGGTCCTACATGAAGGCGGGGGAAGATCTGTTCCAAAGGGATTGTATAGATAGGACAAGGAGCACTGGGTTCCAGCTGGGAAAGAAGAGATTTAGGCTGGAGATGAGAAAAAAGCTCTTCAATGTGAGGGGGGTTGATGGATGGAAGGGGCTGCCAGGGAGGTGGTGGGTGGGGGCCCCATCCCTGGAGTCATCGAAGGTCAGGCTTGGTGATGCCCTGAGCAACCTGACCTAGGTAGAGATGTCCCTGCTTGTGTAGGGAGGTTGGACTAGATGATCTCTGGAGGTCCCTTCCACCCTGGAACATTCTATGGTTCTATTCTATGATTGTATCTTTATCTCACTCCTCTGTACTTGATTACTTTCTCTCCTTCCTTCGTATTATTTTCCTATTTCAGCATCTGAAATTGAGTGATTGCTTCCTCTCAGCACCGGTGCGATCCTTCACATTGTTTACATTTTAAAGCAGCTAGGATTTGTCAGACAAACAATGCAAGGCACGTGTTCTTGATTGGGTTAATTAATACTAATTATACCACTCTTGTTACCTCACCAGCCTTGTCTCTTCTTATATATTGTCCAGATAAGGACTATGGTGAGATGATGAATCTAGACCGGTTACATCACTGATCAAAAGGGAGAAAATGGCAAAAAATAATGCCTAGTTATCACCTAGCAACAGCACAGCACTGCCCTGGCGTCCCGACTTGCCTAGACAGTTCTCTTCCATAGAATCACACAACAGTTTAGTCTGGGGAACTCAACCTCTGCCAAGTCCACCACCAAACCATGGCACCCAGTGGCCACGTCTTTTAAATACCTCCAGGGATGGTGACTCAACCACTTCCTTGGGCAGCCTGTGCCAGTGCTCGGCATCCCTTTCAGTGAAAAACTTGTCTCCTAATATCCCAGTCAACCCATTCCGGTCCAAAACCTGAGGCTATTTCCTCTTGTTTGCTCCTTGGGAGAACAGCACCCATTTATGCACAGTTATCAGGAAGAGGCAATTCTAGTCGGGCCTAATGAACTCATCTAGACTAGACAAAACCAGAATTAGGCTTTGAGCAAGGATGCTGGGATTTGTAAGACGCTCTGGGAATGCAAAGGCACTCTGTGTTAAAAACACAGCCGCTGTCGGTTACGCTGTTCTCACTGCAGAAACAATGGTAGAGGCTGTTTCAGCAATTAAAAGAGAGCATAATAAAGGGTAGAAGACACATTTTATAAATGGAGACTGAAGAGCAGCATTTTCAAACACTTAGGGCCTATACGTGACACTGCCATTGTTAGGGATGGGCGCGGAGCCAAAACGGTTGCACTCAGAGGGAAGAGACAGTCTGGAACAGTTAAATGGAAATATTTTGTACCAAACGTGTAATTAAATTGTGGAACACTCTTTCATTGTAAAATACGGAACCTAATAGCTCAGGAGGATGTAAAAATTACCTGGGTATTGTAGACATAAGGACACATGCAATGTATCATACCCAATTAGTCTAACATAGTGGATCAGTCCATACGGGTAGCCCATAAAAACCCATCTCCCTGTCCGAGAAACACTCTTTGCAACCACTGGTGAGGGTATTAAAACCAGTCCCTAGAAGTTCACATCCAAAACAGGCAAAGGAAAAGAGAAATTAGGAGGGCAACCATTTTTTAGTGCTTCAAAGCCTGGTCTAACACTGATCTCAACATGCAGAGCTGAGCCTTCTGTTCCTGGTAAAATGCTGTTTTCCAAAGGTAGACAAGCTGGGGCTCAAGAAGAAAGACAATCTGTTTTTACTTGTGCCCTGCAACAGGACAAGGAGTAATGAGTGTGAGCTCGAGCACAGGAGGTTCCACCTCAACCTTAGACCTGTTGAAGTGCAGTGTAGGACAAAGGGACCTGGGGATCCCACTGGACAGCAAGATTACTCTGAGCCAGCAATGTGCTCCGGCGGCCAAGAGGACCAACAGCATCCTAGGGGGGATCAGAAGGGGGGTGGGTTAGCAGATCGAGGGAGGTTCTTCTCCCTCTCAGTTCCAGAAGGATATAGAGCTGCTGGAGGGTGTTGTCCAGTGTAGAGCAATGAAGATGGTGAAAGGAGTAGAGCAGCTCCCTTATGAGGAAAGGCTGAGGGAGCTGGGTGTCTTGAGGTTGGAGAAGAGGAGGCTGAGAAGGGACCTCATTCATGTCGATAAATCTGTGAGAAGTGGGTGTCAGGAGGATGGAGCCAGGCTCTTCTCAAGGTCATCTGGTGACAGGACAAGGGGCAATGGGTGCCAGCTGGAACAGAAGAGGTTCCATATCAATATCAGCAGGAACTCCTTCCCTGGGAGGGTAACAGAGTACTGGACCAGGCTGCCCAGGGGGGTTGTGGAGTCTCCTTCTCTGGAGGCATTCCACACCCACCTGGATGTGTTCCTGTGCAATCTATGTGATCTTGCTGTGGCAGGGGGATTGGACTTTTGAGGTCTCTTCCAATCCCTAATGATTCTATGATTAGAAAAGACTTCTTTACCCTAAGGGTCACACAGCACTGGAACAGGCTGCTCATAGAGGTTGTGGAGGCTCCTTCTCTGCAGACTTTCCAGACCCCTCTGGATGCATTCCTGTGTGACCTGCCCTAAGTTCTATGATCCTGCTTAAGCAGGAAGGTTGGACTTGATGACCCCTGGAGGTCCCTTCCAACCCCTAATGATCTGTGTGTGTGTGAAATTGTATAAAGCACCTGGCAAGTTGATTCACACATTAAATCCTTGATCTACCGAGGGAAAGGGATTAAACCATTGACAACCTAAGCCATTAATGAGTAAACCCATACCACTCAGAGGCCCGTTTAAAGCTGAGATAGCTTTACAGGTAGGCAGGTGACAAGTACTGACTGTGCTTTCTAGTCCATGGAAGTCGGTGAGTGGGATAAAAATAACAATTCCCAGGCAATAACTTACACCAACTATTTGGCAGCACAGACTGTTTTGAAGAGAGCAGAAAAATACAAAGTACAGGAAGGCAGGGAAAGTTTGATTTCTCTTTACAGAAAGAGCACAAAGCCTGCCCTTCCCTCGTACCAGCAGCAGCATACTGACACCTCATTATTTCGGTAGCTGCTACTGCAAACAGTTCTACAAACAGTGAGCAACTGAAGTACCTGCTTCCCCTTTTCCCTTTGTCCCTGCCAAAACCATCAAGCTCAGTTTACTGTCTTCAGAGCTATTCTTTTCCTTTCTTTTTCGAGTAATAGTCATTTTCATGGGGAAAAACCCCTCCAAATAGCATATCTGAAGAAAGTAACAGCTCTAGCACCCACCAAACTGCAGCCACACAAACTTTCACTCAGCAAAATCAGGCGTCAGAGCTGCTAAAGTTCCCCTGCAAAGACATCAAAGCTGTTAATTTAATGGAACTTCACATTCTGAGAGGTCTGGTATTTCTGTTGATCATTCTATTTCACAAGGTTGCTTGTCCATGCTCACCACGGGGGCTGGACTAGATGAACTCTAAAGGACCCTTCCAACCCAAAGCGTTCTGTGACTCTATGATTCATGGATTCATAGATCCATAGAATGGTTCATGTTGGAAGGGACCTTAAAGATCATCTAGTTCCAACTCCCCTGCCATCAGCAGGGACATCCACCGCTAAACCAAGGTGCTCAAGGCCCCAGCTAATCTGGCCTTCAATACTTCCAGGGAGCTGGGGGGCAGCCACAACCTCTCTGGGAAACCTTGTCCAGTGTCTCAGCACCCTCAGCATGAAGAACTTCCTCCTGACTTCCGGTCTAAACCTCCCCTCTTCCAGCTGGAAACCATTCCCCCTGCTTCTACCACTCCAAGCCCTTGGAAACAGCCCCTCTCCAGCTCTCCTGTAGCCCCCTGCTGGTACTGGAATGCTGCTAGAAGATCTCCCTGCAGTCTCCTCTTCTCCAGGCTGAACAGCCCCAACTCTCTCAGCCTGTCCCCATAGGAGAGGTGCTCCAGCCCTCCACTCATCCTCTTGGCCCTCCTCTGGACACATTCCAACAGTTCAGTATCCTTCCTGTGTTGGGGGCTGCAGAACTGGATGCAGTACTACAGATGGAGTCTCACAAGAGCAGGATAGAGGGGGAGGAGCACCTCCCTCAAACTGCTGATGGCGCTTCTCTTGATGCCGCCCAGGATGCAGTGGCTTTCTGAGCCGCAAGCAAACATTGCCAGCTCATGTTGAGTTTTTCATCAACCAAAACCCGAAGTCCTTCTTCTCAATCTGTTCCCCACTCAGCCTGAATCTGTGCCTGGGATTGCTTCAACCCAGCTCCAGGACCTTGCACTTGCCCTTGTTGAATCTCATGAGGTTGGCACTGTCTCACCTCTCCAGCCCATCCAGGTCCCTCTGGATAGCCTCCCTTCCCTCCAGCATTTCCACCACACCACACAGCTCAGTGTCATCAGCAAACTTGCTGAGTTAGTCTTCCTTGGATTGTGCACGTGATATTTTACGAGCGTAAACAGCAAAATTAAGGTAATCTCTTCAGAGCTTCCATGCACAAATCTTATCCAAACACATTCACTGACATGTTGTGAAAGTGCAGCAGATGACAGAAAGGCCCAGATGACTGGTGACATCAGTGTAAATTTCATCTCTCTCTGCTGAAAGACCTAACATTGGCTGCAAAAAAATTCATTAAGATCTTCCAGAACCTCAACAGAGAAGAGGAGATTTGAAATGTGTGAAAGAAATGGCAGTGTTGTCACTCGAGCTCTGCTTTTTACTTGCTCGAATGTATTTTAAATTATCGACTTTACAACGAGAATTGGCCTGATCCTGCGTTAGGAGCAAAGTCACTGCTGTTCTGTATCTTGCACAACCAACATCTGTTGCAAAGCTTTGCTGAGTGTAGGCTGCTCTCACACCAGATTGGGCGGTTTCCACTCTCTCTTGGCACTAACAAAAAACTTCAACAGTGGATGGAAGGAACAGTGGACCAGGTTGCCCAGGGAGGTTGTGGCTGCCCCCTTCCTGGAAGAGTTTAAGGCCAGACTGGATGGGGCCTTGAGCACCCTGGTCTGGTGAGGGGTGTCTCTGCTCATGGCAGGGGAGTTAGAACTCGGTGATCTCTGAGGTTCCTTCCACCATGAATGCACTGGCTAATGCGATCCCAACGGCTGTATGGAAATCATCCTACAAGCAAACTCTGCATTCAATAAGGAACCTGCTTACTGTGTACCCTGCTTTTTATTGATAGCTACTAGCCATTCAAATCATCCATTATTGCCTTGGGTGACTATCACTGTTTCAGCTGTAGTTCACAGACAACAAATACTTCATGACTGAAGACAGCAGGAGACCCTCCTGTACAGCCCACTTTACTTGGCTTTCAGGAATAAAAAGGAGCTATTGGCAAGAGGAAGCGTTTTCCTAAAGCTTCTTGTGGATTTTAAAAGCAAGACATGCACGGGTACCCAAAATACTCACTCAACTCTGTCGCTAAAAAAAGGTGTGAATATAATGGACTTTACCAAAGGAAGGTTTTGGAGAAGGGAGTTTAAGGAAAAGGATGTGAATTAGAGTCCAGAAAAATCAGGTGTAGTAAAGGAAGGATATTACCAGCTACACTTGTTCCAATAAAACAGCTGAAGGATGCGTCACAGGCGAGAACAGGAGCTGGTGTGCAGAAGCAAAGGATGAGGGGAAACGGTATTGAGGATAAAATGACAGCACTAAAAGGCAGAAAGAATCTAGAGTAGAGGGAGATTATGTAAATTATAACAAGAGCCTGAGGCAATCAAAAATACTTGAGAAAGCTAAATTGAAAAACGAGCATCAAACAGTGCAAAGCATCTCAACTAATACTGAAAGGTACTTTAAGCGTAATTATACACCAAGCAACTGACGGGAGAAAAAGGTGATGGAGTGTAAAGGAATAGGAAGGCTATACAGCAATTATTGCTGCACCTCTCTTTAAAACCAAAGAGGACAGACATTTTTCTAAGGCTCAACACACAGAACTGGTGGTGAGGAATTCAAAGAAAAGGTGGGAATAGCCTAACTGTGCTGCTGTTCTTAGCATTGTAAGAGACCAGAGCTAAGCAATGCTCTTCTGAAAGGAAGCACAGAAACGGAAGGTGTCGTGAAAATTCAGCGTTGGTACCATCATTTCAAGAGACTGGCACGGGCCCAGGCAGATGCACAGCAAGAAACTACCAGTCACTTCATTTGCCATTAGTTGTTGAGCAAGTCTCAGACAACCATGAAAGGGATCACACTGGGGCTAGGAAGGAGGGGAACATGAAAATTCAGAGCGTAATCAAGGACAGCTAATATTGCTTCAGGTTGTGCCTCAGTAACTCAGATTTGCTTGAGCCTACTGCTGCCTCGCATGGCAGAGGGGTGCAGTCAACATCAAAGATGTTAGCTGTGTAGATTGTCAGGAAAGAGTTGACCAAGGTCTCCATCTAAGAGGAACATAGCAGTGTTAGAAACTAACAGACAGCAAGCTCCAAGGTGTCCGTGAGCTCCAAAACACAGTTATCAAACACACAGCGCCAGTGCAGAGTCCAGGGTGTTAAAACCTGACAGAAGAGCAGGCAAAGAAAAATCAACAGGTGACCAGAAAGGACTAAGAGAAAGGTTTCTGTGACAGTTTCACAGGAGTGAAAAGCTCTTCTACCAAGCTCCCCCCGCCCACCTCCAGGGCAATTCAGATACAGGATAACTAGAGCAGCAGCATCGTGACAAGTGGATCCAATTAGTTACAACCTGGATACTGAGGTGAGAAGAGGACAGTGGGGATCACAGTGGTCCTGGAGGGAAGGACTTCAGGTTGACTTTTCCATTACAAGCAGGAACACACACCTTCCCTTTCTACCTGGACAGAGACACTTGTGAACACTCTCCCAACGCTGACCATTTGCCCACACACCCCTGCTTCACAGGAAGGTGTAGGCAGGTGCCTTCCTGAGGATGGATAACAGGCTTTGCGTGTTCTGCAGGCTAAACACTTTTCAGGCTGTACTAAATGAGGACTGTTTGTGCCTTTGTGTGCTGCTAACACCTGTTCCCTCCCTATCCCTTTATGCTGTACTGCTGCAGTCATCCAAGAAAAAGACTTCATCCAGTTAGCAACAGAAAACCTATTTTCCTCTTCACAAAAGGCACGAGGATCTGCACTATCACAACAATTAAGTAGATTTCAACGCCTTCCTTGCATTTATCAAGGCTCTAGGAAGGTAAATCCTGCAGGATCCCAAGGTAGTTCTCACCTTGTGAGGAAGCTGCTCCTGGGGCTGCGTATGTGCAGATAGAGCACACGGGGTGGCCTTCTAGGGTTTTGTCATCAGAGGCAGCCTGTTTTATTCCTGATTCCCACACACAATCTCTATGGCTGCAACTGTGAAGCTGTGGGGTGAGGGTACCATGAGCACCAGTGTGAGTCACGCTGCTGTGCAGAGAGGGATGTCAACAGTACAGAATGAAAAAGAGGAAGGGGGGGGGTGAAGAAAAGTCACATACTGCCTCCCTGTGCCCTCTGCCACCTCCACGCAGTGAGCAGCAGGCTGGTGTTTGACAGGCCTCTCTGCACTCTGGTCCTCCCTGCCCTTTCGCTCAAGTGCTGCACAACAGGGTTCTTCCCAGCCAAGCTGCCAGGCCTTTTACAGGGAGCCACTGTAGGGCCATGGGGGGAAGAGGGAAGGAGATGCATATGAACCAACAAGAGGGAAGAGAAAGGAAGGAGTCGCACTGGAGACAACTGGGAAAGCCCATGCTTTCAGAAGATGTGGGTATCAAAGAAGATGGGGAACCAGCAAAGAGAACTCTGTCCAGAGAAGATTAACAGAGAATGGATGAAAAAGAAGAGCCTTGCCTTCAACATTACTATGCACCTGCTTAAAACACGTGTTGCATCCTTAATTCTAGCTGGAGGAATTGCAGCACTCCTTCCACATCACACAGGGAGGTGAAAGATTATTTTAGGCAATCAGCCAGCTCTGTGGTCTTTTCCACTCAGCAGTTTCTGATGCTCATCTTGAGCAAGGACTCTTCTAGTGAGTAAAACGGCATAGGGCTCCCCTACATATAGACTGTAACTGGTATGCAGGAGTCAGTATTTCTCTGCCTTTTACACGATCCTGCTTATGATCGGTGTCTAGATGTGACCAGGAGCCACGCTGCAATGTAGGAAAGATTACTCTGTGTTGAAGGACAGGACAAAATGGGCAGTGATGTCCCTGTGGTTGTTGTAGTGGTACTGAGAAACTACTCGTGTGGAAAGAGTTGCAAACTACACATCAGAGAATCAAAGAAGAAGTTGTTAAATTTGAAGGAAGCTGCAAATACTGCTGCACTGATGATGCCGGGAGGTGGAAGTAAGACACAACAGTGTTTAATGAAATTAAGGTGGCCAGATCCTCAACTTAGGTTATTTTAAGTGTTTCCTTAGATTAGCACTAAGTAGTTTACAGTAGCCGAGCCCCTTCAGCTCATCCTAGAGATAGTCTGATTTGATGAGAGGTTTTCCCACACTCAGATCATCCTAGATGTAGCCTGATTTGAGAGGTTTTCCTGTACTCAGCTCAACTACTAAGCAAGAGGGATGTGTAATTTGTAGTGAATCAAGCCTGCAGTCTGTGTTAAGGCCTTTGGACTATTTTAAAGTCATTATTTTTCCTAAGAGGGCAAATGAGTAACTCAAACGCGATGACAACTTTACTGCAGATAATAAAAAAAAAAGGTAGGTAGTGTTTGCATCATTCAACCTTTTTTTTTAACCTTGGAATCTGGTAAAGTATATAGAAGAGTATTTAAATCATTTCTTTGACAGAATTAAACAGAGAGAAAAAGTATGTTGATTTACACATGGGCAGGCTTTCTCCATTTCATTTTATTTAGAATAAAACCAAGTGAAAAGGGGAATTAATAAAACAGTGTCACAACAAACCAACAGCCTCCAGCAGTACTTTATGAATTCCAAGATTTGCTTTTCATAGATTCCTAGAATGGTTCCGATTGGAAGGGACCTTAAAGATCATCTGGTTCCAACCCCCCTGCCATGAGCAGGGACATCCACCGCTAAACCAAGGTGCTTAAGGCCCCAGCCAATCTGGCCTTGAACACTTCCAGGGACAGGACAGTCTCAATCTCCCTGGGAAACCTGGTCCAGTGTCTCAGCACTCTCATCATGAAGAACTTCCTCCTGACTTCCAATCTAAACCTCCCTTCTTCCAGCTGGAAACCATTCCCCCTGCTCCTACCACTCCAAGCCCTTGGAAACAGCCCCTCCCCAGATGTCCTGCAGCACCCTTCAGGGACTGCAAGGCTGCTAGAAGATCTCCCCACAGTCTCCTCTTCTCCAGGCTGAACAGCCTGAGCTCTCTCAGCCTGTCCCTGTAGGAGAGGTGCTCCAGCCCTCCACTCATCCTTGTGGCCCTGCTCTGGACACCTTCCACCAGCTCAATCTCCTTCCTGTGCTGGGGGCTCCAGAACTGGACGCAGTACTGCAGATGGGGTCTCACAAGAGCAGAACAGAGGGGGAGGATCCCCCCCTCTATTCCAGGACATACTCTCTTTTATCCCTCAAGTGCTGCGTAATGGATTGCAGTAATAAAATGATTTCAGTGGAATGATCTGGTTTGCAGAAGAATTCCTAAGCTTTTCTTTGCCTTTTCAAAGAACACGTGAAAGCAAATGAGGAATTAGCTGCTAGGTTTCAAATAGATGAGTGTGTTAAGAAAAAGGCAGATGTGTAATCCTGCAAATGTATGATAATTTCACATAAATAAGTCTCAAATTAATTAAAGGATTTACAGGTTTGTGTTATGTTCTTTCTGCTGGCTTTTCTTTTCGAAAGGAGCATGACTCAGAATGATCATCCTACGTATATCTGGCACATTTAGCCATATGGGTGGGTTTAGTGCTCACAGCTATTTATAGGCAAAATCTCAAAGGCTTTGGATCTTCTCAAGTCCCAGGACCTGACACATTTTGTCTTACGTAGCCCTCAGCACTCTACACCAGCCTGGCCACCACCCTTATAGCCAACAACTCAGTACGTCAGGAAAACCTATTCATTTGAGGTCTATAAGTGGCCTGAGATGATCTTAAGAAATGAAGGGCATGTTTCTTCTCACTCTGAGCAGAACGTATGGATTCTGAAGTACTGCTAGTCCTTGCCAAAGTGTGTGTGTGTGTGTCAGAGGGGAAGACAGATATTTTTAATGCTGGTAAGATCTGGATGTCATTTGCGACTGTAGAACAAAAGCAGTGCCTCGTACAGCAAGATGACAAAAGGTTACTTGGCACCTGCCATAAAACACACTTCTTGCAAGAACCTGGCATGAAAACCCAAGTGATAATGAGTAAAAATGCCAGCGTCTGTGCAATAAAATCGTGGCACACTGAGTGTTAAACAATCATCAACAGAATACTAAACCTTCTAAGAACATTGCTTCTCGTCTGTGAACACCCCAAAAGTAGGAAAAGGTAAGCTGACAGCATCTGTGATGTTAAGAAAATCAAGAACCCTCATGACCCAAGATCTTTACCACTACTGTTCATGTCCTAGGACACCAGGTAAACTGTAGGAAACGTAGAGTGCTACCTGTTAATGAATCACATGGGATACCATTACATCAGTCCAGTTAATGGATGCTGGTCTTTGCCAAACCTATGGCTTTAAATTTAATTATAGTTGAGCTTCATCGATCACGCAGCAAAAGAACACGATGATGAAAGCTTGAAGTCCAAGCTCTGCCCTTAACCAACAGACGTTTGCTTCATACTCGTCTACAACGCTTGTCTGTAGAAACCATTTGGTAGGGAGAACTGTGGTCCTTGAAGCTTTATGATTAATAGCTGCATTAGAAGAATTCAGGTTTTTGACCTATAGAGAGCTCCTCACCATAAATACAGACATAAAACACAATGTTTAGGCTCAAACCCAAGAGTTCTCTGATTCTACAACAGCGTTACTCTACTACTGCTAAACCATGTCTCCTTGGGAGAGCCACTGATGACTGGCATGGTTCTAAATTCCTCATGGGATTGCAACCATTAACCTTTATAACACGGCTGACACATTGAGAGCTCCTGAAATGAACAGGAAAGGTTCTGCTCCCATTAGCAGTCTGGATTAGCACTTAATAAAGAAAATCTAGCTGTGAACAATCTTACTTCTACGTAAAATTCACTGGGTTCTCAAAAGCAATAGTCACGTTATCATCTATGGACACAAAATACCTCCCAGACAGGTTATCCCTAGACTTCAGGACTACCTTAGTTCCTAGAAACCTCATCTAGACTCAGCAGGGGTCCTACCAACTGCAGCCCTCAGCCCTCTCTGAGCAAGAAAATATTGAAGATGGAAAACACTCTTGGTGCAACCCTCCTCCTCATTCGACACCCACTGATGTTCTTATTCCTACTTCTATCAACTGCCTACTGAGGAAAGAAACAGTAGGCAAGTTTTGCTCAATAAACTGATAAGAAAGATAGTGAGGGTCTGGAGAGGGTGCACAGGAGCAACGAGGATGAAGGTGAAGGGACTGAAAGGAAAATCTGATGAGGAGAGGCTGAAGGAGCTGGGGTTGTTGAGCCTGGAGAGAAGACTGGGGGGACCTTCTCACTCTGTATCTACCTGCAGGGAAGTTGTAGACAGGTTGGGCTCTTCTTCCAGGTAACTAACAATAGGACAAGAGGTCAGGGCCTGAAACTGTGCCAGAGGTGGGTTAAATTGGATGTTAGGAAACCTTTTCTCAAGGAAAGGGTGCTCAAGGCAGCAGTGGAGTCCCCATCCCTGGAGGTGTTGAAGGACAGGCTGGCTGTGGCCCTTAGTGCCCTGGTCTAGCTGATTGTGGTGACATTAGGTCATGAGCTGGGCTGGATGAGCTCAGAGATCTCTTCCAGCCTCCAAAATTGAGTGATTCTGTGACATATAAAGAAACCTACATGTTGTCTACATGCAGGGAAACCAGGAGCACAAGGCTGTTAACTACTCAGCCAACATTTCTACCGACCACAGGTCAGCAGCACAGGCTGAA
This sequence comes from Upupa epops, assembly GCA_013397515.1. Classification (NCBI taxonomy): domain Eukaryota; kingdom Metazoa; phylum Chordata; class Aves; order Bucerotiformes; family Upupidae; genus Upupa; species Upupa epops. The sequence continues at coordinate 67,133 of VZRI01013067.1, forward strand.
GGAAGCACGGGATTCGCCGCAGGAGTACTCCAGTGTGCAGCCACTTGGAGTAAAATGTTTATTTTCTAAGCAGTAGGTCTTCAGCTACCACTCCACTCCTCGTCTATAATTATAAGCATATTATCTTGATGTCTCATAATTACACGTTAAACCCAGAAGTGTCCACTTCCCCACACTTGAACGATGGAGGAAAAAAATTAGCGAGAAGAGAGATTTTGTTTTCACAAGATATTTGTATTAAAGCAGCTTATAACAACAGCAACGAGAATGTGCTCTTTCAGGAAGGGAATTGCTAGATCATTACGCATTGAAGAAGAAAGAGTCATCCACTGGGAGATAAAGAAGCTTAAACAAGCAGCGCTTGGGGAGGTTGCATCTGCAAAAACTTCATACCATCGTATCTACAACACTAATTAGTACCTAACATGGATCTATTAATTCAAAAATGTTAATGAATCACTATTTTTCCTGAAAAACAAGGGATATTAGTGCTTTATAGTAAGGGAAACTAAGATTCAGAAGGTCTGCTGAGACTGCCACGGAGCAAACAGGTCCGAGGAGATCAAAGCACACCGTGTTCTCCGACCATCTCGTCTCACACCCCGTCTGTCAGCAAGTGGGTGGCCACGAGACGACTGTCTCCAAATCTCACAGTGTACTGCACAACAAGAGATCAACGTTGTTCATGTGGTATTTGCTGCCCTACTCCATTTTGCAGGAATATTATCAACATCTCCCCCCTCCCCATCTGCTGTGCCGCAGGGGTTGCCCAGAACCCAACCCCTCAGCGTGTGCCTGTGTCCGAATCCTCTCAGTGAAAGGCCTCACATCTAGGAGCAGAGCCATAGCCAGAGATGAATTAACAGGTACCCAGAATTACAGGGTTAAAATGACAAACTCTTAGTTAGCAACTACTCCCTTAGGACCCAGAGCGATCCCACCACATCCTACGATGACTGACCAAAGGTCAAGCAAGGAGCGGGCAAACCTCACACCAAACCTCCCCTTTCTGCAGCCGTGGAGCAGACAGAGCACAGACTGAAACGTATTCATTAAAATATGGGTTTAATAACTAAGCCATGGCTGTCTCTGGAATACTGACGCATTCGGGAGAGGGGGAAGAAAACCAACAAGCATAACGTAAGCTGTAGAAGATCAAAAGAAAGCAAGAGTGCAATTAATTTCATCCATTTTTAGAAGTAATTGTCTTTGCACCTTTATCCAGACGTTAATGAGAATTACTTCTCTCGCATGTACAAAAGCTTTGTTCTTTGGACTCAACTGATTTGTAAAGGCAGTGGGAGAAGCGTATCGCAAGGTCAGTAACCTTGATAGCTGAAAGAAACGGGTGTAGTACAGAGGACTACTGCAAGCCCTGGGAACGTTAACTCTGACGCTGGTTTCCTGTTCACTCACTGACACTCCTCTGCAGTCTGGCTTGCAATTTCGGATATGTTCCTTACTGTACTGGGCACTGGGGAGGCCTCACATCTAGTACTGGGGGCAGTTCTGGGCCCCTTGCTTCAAGAAAGAGACTGAGGTACAGCAGTGGGTGTCTGAGGAGCAATGAGGCTGGGGTGAAAGACTTATGAAGAGAGGCTGAGGGAGCTGGGGAGTTTAGCCTGGAGGAGACTCAGGAGGGACCTTCTCACACTCTGTAACTACCTGAAAGGAAGTTATACATAGTGGACGTTGGGGTTTTCTCCCAGACAACTAGTGACAGGACAAGAGGGCAGAGCCTGAAGCTGCCAGGGGAGGGTTAGGTTGGATGTCAGGAAGCCCTTCCTCAGGGAAAGAGTGCTCAGAGCCTGGATTGGACTGGACTGGACTGCCCAGGGCAGTGGGGGAGTCCCTGTGTCTGGAGGTGTTGAAGGACAGCCTGGCTGTGGCCATTAGTGCTCTGTCTGGCTGATGTAGTGATATTAGGTCCTGGGCTGGGCTGGTTGAGCTCAGAGAGAGTTTCCAGCCTCAGTGATGCTGTGATAACAATTATTTTAAATCCTCATTCTCCAGAACTCAATACCATACAGTGGTTTCCAGAGATAGAACAATGAGGATTGACTGGCTGGATATTTCCTATGGGAAGGGTCAGTAGCATCTTTCAGAAGACCCAAACCCAAGACCATCCAGAATCATACACATTACATCACAGAGGGCTAGTTTGAATAGGGTGAAAGGATTTGGGGTTCAACACATCAGAAACACAGAGCCCAGGCAGTAGGGAAAAGAGAGGCTGTGACTGCTGTCTAAGACAAAGAAGAAAAATATTTGCAGTTATAACCTGAGCCTGGAAGAAGCCAGGTTCATGTTTCATTTCTTCCCCTTCAGGAAAGATTTAGCTCAGTATTGTGCAGCATGTAAATCCTAGTTACAGCCTAACGAGATTCCTACAAACTATCCTATTAACACCAAAGGCTCTGTCCTAAGACTGTACTTACATAGGTTGCTTATCTTTTTCTCATCAGGGTCTTTTCCACCCCTGGATGAGTTTCTCAGCTGGATCATTGTAAAGCACATAAATTATGGGCTCGCTTACCTGTACTCCTAGCAGATTAACTGGTACATTCTCCCACCACCCACCTAGACTCTGTGGCCATACGAAAACGCCTCTGTAAGCCAACGCACAAATCCACTTAAGAGAAATCAGTGACCTAAATATAAAATGGTATCACGTCTACTATTGGTATAAATACCACCTCCCTGCTAAATTCCGCAACATCAAAGCCAGCTGATCTCTCGGAATACTTTACAGGAGGCTAGGGAATAGCACAACCATCTCATCTAAGCAGAGCTTTCAGTCAGGAGACGCGGTGTGATAGGAGACTTCAAAATGAGCCTCCTGTCCCCGGAGAGAACTTAGAATTACAACACGCGATGCTTCATTACCATGTGCATCGCTGTAATGAGAAGGTAGTTACATTTCTGAACTTGCCTTATCCACAACTCTATCTGCCCCATCGAGAAGTGGGTTTAATGCTGCTCCTGTTACGTGGGTTGGAGGATTAGACAGGGTACGTGCAGAGTTTAGGCATTTATTTTCTTTCCTGATTCACTTTTACCAGGATTCAAGCCTCAAGCAGAAATAAAAATACATCTTAAATCACGGCTACTTAATTTAGACTACAAACATTTCTGGTTTTAAAATTACCACGCTGAAATTTCTATGTGATACCCTGATCGGCGACGTTAAAACCTAATGTTAAACTGCAAGTGCCTGGTAATCTATTAAAAGCCTTTAAACGTTCATTTTAAAATATACTGAACCACTCGTGCTTCACAAATCTTAATGAGCTGAAGAATACCTTCTCATTTGGATAATTCTGTGAATGCTGGAAAAATGGCTATGAGCTGAAAAGCCAGCAGGCTTCCTCTTTCAGTCTGTGACAAGAAAGTAGAACCATAGAATCATCAGGGATCAGAAAGGACCTCGAAAGATCATCCAGTCCAATCCCCCTGCCACAGCAGGATCACCCAGACCAAGTCACAGAACAGAACATTAAGGATTGGAAGAGACCTGGAAAGATCATCCAGCTGAATAGGAGCCAGCAGGGTGCCCAGATGGCACAAAAGGCCAATGGCATCCTGGCTTGGACCAGCACGACTAGGGACGTCATTCTCTTCCTTTACTGGCCACTGGGGAGGCCTCCCCTTGAGTCCTGGGGGCAGTTCTGGCCCCCTCGTGTCAAGAAAGAGATTGAGGGGCTGGAGGAATACAGAGGAGCAATGAGGCTGGGGAAGGGACTGCAGAGAAAGGCTGATGAGGAGAGGCTGAGGACACTGGGGGTGCTGAGCCTGGAGAAGAGGAGACTTAAGGGGAACCTTCTCTGTCTCTCCAACTCCCTGAAGGGAGGTTGTAGTCAGATGGCTCTTGTAGTCAGATGGATGTAGTCAGGCTCTTCTCCCAGGCAACCAGTGATAGGACAAGAGGGTAGGGCCTGAAGCTGCTAGGGGAGGGTTAGGGTGGCTGTTAGGAAGCCCTTCCTCAGGGAAAGGGTGCTCAGAGCCTGGACTGGACTGCCCAGGGCAGTGGTGGAGGTGTGGAAAAACAGCCTGGCTGTGGCCCTTAGTGCCCTAGTCTAGCTTATTGTGATGATGTTAGGTCCTGAGCTGGGCTGGATGAGCTCCGAAATCTTTTCCAGCCTCAGTAATTCTGTGATCCTATGATTCTTTTACAATTGAATTTAAAAAAAAACAACCCAAAACATATTGTTTCTCTCTGAAACCCTGGGTTTTAAATCACTCATTTAAATAGGTCTTTTCCATCTTCTCATTGGAAGATCTACCTGCAGCTTTATCATGCAGATAGTGCACAGACCATAATTTTCTGTCAGGAAGGTAGACCTGAAAGCTCTCAACAGCACCTTTTTGAAAATGATCATGATTAAATACATAAAATATGGAATAATCCTGCCCTTTTCAGGAGATGTACTTCTTGTTCCCATAAGAGGTGTTTCCTGGCACTCCCTGAGTTGTGTGACCTGTGTCCCAACGACTCAGAGGTCTGCCAGTTCATTACGGAATTCACGGTGTAGGTGTGGTGTGGGATTGCATTTTGCTGCTCCTAATTAGTGATGTCTTTTGGCCTTCCCTTCTTCCTGAACCATCAGAGTCTTCCAAAGTGAAAACAGCTAAACAAATCTGTTGAGGAAAGCGGTGCCAAGCCATTGTCTGCTTGGAAACCTGGCTAAGGCTGGGTGTGAAGTCACCCTGGGTCATAAAGCAGCTCACAGCTTGGCTAGATGGCCTGGAATGGGCAAGCATCAGCCACATGCTTGTGCTCGGAAGGGGAATAACCATCTCTAACAGCCAGCCATACAAATACTTCATGAAATCATTGTATCTGTGCATCTGCAATCTCATCTTACAGCCAGTACATTTAATTAACACATTTTTAGTGTGTCCTCTTCATTCATCAGAGAATTGAGTATTGGCAGGTTAGTTGAGCATCTATACATCCTGGCTGGTTAAAAGGCAGCTCTGGCATGCTGAACCCAAATCCTCTGCAGTTTTACTGCCCCAGTGATGTGCTGGACACAGCTATTTTCTTTCCTTAGCCCCATATCTTCATAAATTAGTCCATTTTCCAAATAAAGTTTCTCTAGCAGAATCATGAAAGACAAGTTGATTGGAGAAATGATTAGAAGCTACAGGGAAAAAATGATGGTTCTCATACAACACTGTGATTGTTCTCATACTTAACTGTTTCTCCAAGTACTTAGTACTCGCTTGTCATAGAATCATAGAATCATCAGGGATCAGAAGGGACCTCAAATGATCATCTAGTTCAATCTCCCAGTCACAGCAGGATCACAGAACAGAATAATATGGATTGGAAGTGTCCTCTAAAGATCATCCAGTCCAATCCCCCTGCCACAGCAGGAATCACCCAGACCAAGTCCAGGCAGGTTTCAAATGTCTCCAGAGGAGACTCCACAACCCCCTGGGCAACCCCTCCAGTGCCCTGTCATCCTCACTGGGAAGAAGCCATAGAATCGGTCAGGGTTGGAAGGGAGCACAGGATCATCCAGTTCCAACCCCCCTACCATGGGCAGGGACACCCCACCCTAGAGCAGGCTGGCCAGAGCCTCATCCAGCCTTCAACACGTCCAGGGTCCAGGGGCCCCAACCACCTCCCTGGGCAACCCATTCCAGGCTCTCACCACTCTCACAGTGAAGAACATCCTCCTCACAACAAGTCTAAATCTCCCCATCTCCAGCTCCGCTCCATTCCCCCTAGTCCTGTCACTCACTACCTGTCCTAAAATCAACGCTAGTTGATGCCCCTGTTTTTCCAGACGCAACAAATACATTCGTTTTCCAGTTATGTTTAATTCTTTGGTGGAAGTTTCTGCCTCCACTCCAACTTGTACTGCACTCCATGCAGTTGAAAATAGATTTGAAAAACTTCTGCCTTCTGTATTTTAAAGATACAGGGAAACTGTTTACAGAAACAACATACAACTCCACCTCACTGTGAGGTCTAATAGGCTGTGAAATAACCTCCCAAGGAACCGGCAGACTTGAAATGAAACTGGAAGAAGCCTAAGTAGCAGAAAACAGAGGGACCATCCTGAAAGAGATGTACAGGATGAATTAGGTCGTCGTTTTTATCTCTATATTCAAGTAAAATATCAGCCAGAGCATAAAATTCAATAATTCTGCACACAAATGTCATGACATATCCAATATAATGCTTTAATCCCATTATGGCTACAATTTAATTGCAGTTTTTCAGAGAAATTGAGGGAGAGAGAGCCCTCGGTGTACATACAGATTAGATCCAGCCTCCACTCAAACAAAGCAGCAAACAAACAGGCCATTCAGGTCTCGGTTTAACTACCCCCATTAAAAGATAGGCATGTTTGCACTTGGAAACTCTGAACAGTGATTCTGGCTCTTTAAATGCAAAAAAAACAATGAAATAACCCAATAAAAAAAGGATGTCCCTGGTTTTATCACTACAGATGAAATAAAATGAAATATGGAACGAATCCTTGGGAAACAGGAGCTGTGATTTGTGTTCCTCTGTAAGGCAATTCTCATTTCATACCCACCCAATTAATATGCTCCATTTGCACTATGTGGATCTGTGCTTCCACTCCAGCAGAAATTTTCTTTCAGGTGTATTTTCACTCAAGAAAATAAAGTTCCAGCACGTAGAGGGACATATCGTCACCGATAAAAACCTGCCATCGTTTCATAAACATCACTGCAGTGATAACAGAACACAGCAGCAGAGGATGCACCCCGTGCACCAGTGTTCAGAACTCAGCAGAAGGAAAAAGAACAGTGACCACATTTGGATGCATTAACTACTTCAACAGTAGCTCAGGAACCCTCTGCTCTTTGGAGTTTGCAGCCTTGCTGGTATCATAGAATCATAAGGGATCGGAAGGGACCTCGAAAGATCATCCAGTCCAAGCAGGATCACCTAGACCAAGTGGCACAGGAACACATCCAGGGCGGTCTTGGATCTCAGCTCATTTGTAAGTACTGCTGCAATAAAACTTGCAATAAAACTTGTTGATTTTGATTTTTAATGCTTGTACTTGTGATTGTTGTCTCTGTGGAGTCAAGGTAGCAAGACATTACACAGCAACAGCATCAGATTGGGTCCCTACTCACAGATACCTAGGTACTTCTTGGGGCTTCTTCCTGTGAAATCCTCACTTGTTTGAGCTCCGAAGAAAGACAGGGGGATGTTAAAGCAGACAGTTCTCAAGCGCTGTAAGGCAACTCGAGTTTTCCATTCAGATTGTAGTGACAGGTATGGTTCACTGGCATAAAAAATGCTCAGGCACCATATTGAGCATATCTGGCCTCACAAGGAATAAAAACTAGCTGGGTTGCCTATCAACTTTCGGTTTGGTGGCCTCGTTTCACTTCTGCTATTACTTGTGCTCTCTTCCGCGACTAATCCGTCTACCTTTTTGGCAAGCCGTGTCAGTTTTTAAATGGTTTTCTCTACTTTTCCACACCCACAGTCTGCCCATCGACAGCAAATGAGGCATTTTCCCCAGCGGTACCGCAGCTCTAGGGACAGAAATACTCACAGGATAATGACATAATGATAGGAATAGCAAATCTGACTTTTACCATCTCTTTCTCATTACCTTCCTAAAAACAGATAACAGATAACTTCCTAAAAACAGATAACAGCAACGTAGAAGGGATCTCGAATAAAATAACTTGAGTGTGAATACTTCAGCATAAGAACTGCCTAATAACGCTCGCTGAGAAGCAGAGATTGTGCAGCCACTGCTGTGGGATCCTTTTCTTAAGAGTAAATACTACTCTCCTTCATTTGAGATAATTGAATCATTAGGGATCGGAAGGGATCTCGAAAGATCATCCAGTCCAATCCCCCTGCCACAGCAGGATCCCGCAGACCAAGTGGCACAGGAACACAGCCAGGCGGGGCTGGAACTAGATGATCTTTAAGGTCCCTTCTAATCAGAACCATTCTATGAATCTATGAGCCTGTGGATGATCCCTTTAGGGAGGGAGCAACAATTTGAAATTCAATCTCAAACTCAGGTGAGAGCAGACCTGGAATGCCTATGTTTACTGAGAAATAGTATGGCAACAAGAACCCAGCAGATGATGATGTTAGATGCCTGGTTTCAAGCTTCACTCCAGTTCCTGTTTACAGCACAGAAAACCTGGAACAATCTGCAGGTAAAGCAGACAACTGTTTGGAACCCATTAGCAGGGTGGAGTCCTGCTCTGAAACGAATTAAAAGCTGTCTCTTGGAAGATGAATGTGACAGAACATCAGTTTCATGGTTTGTGCAAGCATCAGGTTGCTCCAATTAAGTGTTAAAAAGAAAAAATAAAAGCTGCTTTAAAAGAAAAAGAAGTTTCAGGTGTTCTAGCTATTCTTCACGAAAATGCAGTCATTCCTAATATTATGGCTTCTCGAGTACAAACCAGGATCCAACGTTTTAAATGAAACGGTGTGTAAAAGTTGCTATTTTTGTGAACACGAGATATTAAACAATTTTCAGAGGGGGAATGTGTGAATCAATTAGATTCAGCAAAATAGGTTCTCAGTAACTGAATATTGCAGATACACCCAGACGACGTGTCAGAGAACAGTGCTGACTCCAACATTTTGCTAAACAAAGCACTCAACCTACCCCATCCCTGCTATGAGATATATAACTTCATTTAGACCTAAATACCACACACCCAAGGATATTTATATTCATCAGAGGTATTACCTACAAACACCTTGCTTAAGAATTATTTAGTCCAACTGCATGGGTTTTTCTTGTAAATAAGTCTAAGGATTAAAACTGTTTCCCTACACGGTTTCCCAAAGGAAAAGCTCGGCTATTATAAATTATTACGTTGTTAAAAAGGGTTTGAATAAAACCAAATGATAATACCTCACGCTGCTCATCCTTTGGCTTCTATCCCAGTACAGGGTCAGGGCTCTGTACTGAAAATACAGTGGGATAATAAAACTGCCAGGAGATACTAAAATGCTTATTGTACAGCGAGCAACTATCTGTGACTTCTCCTGACTAAGAGAAAAAAAATTCACTTGAACTGAATGATGGAAGATTCCAGGGAAAGTCCTCAGCTACAGTGATGAGGACCAAGTTACCATGGGCAATGGTACCACTGCAATTCATAGTAAGTGACCTGGCTGGAATTGTAACTTCACCCTGGTTCTTGGAGGAAAGAAGCATCAAGTTCATGGCACATCTGTGTACAAATAAGACACATGAATATATTTGCTTGGAGGCAGAAAAGATGGTAACTAGTAGTTTAAAACGACTACATGAGACAGAGCATCATAGCTGTAGAACTTGGGACTTGGTTCAGGTGATGGTACTTTTTATACTGTTTAACTCCTCATCATAGGATGTCTATGTGTATTATATTGTTAAAACTCAATAGATTCCAGTCTATCATCAAAAGAATAGACTAAAACTGACTCTCCACCAGCCAACACCTTCGCTTTGTTGCCTGCAGAGTGTAAAAAAAAATGGAAGTTATGGAGAAATTGCTTCCTACTGCCAGAAAACTCTCCACAGAATCACAGAATTATTTAGGCTGGAAAAGACCTCTAAGATCATCAAGTCCAACCTAGGATGTGATGTCACCCCAGCAGCTAGACCAGGGCACTAACTGCCACGTCCAGTCTTTTCTTCAACACCTCCAGACATGGGGACTCCCCCACTGCCCTGGGCAGTCCAGTCCAGGCTCTGAGCACCCTTGCCATGAGGAAGAGCTTCTGAATATCCAACTTAAACCTCCTCCCCTACAGCCTATCATCCTATCACTAGCTGTGTGGGAGAAGAGCCTGACCTCCACTCTGACTACAACTTCCCTTCAGGTAGTTATAGAGCATGAAAAAGACCCACCTGAGTCTCTTCTCTAGGCTAAACACCCCTAGCTCCCTCAGCCTCTACTCATCAGGTTTTCCATCTAGTCTTTTCCTTTGGCTTTCAAGGCCCTTTTGCCACTGGTACCACAATGGTACATGATGGAGACATCTGCTGACACAGCTTGGCCGGTACCTCAGAATTCAGGAATTTCATGTAAGATAAAGATACCAACACAATTCACAAGGAGAAGAAAAGGGCTGCTCCGTTCTCCAGAATTAGGGCAGCCATCCTAGCGCATTCTCCTTGTTTTCCCCAGTTGGAAGGTATTATGCATTCCCAAATGAGGTCCCTGCTCTATTGAGTGCTCGTGAATGAAGGAGATATATACGTGTATTATCTGTGTTGACACAGATCTATTCTGAATAAGTATAAGGAACATTCACTCATAATCTGTTTACAGTGTTAGAGAAGAGAAATAGCGTGGAAGAAGCAGCCTGCCCTTCCTCAGGGAAATCTCCCGACAATAAACCGATTACTAATACTTTTTTAATTCGGTGGGGCTTTGTGAGCAGATACGTAGCCCTCAGTCCTGCTCGTGCTGAAGTTTCACTGACACAGGAATGGCATTATGTTGGTAAGCAGCACAATAAAATGCTCTAAAAGCAATTAACTGCAGCGCACGCTAGTTCCTTGCTGCTAGACACAGCTACAAGGTCAGGCTTCCTCGGATTTCTATTTCATGGTCGCACATTGCTACAACCCATTCACCTGATTTTCTTCCATCTGCCCTTGGGCTACCTGAGATTTGGCTGCGTGCCTCTGGCCATGCATCAGCCCAGGGTCCCAGCGCCAAGGCAGTGATGGCTCCCACATGCCTCAAGACTGGAAACTTATGCTTCATCTCACATCAGCCACATCACCTTCATCATGTTGGTGTCACTTAATGAGGTACCACACCAGAAGCTGCTCACATCCAGCACAGCCAGTCCTGCCAGTTTATCAGAGGAGGTAAAACTGCTGTAACAGCAAGAGGAGGGAGAAAAGAGGATCCAGAAACAAGGTTTGTAGATTCAGAAGAGAGGAAAGAAGATCTCCCTCTACTTCAGCAAGGAAAAGGAGGCTGTGCTCCCTTCAATGAAATCATGAAGCACCCTCAATGCATTAAGCACATCTCTCAAAAGTAATCAGCTGCATACACAAGTCATCCTATTACTCCTGACACCCAGGAGACAAGGTGGGACACCGGGCTTAGATTTGATTCAGGAAAAGTTATAGGGGAAGAAAAGAGTTCAGGTCCTATTAATTGATGTAATCTGCATCATAGATTTTCAAGCAGTAAATATCAATGCTGCTTTCACACGGAGGAGAAGGGTTGCATGTAGGAAGCACTTGGTTCACGTGGCATTTTAGGGCGCTGTTACCTTCTGACATTTAACATTTGCTTCTTAATGGCAGCTGTAATAATTCAACAGGACTGACAGGGCAAGGAAATTGTCCAAATAATATCAGAGCAGCCCTTCTGCTTTCTATATTCGTGAGGGGAGCTCTGCTGGAGGCAATCATTTCACGTTATGAAAAGAAATAATTGTGACCCGTTAACATCTCATCATTAAAATAATGCAAAATATCAGTTTGATGATCCTGAATGGTATAGATCCAAACACAAGAGCAAGGGCAGCTCTTGTGACTGGCAAGAGATGCTTTGTTCAGTGGTACCCACTAAGCAGTGGAAAGTTGCACCAAGGGAGGTTCAGACTGGATCTTAACTAAAAATTCTTCAGAGAAAGAGTGGGGAGGCCTTGGAACAGGCTGCCCAGGGAGGGAGTGGAGGCATCGTCCATGGAGGGGTGCAACAAACACCAGACATGGTGCTTCACAACATGGTTTGGTGGCTGGGGGTTGTAGGGCAGACACGTGGCCTTGATCATCTTAAAGGACTTTTCCAACCTTGATGACCCTATGATTCTATGTTCTCAAGCCCTGAAGGGATTTAGTAAGGGTTTAGTGTACATGATGCCACCAAGACAGAAAGTCAACCCAGAATAGTAGAAGAGGAAAGCTCAGACTTCAGTGAGTGATAGCTGTGACCAACAGTCACAGTAAATATGCCGCGACCTCACTGTAATCACTTCCAAGAACAATCTTGCTGTAATACACACAACATTTTGCAGTAGAGAAGCAAATATTTCTTATGGCCTCAAAGCATTTTCAGTTAATTCATTTCATTTAATTAAAATTCATTAATTAAGGCTCTACAATAAATATTACATGGATGAGAGTGCATTTTTAAAATAAGAATCAGCTACCTTTTGCTGAGGAAGGAACAGAGATGAGGACATGGCTAAATAGTCATGGAAAAGTCAGGAGCAATGAGAACAAATGCTATGAAATCAGGTTTCTACAGTACTACAACCCAAGTGAAACCACGTGATGCTACACAGGAGCATGTTTGCTTTTCTTTAGGTTTCCTACTCTGCACTGGTGAGACTGCATCTGCATAGCACCACGTGGTTTCACTTGGGTTGTAGTAATGTAGAAACCTGGTTTCATAGCATCATCAGAGCAGAGTAGACAGGAAGGAGAGTCTCTGCTGATCTGCTAACCACCCCCTTGTATTACACATATGAGTTATCTGATTCAACCTGGCACAGGAAAAAGGACAAGCATTTGTCTTCTGTGAAATGTGAGCTTGCAAGTTACTAGAACTAGCGTATAATTACGCTCAAGATCCTTAAGTACTCACTTCATTGTCAGGTCAATTCCAGTTCCATTGTAATGAGGAACAGACAAAGAAAAAAGTATGTCAAAGCATTAAAAACGTTTCTAACTGACCCTTGGAGATAACAAATGGGAGTGAGTCGGTGGATTTTGATCTAAAAAGAATTCTTCATGGGCTGATCTCTCGAAGTCCTTTAGGTAAGAAATAGCTTCCCCTTATAATGTGACATCTAGGACACAATCCTTTCCTCATAGAATAATAATAAAAAAAACTCTATACTTCCCCAGCAAGATTTCTAACCCAAGGAATTAATTAATATCAACGGAAAGTATTCCACCAAAGGACCGAAATAAATGGCTATCATAAGTCATTGCGGTTTTTGCATATGCAAATTATCTTAGAAAGGCAATTATCTCGCTATCTGATAATAAAGAGGCTGTATCATTAAATTACTGCAATTACACCTTCAGTAATATTTCATAAATTGTCCTGGAATAAAGGAAAAATGTTGTTCTGATCAACCTGCTGAACCTTGGCCAAGGCGCCAAGGGAGGTTACTCTCTTCTTTCTCTCCAACAGCTTACTCGGCTTGAAATTTCTCCTCGGCTCCTGCCAGAAACACACACTATGCCTACATATGATTCATGTTTCAGCAGCGTGCTGGAATCCTAATCAAGGCTCTTAGCCCCACTGCAGTGGACTGGTACAGACGGGGGATATATCACAGGCGCTGAGGGAGCAGCCATTCGGGGCTCCGATTTGCAGGAACAAGTGCTGGTAATTTCTGGGCAGGGCTTTATGATTTTTTTTTTTTCCTTATATCACAGTAGGTAGGTGACAAAGAACCTACCAGAGAACATATGTTCTCTTTTCAATGACAGACAAAAGAGACAGATTGAAGAGAGCTGGCAAGTAATGGGGGTGAAAAAAAAAATTAGTTGCAGATTTCAGTTTACTCGAGTGGGAAATATCCCAGCTGCAATGCTTTCTGAGCGCTGTACGGTCGTACGCCTGCGCTCCCATGCATGTCTCTCTAATCTTTCTTTTAAATACTCAAGTCATGTAAAATGGTTCCGCTTTAGAGTCTTCAAAGTAAGTTAAGCGTAAATCATACAATGCCTAGTTTCATCAGCTCTCGTCTTCCCATCTTTGTCGAGTTCGTGACAGTAGAGACCCACAGGTTGTTGATGTTTGTTTTGTTCAAAGGCTGCTTTAATCAGTTAATCTAGTGCCAACCTGGAACTTGAGCACGTCTAGGTGAAAATACAAGCAAATTTCATTACCTAAACCCACTCATGCTTCTGGCACAGGTTCGTACCAAAAACATACAGACTCTAAGAACAGGAGAAGCAATAGCAGGTTCCATAGAAATATCAGAAGAAACTTCTTCCCAGGGAGGGTACCGGAGCACTGGAACAGGCTGCCCAGGGGGATTGTGGAGTCTCCTTCTCTAGAGATGTTTCAGACCTGCCTGGCCTGTTCCTGTGTGACTGGATCTAGGGGCTCCTGCTGTAGCAGAGGGATAGGACTGGATGATCTTTCAAGGTCCTTGCCAATCCCTAACTCTCTGTGATTCTGTGCAATTAAGGAAGTTATCTTTATTTTATCTTTATCCCAGTGCCTTTTAAAAAGCTGAAGATGAGTACCACTGCTCAACAAACCACCAAACTGGTAAGTTTGGCTAGAGTCTGGCATCGTAAGCCCACAGCTGCCTTCATTTACAGCCAGAACAAAGGTCTATCCACTAGAACTGCACTGAAAAGTTGAATGGGATTGCAGAGATAAAAACAATGATAATTTGATTCTCTTTCGGGAGATGATTTTTCAGGCTTCCTGTTATTCCATGCCCTGATTCCATCAAGTCCTGAATCACAACATTCAGTACAGGTTGGAGTTAGGGACAGATGCTGTTTGCTTCTTCTGTGGTAACGACAGGAATAAAAACACCTTCCAGGAAAAGAAGGCAAAGAAATAGCCTTCACTTTGTGGGATTTTCTGTTTTAATAATGCACTTATATTCCTAACAGGTTTTTTTCATCTCTCTCTGACTCCACTAAAAACCATAGCAGAAAAAAATACAAGAGTGAAGGAACTAAGCAGCAGTAACACAACAGCCCAGACAGAGTCTGTGTAGGTGAAGAATGACTATAACCTTTTATCCACACTGCTTCACAGCTCCTCGGTAACGCCTTGCTCGTGTCCCAGGGGAATAGATTCTTTCACCCTTCTCCATATAGTACCTTCTCTGCATTCAAACCACAGGTACTTACAGAAACATTATTCATCAACATGAGAACAACCTTTCAGCAGTGAGAGGATGGAGAACAAAGCGCTCAGTAAAACAGTAAGCACTTCTAGTAAATAACAACTCATCAATACCCGAGAGTATATAGTTTGTAACCTAACAGCCCCAGGAGAATGGCCAAACACAAGACCGTCACGCTCACCCTTACAGCTTCATTCGCATGCATGAACACAAGAGCATTCAATGCAGAGAGAGAACACAAGAGCATTAAACGCAAAGAGACAACACAAGAACATTAAATGCAAACACAGAACACAACAGCATCACATGCAAGGAGAGGACTTTATGTACAACCAAGTGTGGGCTGGTTTGAAACACCAGAAGAGGTATGAAGGACTGTCAGTGTGGTGGGCATCACACCATGAAAGAGCTCAGAGGTGTCTCTGTGAGTAGCAAGAGGTGAGCACCACGCACAGGTTACCAAACACTGCTGCCTTAGCTGCTTCGGCATGGATTAGTTACGGCTCCTTCGTTTCACCCGTTCTGCAGATTATTTTCTGCCTCAGAGACTGAAGTCCACTGGCCTAACACTGACACCACTCTTATCTCCCGAGGCAATCAAAGACTCAAAAGATTTGAGGGCTGAAATAAGGATCAGCAAACCTGTGCTGATCCCTAGTGACAGTGACGCATCTCCCTGTGAGGAGTTATGGACCACTCAGTGATTGTGAAAACCCCACAATGCCCTTCTGACAATGAGAAAGCAGAAACCTTGCACTTCTGAGCAGCTACCACCTTGAGTGTGTTGACCTCATCGCTCCCACCAGCGACATGATGCAAATTTCCCCACACACTGGCCAGGTGCTGTCCCTTCCTCACAGTTCTAGGCAGGTATAGCTCCCCGCAGAGTGATGTTCTTTGGCTATAGCATTGCAGTTCTTCAGCCTAAATTTATGCTGCATGGTCTTACTTTCACAGTGCTACCCTGCATAACTTAGGAGTTGCTGATTTAGGTAAGAAGGATGAGAATTTGTAGAAGGGGAAGGAAATGATGTGAGCACACCAACTGATAGAGAGCTGGGGTTTAGTCACTGTGCAAGGATTAAGAGTGCGCACATCCGCGTGTGCACGCCTTCTAGAAAACTGGTTTCAGCTCTTTGTACCCCGCAGGTTTTATGGGATAAGCAGTCGTTCTCTTGTGATATGAAAAGCTGGAATGATTAATATAGTTGAACACATTACACGAGATCCAGGTTTTGCAAGACAGCTGGCTTTGTGTTTATTCTCATCGAGGTGTTTAATGAAGTGGCTGTCACACTCACAAGTAGATGGGTTAAATGAGTCGAACACAACGTTTTGCCTAATGAGAAGAATTTAAAGAAAACTTAAGGAAAAGGTTAGATTAAAAAAAAGAGAGAGAGAAGCACAGAGTTGTAACAGTGAGAATCCACAAAGGTCTGTTGTTCCTCTGAAAGTCAGGAATCCTTATGAAAATACAACGATCACAAGTGTGAGGCAGACGAACTCTCAGCAATTATCAAAACCTTCAATATTGTCTGTAAGCTGTTACAGTGAAAACCCTCAAACCTGCATCTTTTTCTTTTCTCACTTGTTCCCCGAACACGTTCAGCTAAAGGAAGGCTGAAACTCCTGCCAGGATTTTGTAAACCAATGCACTGAAATGACAGCGGTTGAGCTTGCCAACCTGCCAATACCGAGTGTTTAAGATTTTCTTGTTCTCTTCTCAGCCTGAACGTGATCGTCACCGAGTTCTCTCGGTGACATAAACATCAGTGTTACCACCGTGTGGTGATACCTCAAGAGCTTCCCCACGGACTGTAGTCACAGGGAGCTCCAGACTCACGTGTCTGGCCATAACCTGTGCAGAATGCAAGAGCAGACTGTTGCTGTCTGGAAAACAGGCCCTGTGAAGAGAGGCTGAGGGAACTGGTGTCATTTAGTCTAGAGAAGAGAAAGCTGAGAGGAATCCTTGTTGCTCTCTACAACTACCTAACAGGAGGTTGAAGCAAGACTGATGCTGGTCTCTCCTCCCAAATTCCTAAGGATAGGATGAGGGGAAATGGCCTCAAGCTGCATCAGGGAGGGTTAGATTGGATCTGAGGAAGTTCTTCCCTGAGAGAGTGCTGGGCACTGGACCAGGCTGCCCACAGAGGTGCTGGAGTCCCCATCCTTGGAGGTATTTAAAAGCAGAGTAGCTAAATCACTTGAGGCCATGATCTAGGATGTTGGGGAGATGTTGGGATGAGAGCTGGATTTGATGATCCTGGAGGTCCTTTCCAGCTGTAATGATTCTATGTTGAACTAAAACCCGCTATGCTCCTCGCAAAGCAAATCAACAAACCTTTGAGCAATGAGGGCCACCAGCAATCCCATAAGTTTGTAAGCCTTCTCAGCTCACAAGCTGGTACATCCAACCTCCATGAGACTACTGAGCAGGCAGAGAGAAGGAAAAGAACTGAGAAAAGGTGCTTTTTTCCTTTAACCAGAAACACTTTCACCTCTCTATAGCTTCCCGCAGAAGGAACATTACATCCTAAAGAAAATATAACATAGTTGATTAATTACAACAGCAGCACAATCAACTCGACTCGGTGCTGTGCGCTAGGTAAGTACAGACTGTAAACAGGAACAGACGAGACCAACCAGAGGAATGGGAGTGATTGCCTCTAATTGTAGGTTGACACCAAAATTACTGGCTTCAAGATTGAATTTGGTGTTCACGTAAATCACTCCCTGTTATTCCTTTCTTAGCAGCCTGTCTTATGATCTGTCTGAAAGATCACTAGATTCTCTGCAAAGAAACTGAAGCAAAGGCAAAGTATCTCCCCCACTTCCATGAAGATTTCTCTTGTTCCTCTGTTCATGAGGTGCAGGGTTTGGGGTTTGATTTTCAACATCCCTTTTACAGCCTCAGTTGTTAATAGAAATCTATCTCCATGGTAGCCGCAGGCACATTCATTGTCAATAAAGACATGCCCTGGCCACCTTTCCAGCTGTCTCTGCTGGTAACTTGCTTTTATTACTGCTCCTCCTTTTCAGGACAAACATTTATTAAGAAGTTCATGGTTACCAGTTGCCTCCTGCAGTTACCTATAATAACCAAGGATTTTGTGTAATTCCACAGACTTCTTTGTCTTCCAGCTCTTTCAGAACGAGCAGAACCGCCTGCACTTTGGAAGACAAGATGTAAAACTCCCTGAGAGCCACTTCTAACATGGGAGCTCCTCATCACCTACCAACAACCTAACCACAGCATACACGCTCATGAACACAGAGCCACCTCTCTGTAAGACGTGTCTTTCCTATAAGTAACACAAAGAGCGAGGGATGACAAGACAGCAGAGATGCAGGCACAAAAGCTGGGTTTATATTCCTGTTTTGGCTCAGAGCAGCAGAGCAATTTTGAAGCAAATCCCCAGATCTTCCCTACTTACTGCGAGCTGGTGTAGCTTTGTAGGGTAAGAGTGCATTTGGCTGTGTGCAGAGGAAATGAAACCATTTGCTCTTGTGCAGGTGTAGAGTAAGTGCTCTCCACCCTCTAATGAATGCTTGGCCACCGAGATAGCCTCTAACAACGTTCCTGGTGAAGATGTTTGGCTTAGGGCACCAAACTAAATATTTTAAACAGAATTAGACTAACACTGGGCAAAATCACTCCACAGATCTAGAGAGCCCTTTCAAACACGTGGTTCAACACTGTTGGCAACCTGTACGGCTCGGGTCCAGCGGACCAAGGAATCTATTTGTTACCGCTCTCCAGTAATTAGTTACAACACACCTCGACACAACCTGTGCCAGAATACAGCATCTTTGTAACGGAGGGTACTGCAGGCGGAAAGAGCCCTTGGAGATAGCCCAAAATAGTAATTACTTAATACCCAATTGATCAGAAGATGAATGAAATAAACAGCAAGGCTTCTGGCAGCAGGACAGGCGTTATGAGAAGCACCTTGGTTATTAAACAATCGAGTAACACTTATCTGAGGAGCTCACAGCACCAGATAAGAGAGTGAATAACTAAACAGGAAAAGGCACGGGATACAGGCAAAAGCTATTATCTTGTCAGATCTCTGAGATCTTCTGGAGATAAGTTAGAAAATGTTCTGTATTACCCTGTCAACAAAGTAAATACTCTGGCTGTACGCTGACTACATGACATCGCACAGCAGCAAACAAAACCAGTCAGGAAGTCCACGCGTGATGGAAAGTGGGTTTCATCATAAATCAGCCCAAACCCCAACGTGTTTGATTTTAATACCACAGTTTATGGATACAAAATATAACCTGATTACCAGTCTCTTTCTTTCTGAAGGTTAGATTGAACCTGGCACTTAAATAATCTACTATCAAGAAAAATTTGGAAGAGAATTAGAAACATTCCACTGAGACTCAGACTACTTTACTGTGGCTAATAAGCAGATTTCTACTTGATTTCCATTCTCAGGAGACTGTTCAGAAATAAGTGGACCTGTGTTTCAACCAATTCATGGTAACCTGAGGAAAAGCTGAGGCTGTAAAAAGATGGCCAAATCCATCTGGTTACTGTTGTCAGAAAGGTCTGGCCATGAGAAAAGCTAAGCACCTCATAAAAATCTGATATCCTCAGCATCTGTAGCAATCAACACTATATATAAGTGTTCTGTAGATCAAGGCTTTTGTAGGGCTGCACTTCAAGACCTTCACATGATACATTCACTTCAGTAAAGGTCCACGCTAGCAGTGTTGCCCTGTTTCTGGTACCATAACCAGCTCTAAAAACAACCCCAAATGAACTGCAAACCCCAGTTTCAGGGATGTTCCCTCTACTCTGCACTGGTGAGACCTCATCGGGAGTACTGTGTCCACTTCTGGGCTCCTCAGTTCCACAAGGACACAGAGCTGCTGGAGGTTGTCCTGCATAGAGCAACAAAGATGATGAAGGAAGTAGAGTAGCTCCCTGATGAGGAAAGGCTGAGGGAGATGGGTTACTTGAGCTTGGAGAAGAGGAGGCTGAGGAGGGACCTCATTCATGTCTACAAATATGTGAGGGGTGGGTGTCAGGAGGATGGAGCCAGGCTCTGCTCAAGGTCATCTGGTGATAGGACAAGGGGCACTGGGTGCCAGCTGGAACAGAGGAGGTTCCCTATCAATATCAGAAGAAACCCTGATGAAGTTTGCTGATGACACTGAACTGTGTGGGGAAGTTGACACTCTTGAAAGGAGAGCCAGGCTGACTCTCCAGGGAGACCCAGCCAGGCTGATGCAGTGGGTCAGCAGGAGCCTCATGAAGTTCAATGAGGGCAAGTGCAGGGTCCTGCACCTGGGAATGAGCAACTCTCGAATGCAGCTCAGTCTGGGATCCACCTGGCTGGAGAGTGGACCTGTAGAGAGGGACCTGGGGTTCATGGTGGATAGCAAGTTCAACGTGAGTCAACAGAGTGCTGCTGCAGCAAAGAGGGCCAATGAGGTGCTGGGCTGCATTAATAAGGGCATCACCAGCAGAGAGAAAGCTGTTCTCTTGCCACTGTACTCAGCGCTGGTCAGAAAAATCATGTCTACAAGTTGATATATTCACACAGTGTTTATGAAATGCCTGAATGCAGAAGTAGACAAGAGGAACCAACACAAACACACACAGTAAGTACTACAGACAGAGAGATGAGTGCCTGGAGAGCAGCCTGGCAGAGAG
This sequence comes from Upupa epops, assembly GCA_013397515.1. Taxonomy (NCBI): domain Eukaryota; kingdom Metazoa; phylum Chordata; class Aves; order Bucerotiformes; family Upupidae; genus Upupa; species Upupa epops. The sequence continues at coordinate 87,625 of VZRI01013067.1, forward strand.
GGACCTGGCAGTGCTGGGTTAACAACCAGATGAACAAGAGTCAGCAAGGTGCCCAGGTGGCACCAAAAGCTTGGACCAGCGATAGTGTGGCCAGCAGGACTAGGGATGTAATTCTCTCCCTGCACTGGGCAGGCCTCCCCTCGAGTCCTGGGGGCAGTTCTGGACCCCTCACTTCAAGAAAGAGATTGAGTAGCTGGAGTGGGTGCAGAGGAGCAACAAGGCTGGGGAAGGGACTGGAAGGAAAGGCTGATGAGGAGAAGCTGAGGGAGCAGGGGTTGTTGAGCCTGAAGAAGAGAAGACTCAGAGGGGACCTTCTCCCTCTCTCCAACTCCCTGAAAGGAGGCTGTAGTGAGGTGGGAGTTGGGCTCTTCTCCCCCTAACTAGTAATAGGATGAAAGGGCAGGGCCTGAAGCTGCCAGGGGAGGGTTAGACTGGATGTTAGGAAGCCCTTCCGCACAAAAAAAGGTGATCAGACATTGGACTGGACTGCCCAGGGCAGTGGTGGAGTCCCCATGTCTGGAGGTGTTGAAGGACAGCCTGGCTGTGGCATTTAGTGCCCTGGTCTAGCTGATGTGGTGATAGCTCCTGGGCTGTGCTGGGTGATCTCAGAGAGCTTTTCCAGCCTCAGTAATTCAGTAATTCTGATTCTGTGAAAGAAAACATCAAATGACAGTCAGAACATGCTGAACGACAAGTGATTACTGGCATGTTCAACTAAGAAGGAAAGATCTCTGGCATGACTACAGCTACACAAAAAACCATGGAAGTGGTAGGAGAGAGATGAGCACAGAACCGTAAGGAACAAGCAGAGAGCAGCGAGGATGGAAGATTTGAACCAGAGGAAAATAACAGTAAGGTGAGAAAGCTGGAAAGGTCTGTTAGATGGAGCTTAGGGTTAGCTTCAGCCTGCATTTGGGCAATAAAATGTGCAACTGAAAACTGTTTCTTATCAGCAACGAGTAGGGTAGGAACAGGAAAACACAAAACAAGTATCGTTGACACAGCTGAACTGTAAATACGAGGCTAGTGCAAACCCGATCCAAGGGCAGCTGAAACTAAAAACAGAGGAGCTACTATTTCAGTCAGAATTTCATCCTCCTATCGATTGCATCCAAAACTTCCATTTTAAATTTAACTGAAGCTGTCACAACATTTCCCATCTGCCTCACAGGAGGACTGCAGACTCTCGGAGAGAGCTGCCGCATCGCTGGAGAACAAGTTTGCTGTGAACAGCATGGATCTTTTTGTAGAACAGAAGGTAATTGGTAGAAGAAGAGGGAGTAGGGATCATCCGAAATTATACATCAACTGGGAACTTGGGGGACTCTGTTTGAAGAATCAATGGGGTTGAGTAGGGCAGCCTTTTGAAGCAGTGCTTTGGACGGAGGCTGCGCATGGCAGAGGGACAGAAGGGGGAAAGTACAGTGATAAACCAACACGTAACCAACATGGTCTAAGGGCCTGAGGTATATTTATTTCATGGAATCATAGAATCATTAGGGATCAAAAGTGACCTCGAAAGATCATCTAGTCCAATCCTCCTGCCACAGCAGGACCACCTAGACTATGTGGCACAGGAACACAGCCAGGCGGGGCTGGAATGCCTCCACAGGAGACTCCACAACCTCCCTGGGCAGCCTGTTCCAGTGCTCCGTTGCCCTCCTTGGGAAGAAGGTCCTGCTGATATTCATATGGAACCTCCTCTGTTCCAGCTGGCACCCAGTGCCCCTTGTCCTATCACTAGATGACCTTGAGAAGAGCCTGGCTCCATCCTCCTGACACCCACCCCTCACAGNCCACTCCTGGCAAAGATTTCGATGCATATTCCCTGTTAAATACATTCTGAATTATTAATAGCAGATTGAAGAATGAAAACATTCAGAAGATTATCTTCCATGTGTTTCCCCATCCATTTTACACTAATGGCTCAATTGATAAAAGTCAATATGAAAATCAATGCCGGGTATTTGGCACAGAGCAGTTGTACGTGGCAGAATCCACCGAGAGCTATTACCTTCCCAAAATTAAGAACCTGCGAGGAAATAAATACAAATTACGTGTAAGTAAATTACCTAAAGGTTTACGGGTTTGATGATGAAAAATGGTGCCATCTGTTAGAATGAAAGCGGTTCCTTAACAGGACAGGAAATTGCTTTAAAGTTGAACATTATCAGTGGAGAAAACTGTAAATGCATGTTTTTAACCACATAGTCATTTTCTGCTGCCCTCAGAAACAGTCACACCTCTCGTGCCCTTGGACTCGACCCTTGGGAGGCCTCCTCTCGAGTACTGTGGGTACCTCAGGATAGGAAAGACATGGAGATGCTGGATCGAGTCCAGAGCAGAGCTACCCAGCTCGGGAGGGGTTGAGAGAACCAGTTGTGTGAGGAGAGGCTGAGGGAGGGGGTCAGGTTGTGTTTGTCAGTCTCTCATGAATTGAGGTTTTTTGATGGTGTGGGGATGGTTGGACTCAGGGATCTGGGAGGTCCTTTCCAACCAGGATTATCCTGTGATCCTGTGATTAAAACATGTTCTCCAATTTGAGCTCTTAGAACAGCCAGGAAAAAAATCAAAGTGTAAGCATGAGAGGAGGAAAGAAAAAAACCCAATGTGCAGGGCAAAGAGCCACTCATGGCTATGGAAAGGGAATTTTCTCTCATCCCTGTTACTACTGAGTACCACCTGTAGGTCAGCGTACACTAGAAGGGGACTGGTTACAGAAGCACTAATGTCTTCCTTGTGCTGAGCTCGTCTGTACCCAAAGACCATCTGTTTTACAGAAGAACAAAGACGAATTCAAGGACAAGGACCACAAGAAATGTGTGCTAAAATGCAATTATATGCTGAAAAACGAGTCTATAAGAGGTGTCAGAGAGTTCAATGTCCATTGTTGTGAGTGCCTCCTGATGGGGTTTACTTGACTTGCAAGGTTTTCCCGTTTCCACCACTAACATTCAGCCTGAGATCTGAACATCAAGTTGAGCTGTTTGTGGTTCATGCGTCATCATCTGTAATAAAGAGTCTACATTTGGGACTTAATTAATACAGCCGGGTCAGAACTCAGCTCGTTCCTTCCCAGAGACGGGTTGGCTCCGCACTGCTAACTGCTGTACAGAACAGCACATACCTGTTTTTTCCACAGGACTCAGCAGAAAGGCTGAAAATGCCTTGAACATAGATCTGCTGTCATTTCTTGCCCGTGACTTGTGTGACCACAGACATTATTTTTAGGTAACAAACATTTTCTCCCTTGCCACAGCATCTGCAGTCCTCACTCAAGGGGTGTTTTGCTAGGGAAAAGCACTCCAGCTCTATGGAAAATTATTGGCATAGTTACAAACTCCTGCTTTTCCTCAGGCTGGTTAGAGTAGAAGCACAGTAACTCCTCTAATTAAAGGTTGGTTTCATTTCTCAGGTTCCTAAGTTGATTTCATCCATTTTGTTTACACAATAACGCCCGTATTACTCAAACATCCACAGGCTGTGAAGGAGTAGTGCTTCACCTTTCACTTGTGTCTCCTTCCCTTTGCTCTCTGGGCAGCAGTAGTCATGAGAAGGCCCTTCTGACTTCTGTAGGAAGACTGCTGATTAGGGGATGAGCTAGAGATATATTGCATATAGAACTTCAGGTTCGATCTGGGCTTATGGATAATAACAGCACTTTGTCCTCACCACTACTGGAAGAGAGTGATATGGGCACAGGGACCTCATGCCAAATCGCTGCAGACTGACACTCTTAATTTTCAGAGGTAGGAAAACTGCCACCTCATTAAGAAGAACACTGTGTTACTAGTTTATTGGCGTGGCACCAGCACTGGAAAATGCAGCATGCGTGTCCTTGTGACTAAAGGCAAAAACCTGGAGAAGCTTAGAGAAAATGCTTTCTTTGGCCAGACTCGTGGCTTTCGGGAGAGCCGCGACAACAGCTAATAGCAAAGAACTTTCTACTTGTGAGCATACCCTCCCCTTCCATCAGGCGCTTCTAATCGCTGCGTTTTCATCCACTTCAATTATTTTAAAGGCTCGTGGATTTAAGACAGCTGATTGACAGTTTAACGTTGAAATCTTCACAGTCTGACAAAGGAGAGACGGTATCACAAGAAGGTCAAAGTGCACTCCTAGCATAATGCAGGTTCCTCCTCGATTTCCCCACCTTCTGCATTCTAGCGACACATGGGAATAAGATTAATAGAAAGAAAAATGGTCTTTCATTCTGAATGGTCTTTCTGAAAAATCAGCATTTCCAGCATTTCAATACTTATTTGCCACAGCAGGGAGCTAATCCTTTCAAAACCCCCAACGGCATCAGCCAATCAGCCAACTGAACTGAAAGAATAATGACTTCTTTGAAGTTCCCTTTCACTGCACTGGGAAAGTTCAGATGCTCTTGCTGGGACAGTTCAGATGTCCCAACCTGCACTAATTACAAGACAAGCCCTTCCCATTCATTTTCTTTGTTAATTGCAGGGAGATCTGAGGAAGGTAGGTTCATAATGAGGCCGCTGTTGATTTTTGCACAGGTATTAGTCTCTAGCCAAGAGCTAATTCTTCATCTGAAAAACTCCTGTTTCCACGCTCCTGAAAACGCTCTTTCATTCCTAACCTGCTCTAATTGACACGTAAACTATCATACAGCTTGTTTTTCTTTCACGTGAAAGATGACTTGCAAATGGAATGTATCCAAAATGAATGGCTCTGCTCCATCATTGTACACTGCCCTTTAGAGAAGAAACAACTAACCCGAGAGACGCATTGTCTCCGCTGAGATTTACAGCCCCACGTTGTCTAATTATTCATGATGCGTTATCCATCACGCTGCAAACTTCTTCCTAGGACTGGGAGGGGGAAAAAAAAAACAACCAACAACAATGCCTTCCAGTTCAGGAAGATTGCTAAAACAGAGCTATCAAAACCATATGCCAGCTCAATAGAAACGTCTGCCATCCTTTTACGAGTTTCTGGAGGTATCGCACCGGCTGAAGTTGCGGGATTTTTTTGGAGAGTTCTAAAAATGAGCCTCATCAGGCAGTGAGGTGAATTCAGTCTTGATAAAATCTATCTCAGTTTTATACTAAGCCATGATTCCCGTGGTTTTCCGCTCAAAAAATCCTTATCTGCCTTAATTTGCCATAAACAGTTTGAAGGCGGCTGTAGAACCACGCCGCTAATGAGTAAAAAATATTAGCTAAATATTTAAAATGGAGTATAAATAGCTTGGTAAATACCAGCTGGGATTAGATGGGGTCAAGAAAACCCCCCTGCTTCCTGATTATAAAGCACTTTAGCCTTAGGTCACAGATTAAACACATAACTGGTAAATAATGAATGATGGTGGTACCATTAATAACTGCTTGGGGATGTGGGGAAACAAACTTGCTTCTGCCTGACTGTTTTCCACTTCAGCGATGCTTGTGTTTCCACCACAACTGGGAAGCGAGTGGCTGCTTTGGCTGCAGTCTAGACACTGTTAGGGATCAGTGAAATGATATTGAATTCCACCACCTCTCTCTTGATTACAGACAACAACGCGATGGCACTTCCCTTCGAAGATCATTCCACTGCCTGAGGAGGCCCCTGCAACCCTGAGAACTGGTGATGTTTGTGTTGTATCTGCACCCGAGATTTAATCCTCACAAACCCTGCTACCATTAGTTCTACCATTAGTTACAGCACTGCTCTGTAAAATACAAGTTTATGAAAGATGAAAAATAAAGGCTATTACATTATTTTACATCTCTTTGGGGTTACAGCTGGCTGCAATGGCTTGTGGTCTCCATTAACAGTTGTTTCCTGACAATAGGAGAGGACTCCATAGCCCAGAAAAAGGTGTGTAGAGCCCCAATAGCAGCCGTGGGCCAGTCCAGCTAGCCCTCCAGAGGTGTGTGGCTCTCCACAGGCTCTTTATCACAGCCACCAGCTCTATGAGAATGTCTTGGACATGCTGGGGCACCGCAAATGGTCCTGGGCACCAGTGTGTGGGCAGCTGGATTACCTCCTTATCATTCGCTTTTCTCTCTGCTCTTGCTTTTGCTTTTCTGCAACTCTCCTGTGACTCAGTGACTACAGGAACCAGGTTTGAACTAAGTTTCTTGGGGGGGTTCAGAGTTCCTGGGTGATGAAAACATTAGAATCCAAAAACATTACAATCAGAATATATAGAACAAAACCCACCCTATGAGAAAAGACCTCAGATATATTAGCCTTGATTTATTTTCCAGTGGTGGGATCACGCATTAGATCTCCAACAAACCCTACACCAGATGCTGTGCATATGCCTTCCCGTTGGGTGGGCGAGAGAGAGAGAAACACTGCAGTGCCAGAGGGTGCAGTGTACTGTGTACAGCCAGCCCTTGGTGCAAGTCTTCATCGAGCCCCACTGGCATTTTAAGCACTTCTACCACCCAGATTTAGAGGTATAAACTGTGTGTGTGATTCTTCTCTTGGAAAGGATTCCTGACCTCTACTTGAAAACTAAGCAGTAAAAGCACAACAACCAGAGTGCTCACGGGGAAGTTTAGGTCTTGCAGGATGCTGGGTTTTCTTTCACTCGGCTTGTAAAACCAATGCTGTTTAAACAGAACCATCATTTACATCCCTGATCAACATTTACACCCCTGATCAACACTACTAATAAGGCAGAGTAACAAATGATTAGAGCAGCTGATCTTTCAGCAATTTCCATGGCAGGAAAAAAAACCCCTCCCTCATTCTCATCGCTGTGCTAGAGGTTATGAGGCACCACCGTATTCCCATACGCGTTGCGATAGTATGAGAGCACGTGCACACAAGTAATGAAAGAGAGCAGAAAGCCAGTTCAGCTTCCCTTTAATCTGTTAGCTAAAATCTGTCATGTTCTACCCAAGGTACTGTCATTTGTGCAGAGTATGCTGGGCTAAAGCTTCAATCATACTATGCGAATACGATCGGTCTGGAAACAGCTAGAATGAAACCAGTGTCAGGCTACCTCAGCCTGACAACTTCAAGTGCAACAGACAGCTCTTTATTGCAGTTTTGGAAGTGTCCGTGTTTCAGCCCGAAACTTACACGTGTCTCAGTATTTGAGGTGATTTATTTTCCTCCGTAGCCTTTGAAAAATATATGAGAATACGACCCACTCTGCACTTTATTTGCCGGTTCAGAGAGGTTTGAGTAGGTCCATTGAAATTCTTTAGAGCTTGCCTCGCTTACTTGGCATCCTAAGCATAAAGGAAGGGGCGCTATCAATAATCTACTGCACAAAAGCTGGCTACAAATATCTTCTTGATGATAGATTAAAATCACATCTCTGTAGGGACAAATTCCATCTCTGTACAGGTTACTAGCATGAATTTATCAGTCTAGACAAGTCGCTTCGAAGCACAGGAGTAGTTACTAGGTCACTCGGCTTGTTGAATCACTCCAAGAGGATGAGCTTCACATGATGGGATAGACTGGTGCGTTTTGCTCATTGGAAGAGTGTTTCTTGGGCCAAACAACATTGCTAATAATTATAACGACTTACTCCAGGATTAACAACTCCAATGCAGCCAACATTTGAGTTAACGGACTGCTCTGGGAAGTACGTTACGCTGAATAAACAGCTCGCACGTTTGTTCCACACAGGAACGTGAAGAGAGCTAGAGGCCTAATTCCCTAATTCACGAAGAATTTATGTAGTGTGTGCATGTGGGATGCTGAGCTTGTATATTTATATATCACCAGTTTTATTCCAATTCCAGTTGGGTTTTTAGAGTTAAATATTGTTACAACACATCGGTGCCTAACCAGATTCACTGCAGTTCACGTAATAAAGCCAGTCGGAAATAAAGAGGGAGGGAGATAGTTCCAGTGCAAGGCTGCTTAAGGTATAAAACATTTCAGTGCATCCAGATTAATGGGAGGTCAAATAAAAGAGGCAGATTAAAGCCCACTGCAGAGCCCACCTACTAGTTAAACTTTCTGATTGTAATCTCAGGCTTTGATTCTGCATACATGCACACAGAGCCAGAAGGAGGGAGATTTCTTGTAAAATTGAAAATGATCCGTGTGCACCCGGAGAATCAGATTCTCTTCAACACTATTTACTCCATAAAAAATGTTAAAAGCTGGGAAAATGTGGAAGAACTGAGAGAAACAAAGAACTGAGAGAAACAAAGAACTGAGAGAAACAAAGAACTGAGAGGAACAAAGAACAGATTCCTGCTGGAAGAACTTATGCAGCAACCTCCAACAGAATCAGCTTGGCTGTAGCCATCAATACTTAGACTCTTGATGTACAACTTATCTAATCTGAACTACAACCTGACTAATGATGAATTAAAAGCTTTGTGCTTGTATTGAACCCCAAACCTATGCTGAAGCGGTTCTTAAATATTTATAAGTAATGAATCTTACAGACACCAGAAAGAGTCTCTTGCAACGCTTACACAGTCTTCCATAGAAGAGTGAAAATCTTTCTATTTACTAAAATCACAAAGATTGAGCCTACCGTTTCATTTCAAGATTAGCCACCTGTTTCATATGTGGCCAAACCCAACTTTAATCTATAATAGATCAATAGAAGATTAAGAAGTTATTAGTAATTGGGTTATGGAAATCTCTACAGAGCCGTTCTCTCTTTCAGAACACTCTAAAGCAAAATCATCAGGAAGAGAAAAACAGATGAGCACTCCACCCCAACAGTCCAAACTTTCCATGCATGCTTTTCCAGACTTCACTTCTAGTTTCTGAAACAGAAAAAGTTTGGACTGAAGCTGAGGTGCATCGAGCTCAGTATGGGCTGGAGTTAATGCCATAGGCAATGCATCCCTGGAGGCAGATACATTCCTTGGGACACCAGATATTACCCTTTCTGGCATTTTCAGTGGTTGCTCTTGCTCCCTCTCCCTGCACCTTATATTCCACACATGAGAGTACCTGTGCTGTGGAGCCCTGTTAGATGTTAAAGGGTGAAAGGCAGACACTAACGTGGGCTTCAGTCCCCAAATAATTAGAATAAAGATACCCGATCACGTGTGGTAGCCTGAAACCTACTGGTAAATTAAGTATTGCAGCTGAGTGCTGCTTTTATTTGTATTCATGCGGTGCCACTGGTGTCAGTGAAGCTGCACAGATAAGGAATGCAGTAGGGGCTTGATTCATAAATTACCAGGGTGTTTCCACTGGAACTGAAAAACACAAAGAAAATTAAGAGAAATGACAAATTATTTCTGCCATCATGGCAGTATCTCCTCCCCCTCTGCTCTCCCCAAGTGAGACCTCACCTGGATTTCTGTGTCTAGTTCTGGGCTCCTCAGTTCAAGAGAGACTGAGATCTACTTGAGCATCCAACAAAGGGCTGTGAGGATGATGAAGGAACTGGAACAGCTGCCTTACAAGGAAAGGCTGAGAGAGCTGGAGCTTTTTAGTCTGGATTGAAGAATGAGAGGGGACCTAATCAATGTCTATAAATACATGAGGACTGGGTGTCAAGAAGGCAGGGACAACCTCTTTTCACTTGCACCCTTTGATAGGACACAGGGCAGTAGACTCAAGCTCAAGCACAGGTTGTTCCACCTCAACACGAGGAAGAACTTTACTGTGAAGGTGACAGAGCACTGGAACAGGCTCCCCAGAGTTTGTGGGGTGTCCTTCTCTGGAGACCTCCCAGCCCTGTCTGGATGCACTTCTGAGTGATCTGCCCTAGTTTTGGTCCTGCTCTGGCAGGGGGGTTGGAGTCTGTGATCCCTGAAGGTCCCTTCCGACTCTTAAGATTTGTGATTCTGCGAACTACATCTGTATCTTCATTCTCTGGGGATGTCTACGGCTGCATCAAGTAAGAACAATTTCTATCCTAGGGACCCAAATACAGGCAAGTACAAAATCACTTCTACCACCCAGGCAAAACAAAAGTAACCTTGGGAAGAAAATAAATCTACAGACAAGCATTCTGCATCCATTCACCTTTGGATCACAGTAAATACCTAATGCTTTAATTTCTCCAAGGTACACAATAAAAGCCTCTATTCATCTACAATGTAGCCTGTCAAAACCAGCCTGGCAAACCATCAGGAGCTGGAACCATCTACGGTGGGACCTAAGCGTTATGTTAGTGACTGTGGCAGACTCCCCAGGCAGTTCTGTTGGGTGTATTTCATGTATACAATATACAAGAGTATCTCTAAGGCAACAGAGAGCTCCTGAGCAGAGACCAAAAGGCTTTCAAGAAAGATATTCAGAGAACAGCTAGCTCGAGAAAACACTTTACTCTGAGGTTTATTGGCAAGAAACGCTACCGTTGCAATCATTAACAGCCTGCTGGAGACTCAAGGAGAAGCTCATTTTTATAATTTAGACTCTGCTTTTAAAGTCTCTGACTTCTGAAGACGTACACAATGAATTCGTTTCAACGCAAGGTCCTGCTCACAGCTGAATGCATCCGCGGTGGCCAGTGGGAATCGTGTTTATCACTTCCACGCACTCCAGATACCTTCTTTTGTGACTGCCTCCTGCCTAGTGTTGAGAGGGTAAAAACAAGGCTCACTTTTGAAACTGAAAGCCCTGTTTAAAGGACTGTTTGGGCGAACAAAGACAAAGTTGGGATAAGAACAAGCACAAGCATCCTACAGATGAACACATTCCTGTGCTGGGTCGGTTTCCCTTTCAAGATCCCATTTGTATGAGATCTGTTAACAACTTCTCGTAATAAAACACTGAGCAAAATCTTGCCTCTGCAGTTGGGTCTGGCTTTGCAAAGCTGAGGGGTTTTTATTCATGGCTGCTGTCTGCAGTCCCACAGACCACTACTTTGCTATTGTGCTGGTGGGCCAGCTAACCGTGAAAATCATAATTGTAGATTGATAGCTTTAAAACCACTAAGTTCCTTTAGAAATACAACAAGGGTCAGGGTAGAGTCGGGTATCTGGGCAAGAACAACTCCAGGGACCAGGATAGGGTGGGGGTTGACCTGCTGGAGAGCAGTG
>VZRI01013067.1:101833-112577 GCA_013397515.1 Upupa epops
AACACCTCCATACACAGGGACTCCACCACTGTCCTGGGCAGTCTAGTCCAGGCTCTGAGCACCCTTTCCATGGGGAAGGGCTTCCTAATATCCACCATAACCCTCCCCAGGTGCGGCTTCAGTCCCTGCCCTCTCGTCCTGGTGCCAGTTGCCTGGGTGAAGAACGTTCAGGACAGACCACTTTAAAGAGGTGCAATGACAAAGTCTCTTCACAGAAACCTTACAGACAGAGATGGTTTTTCAGTACAAGGTCATGGAGAGCATAACATTGCCAGGGCTACTGAAAAATGATCCCAAGACCACAGACATCCATGGGAAACTGTCCATGGATTTCAATGGACTTTGGGCTAACCCTCAGCTGAGCACTGTCTAGGTTTGGTTGTAGTTGTGAGGACGATTCCCAGACCTGTTTAAACCATCAAGGAGCAAATCACAACCTCTTGAGAGGTTGTCCCCGAGACAATCCCCAAAGCAGCCCTTCTGAATACAGAGAGTTTCCACCAAGGCACATCAATCAGCAGTTACCCAGGTCGGACTGCAAGCACCATTCTGCTGCCCAGTTCTTCCACCTTCATTTTTTTTCATAACCCTCCAGGTTTCAATGCATCACCCCGCACAGAGGAGTGAGTTAGTGCAGACTCATTTTGTCTTCGTAATAAATAATTTCCTTCAAGATGCAAACAACAGCTACTGTTATCTGGACGCTTGGCTGAGAGAAGGCTCTTGGATAAATAGCCTCACTTGCAAAATGTATTTGCCAAAGCCTTTGAGAAGGTGCCACGTACATGACAGTTTCAAATGGTGCCTCAAGAACACTACTTGACCTGATGTAAAACCCAGAGCTTGGTGTAGGAACTCCCCATCCAGATGTCCTTGAGGCAACCGGCAAAATCATAATGAATTGTTGATTTGTGTTTGGAATTTGAAACAAAAAGAAGGCAAAAGCTGAATCAAAGACCAGAAACATGAAAGCAGGCATACTAAAACAATCACTGAGGCTGGAAAAGACTTCTAAGATAATGCAGCCCACCTGACTACAACCTCCCTTCAGGGAGTTGTGGAGAGGGACAAGGTCTCCTCCAGGGAAAATACCCTCAGCTCCCTCAGCCTCTCCTCATCAGCCTTTCCCTCCAGTCCTGTTGCTCTTCTGCACCTGCTCCAGCCCCTCTATCTCTTTCTTAAGGCAAGGGGCCCAGAACTGCCCCAGGACTCAAGGGGAGTCCTCCTCAGTTCCCAGTACAGGGGGAGAATTATGTCCCTAGTCTCCCTGCAGGGAGGTTTTAGACAGATGAAGGTCACCCTCTTCTCCCAGGCAACTAGCACCAGGACAAGAAGCTGAAGCTGCCAGGGGAGGGTTAGGTTAGATGTTAGGAAGCCCTTCCTCATGGAAAGGGTGGTTAGACATTGGAATGGGGTGCCAGGGCAGTGGTGGAGTCGCCATGTCTGGAGGTGTTGAAGAAGAGTGGATATGGCACTTAGTGTCCTCGTCTAGCTTATTGTGCTGATGTTAGGTCCTGGGTGGATGATCCCAGAGGTCTTTTCCAGCCTCAATAATTCTGTGATTCTGTAAATACATGCACATATACATTCCAGAAAGGTGTGTATGCGTGTGTTTAGATACAGCTACTCTCTGCCTACACCTTTTGTTGCTGCCTACCATGGAAACACCATAAGCAGACACACCAAATACACTTAAATTGCTACAGCTTAATAAATGTGAAGCTCCACATGAATTGATTTTGGTGCTGTTATGCTGCCTTATCAGCAGAGCCCCTGTCTAAGGGGAGGATTTTTGTCTATGCGTGCCTGTAAATAAGTGAATTTTACTACAGCTCGAGCAGAACACACAAATCTCATTTTAAAAGCGCTGTCTTCAGACGACAGAGATCACTTTTTATGGAGGTTAGGCCAAGACAAGAAGTAGCATCTTATGACCAAGGTGCTGGACAAGGACATCAGAGGCTTAGGTTCAATTCCACACTCTGCCAGAGGCTACTGCTGTGACCCTGGACAACCTGCAGAAGCAGTTAAACAAATGCTTAAGTCATCTTTTGTTCACAAGGCAATACTTCTTTTCTCTCCCATTTCGTCTGCCCTAGCACACAGATTACAAATGCTTCACACCAGTGCCTGGGAGGTGATTTGGAGGGGAGGACAGGTGAGGGGTGTTATTCTTTGAGGGTTTTTTTTTACTATGGGTAAATAGAGCATCCTGCACAGCTCAGCCCTGATTTCACTCTGCAACTGATGAAGTTCACTGGCACACAAATGTCTAATCACACTTCACAGAGGAAGTCCAGAATCGCTCTATCCCACACACTTCTGTTCTCAGTTATCTAGGAGTATAAAATACGGGATGACTAGGAGGAAGTAAAAAGAGGAGGGAAGGGCTAGTGAAGGAAAAGACTAATTAGCCTTATCTGTATTCGTACCAGGCATCCCGCTGCAGCCACTAAGAATACAAAGATAAGGTCCACTACGTAAATATTAAATGTCTCTATGTTATAGAAGCAATTAGAGACTCCAAAGTCACAGTCATTATTAAAGATCACATCGAGTTTTCTTTCAAGCTTTTCGTGACAACAACCTAGCAAAAAAAAAAGGCTAGGTTGGGATTGGAGAGTAATAAATCAAGAGTAAATAAAAACCCGGCGGAGCTGGTCAAAAAACCAACAGAGCAGGCACAGCTTCAACTTTCCAATCCTATTTGTCATGCACCGACAGTGATCGACAGGTTGCCGTCTCTTTTTTTTCCCCCCTGCCATTTTGCCCCCCTTTTGTTGGTTCTTTCCAGCCTTCGAGGTGGCCAAGAGTTGGGTGAGCGGCTCCCTCTGGTGCTGACACCAACGTGGCTCTCTGGGTTTTGCAGACACCACTCTCACGATTTCAGATTAGGTCTTTGATTTGGATACTCAGCATTATTTAAGCCCGGGTTTGTAGTCTATAAAATCATTTCTTTTCTAATCTAACTCATTCCTACCTTCTCATGACAAAGGCTGATACCGAGAGAAGGGGCACAGGAACGGGATCACTCATTGCACTGATCATCTGCCCTCCGTTTTTGGTCTCAAGATGAAGAAAGCCTTACGATTCCCCCTTTAACAAGAGGTTTAATATTTTCTTGCCTCATCTGGCAGAGCCTTTATACAATTCTCATAACTTCTGAGCTATGCAGTGTTATACATAATGGTCTGAAGAGGCAGCACAGTGCTTTTCCCATCTGCGGAGAGCTTTCCAAGCACTCATTAATCCTCACAGCATCTCAGGGTAGTAGTTCAATTTATGGATGGGAAAACAAAATAGATTGAGTACTGGAATACATTTTAATGCAAGAGCCAAGCTGAGGCATGAGATTGAAAGTGCCCCGAGTGTTTCTTTCTTGTGGACAGGCAGCAGCTAAGACCTTAGATGTGAGAATGCTGGAAAAATCCAGCACAGCATAATCGCTGCATCACAGGCCCAGCAACTCTGTGAAGAGCTAGCGTGGGAAGAGCAAAGATCAAACACACTGCTTCTCCTCTCTCTTCATACTCCCAGCCAACAGCAATGACCCACTGCTCGCTTCTTATGAACTTCTCAGGCAAAAAAAGCGGCTCTATCTCTGTTACAACAATGGGAACAAGAACGAAGGGAAAGCAAAGCACTGCTAGACAGTCAAAAAGGAAAGCGATGGCACCTTTCCAAGGTCTTCTCTATCTTTAAGATTCCAAATACAACAGCATTTATCTTCATGGTAGTGATCTTACTCTTCATTACTCCAGCAAACTGACTCAAGCACAACAAGTTGAGAATCAACTTTGACCTCAGCCTCAACCTGCACAAACATCACAGTTGCAAGAGTACAAACCGGTGGATGGGGATGAAGAGCGATGAAATCATCAGGGTTTGCATTCTCTAAACATCGCTCTATTCTTACATCTTAGTTGCAGAAAACCTTCCAAAACCTTCCAAGCCAAAAGCTCTTGAACAGCCACTTTAATGTCCATAGTTTCATGGTGTCCCAACTTTGCTTAAACCTACACTTGCCAAACAGCACGTGTCTCTGCACAGGCTGCACCATGCCCTGCACAGGCTAAAACCAATCTGCACTTTCATACTTGGAATTTTTTCAAACAAACAAATTAAACAGCAGGACAGTGTTAACTCTGCATCCTTCCTTCTTTTATTGTGTGCATGCCACCGTCTGATCACAAGAAGTACTATTTCTTCAACCATCCTAGCTGCATACACCTTTGCTGTAAATATTCACTCCAATGTTACTGCAGTCTCTGTGTATTTACACTGAAGCCGAAATCAGACCACACAGTATCTGTTGAGTATTTGCAGTCACAGAGCACAGTGCATGGGTACCCATCACAGAATCATAGGATAATCCTGTTGGGAAGGAGCTCCCAGATCCCCAGAGTGCGACCATCCCCACCCCAACAAAAAACCTCAATCCCTGAGAGACTGACAAACACAACCTGACCCCCTCCCTGCTGCCACTCAAGCAGGGTGGGAAGCACCATGGCTGCACAGTTCTTCAACACCTCCGGAGATGGGGATTCCACCACCTCCCTGGGAAGGCCCTGCCAGTGCCCAACCACTCTGGCTGCAAGGAATTTCTTCCTCAGATCCAATTTAACCCTCCCCTGCCTCAACTGCAGACCAGTGCCCCTGCTGCTGTCAGCAGGCACCAAGGAGAAGAGGCCAACAGCCACCCCTCCACTCCCTCCCTTCAGGGAGCTGGAGAGGGCAAGGAGGTCCCCCCCTCAGCCTCCTCTTCTCCAAACTCACACTGCCCAGTTCCCTCAGCCTCTCCTCACACAACTGTTCTCTCAACCCCTCACAAGCTTGGTAGCTCTGCTCTGGACCCATTCCAGCATCTCCATATCTCTCCTATCATGAGTGGCCTAGAACTGAGCACAGTACTCGAGAGGAAGCCTTGCAAGGGCTGAGACCAAGGACCCAAGAACTTCCTTTCTCCTACTGACCACACTACTCCTAATCCATGCAAGAATTCCTTAACCGAGTCTACCAAAGATGGGAAAAGTTCTCTGATGGACTTAGGATCCTTTAAAAGAGCCTCCAAATGTTTGTTTCTCTGCACACACCGCGTTTATTTTTGTGACCACTCTGCGCTCACACTGTGCCCCAGTTCCTCCGCAGTTGACTGTACTTTCACAAGCAGTGAACGTATGAACTCTCAGCAACTGTTGTAAATCATGAAAGAAAAACTCGCAGTAGAGTGAAACCTAATTTCCTTGGCACACAGAATGTATTTATTATTCATATGTGCCGTGTCTTGCACAACCAGGTGATGATTTTGGCTGAACATTCAGGTTGCCCAAGGAATACAAACAATAATTAATAAACTTCAGCACTCGGCTCATCCATAACTTAGGAAACATTGACTTTTCATTTTACAACAATATAAAGCACTACTTGGATACTTCTTTTAGTAAAACTTCATAGATTCCTAGAATGGGTCAGGTTGGAAGGGATCTTAAAGATAATCCAGCTCCAAACCCCATGCCAGGAGCAGGGACATCACCCACCAGACCAGCTTGCTCAAGGCCCCAGCACATCTGGCCCAGGGAAGGGGCATCCTCAGCCTCCCTGTGAAACCTGTTCCAGTGTCTCAACATCCTTATTCTGAAGAACCTCCTCCTAATTCCCAGTCTCAACCTCCCCTCTTCCAGCTGGAAACCATTCCCCCTGCTCCTACCGCTCCAAGCCCTTGGGAACACCCCCTCCCCAGCTTTCCTGGAGCCCCCTTCAGGTACTGGAAGATCTCCCCAGAGTCTCCTCCAGGCTGAACAGCCCCAGCTCTCTCAGCCTGTCCCTGTAGGAGAACTGCTCCAGCCCTGCACTCATCCTCGTGGCTGTCCTCTGGACGCATTCCAACAGCTCAATATCCTGCTTTTAATCTTAATTGCCCAGCAGATATATTTAGTTGGAAGCTGTCAAAATTCTTCCAAGTTGAGGAGTTTGTAGGATTTTTTTAATAAAGTCAAACAGATCTCAAGTGGAGGAGATGCTCTGCTGAAATAACAGACAAACCATTCATGTTCGAGTAACTGTTGAACCAAAGGCAAGTACCCCTACACACATTCCTACTTCCTTAAGGTGAACTTTCACCATACTGAGTGTTGGCAGATAATTACCTAACTTGAGCAACATTTCTATGTTGAATCTCTATTTCAAAGTTCAAATTCCCCCTGTGCTTCTGCTGACGACTGCGATGGAAAGTCTCCTGGCCACTTCAGAGGAACAATTCCCCCTCCCTCTTTTCCTTCCTCTGAATAAGAAAGTTCCTCTCAGTAGGAAATGGATCAAATCCTAAATCAGTAAGTAAGTGCATCTGGCATTTATTTATCCCAGTGCTTGAAAATTTTATGCTAATTGCAGTTCTGTTAGGAAGGCTCCGGAAAACATCTTGGAGTTGGGTTTATTTTCTTGCAATGTACTAAGAGAAACTGTGTCTTGCCACGGAGTCTCCCCTCTATATAACCTATGTAGTTTTTCTCATCACTGCCTATGAAGTTAGTGAGCTGATCAACAGCACTGCTTTGCAACTCCTTTGACTTTCTTCTTGCATAATGCATAGGACCTCATCAAGTCCTGTGCTCTCAGCTCAGAGTCACACAATCATTGAGGCTGGAAAAGTTCTCTGAGCTCATCCAGCCCAGCACCTAACATCACCCCAGCAGCCACACCAGGGCACTAAACGCCACAGCCAGGCTGTCCTTCAACACCTCCAGACACGGGGATGCCACCATTGCCCTGGGCAGTCCAGTCCAGGTTCTGAGCACCCTTTCCCTGAGGAAGGGCTTCCTAACAGCCAACCTAACCCACCCCTGGTAGCTTCAGGCCCTGCCCTCTCATCCTGGTGCTGGGTGCCTGGGAGAAGAGCCTGACCCCTCCCTGTCTATAACTTCCCTTCAGGGAGCTATAGAGAGGAAGAAGGTCCCCCTGAGTTTCCTCTTCTCCAGTCTCAATACCCCCAGCTTCCTCAGCCTCTCCTCATCAGCCTTTCCCTCCAGTCCCTTCCCCATCTTCATTGCTCCTCTGCACCCACTCCAGCCCCTTAATCTCTTTCTTGAAATGAGGGGCTCACAACTGCCATCAGTACTCAGTGTCCAGTACAGAGGGAGAACAGCAGAGACAACTAAAATTTGGGCTGTGTTTTCACAGTGCCATGTCAGGATTGAACATGGCTACTTGGGTTTGCAACCCAGCTCTACAGACAATGAGGTGTTTACCAGCTCTGGAGCCCGCACTACAGGAAGGACAGGGACCTGATGGAGCAGGTCCAGAGGAGGCCACAAAAATAATCAGGGGGCTGGAACCCCTCTGCTATGAGGACAGGCTGAGGGAGCTGGAGGTGTTCAGCCTGGAGAAGAGAAGGCTGCAGGAGCACCTAGTAGTCACCTTCCAGTCCCTGAAGGGGCTCTACAGGAAGGCTGGAGAGGAACTGTTTACAAAGGCCTGGAGTGGTAGGATGAGAAGCAGTGGTCTCAAATTAGAGAAGGTCAGTTCAAAATGGGATGTTCAGAATAAGCTCTTTAGCAGGAGAGTTGCTGAACACTGGAACAGGTTGCCCAGGCAGCAAAGAGAGTAAAAGAGATACGAGGATCTGTGCAAGAGTCTGAATACTCCTCTCAACAGAAAAAACATGGTGTTAGAAAATTGCCATAGATCAGCGGGCACTAGGAAGATGAATAAGAGAAACAGCTCCCATCAGTGTTCCAACTGGGGAGGAGTTTCACTCTGTAAGACAGGAGTCTTGTACCACGTCTTGCATCATGCACCAGAAACACAGTCACAATCTCAGCCTAGGTTACAGCGCTCATCCTCACGACTGCGATGAGGAGGTTGCAAGAGCATAAAAATAACAGGACTCAGTCACGCTTTGCACTTGGGTGCTCTGAACCTTTTGCAGATGGACAGGGTGGACCTCACAGCCAGCAGGGTACTTGGCTTGAAGGGGTCTGACAGCTGGCAACTGTTCTGCTGCTTCATATAGTCAGGGTCTCACCAGCTGGAAGTCTCCTGCAGAGACCAGACCGATGACCCCAGTACCTCCCATAGCCATTAAGCGAGTGGCACATTTCACACACGCTCCAGTTTGTGGAGTGTGCTATCATGAGCAGGGAAAGGTGTCTATCCACACATCTGCTTGGTTCGGTTAAGCTTATTTTTGCCAGGTATCAAGCGTTTTGTTTCTTTAAATCTCTGCTTTTCTCCCTCAGAAGCGTTTGCAACTCCTGCAGAAGCTTCATACCCATCTAGTGGCTACAGCCTGCAAATGAGCAACAAAAGCCACAGGTTCCCTACCTACACGTGACGCTGAATCACCGCACAATCTCGGATTAGTCACCCACCTCAGGTACTTTTCCCATCACTAAAAATTAGGGTATCAGTAACTGCTCGCTACCGAAAAGCGCTATGCGATTCCATGTGAGGGCTGCAATGGGATCCAACAACAGCACTGGTACCTGAATGGACTTGGGTAGAACCAATGAATTTCTTTGGGGTCTGAAAGACTGCATTTCTGGTTTTCCGTTGCAAAATACAGGCTCCCATCCTGTGGAGTGAAATGTGAGAGCTCTGTATTACTGAAAGAAAACTCCCACAGCCTATCTGACTGCAAGAACTGAGTAGAAGAAATTCTAGAACCGCTAGAAGAAATTCTGGTTGGGGATTTCATCCGCCAGACACCTCCACCAGAAATACTCTGTGTCAAAGGCTCATAGAATGGTAGGGACTGGAAGGGACTCCTGAAGATCAGCAAATCCAACCCCACTGCTAGAGCAGGATCACCTAGAGACCATCCCACATGAAGAAATGCCCAGGGTGGAAATAAATGTAGTCGTGAATCCTTATGTTAACCCACGAACTCGAGGGTTTGCTGCGAGTAGCTGTCACTTAAGAGGTTATCATTACGACAGTGCATGGAGACGAGCGTGCTCAAACAGGGAATGTATTCAAGCAATGGCCTGCCAGTTCAGCAGCCGGATCATGCTCAAACGCACACGCGATATAAAAGATAACGACCAGGAGAAAGGGATGTAGCCAACCCTTCCAGCGAGTCTCCAATTCCTGATGTTCAAGCAAAAGTCATTTGAAAAGTTCAAATCCAAGTCTGTGCTCACTTTTTTGGAATAGAGGGAAGACAGCAGCTGTACTGACGGCACAAGAGAAAACACTCCTTGACTCTCTGCAGTTTAAGTAGATAAGCGGTAAACTTCCCAACACCAACACATTCATTTTAAATAAACAACATCAGCATCAAAGGTGCCATCCAAATCGGCTGGTTGCACAGCCAGAAGTTCTCATTGAAAACACCTTTGCACATAGATTCATGGAAATTTTTGCTTGAATTAAGAGAGCAGGACTGAACACAGCATCTCAGACATTTCATGCTAATCAAACACTCTCCAGAAAGCACTAAACTCTACCTACATTTCATGAGATAACTTCTTCGACGTGAGTTCCACTAACCTTACTCCAAAGCCTGCTCAGCAGTCACTCACAAGGAGTTCAATCCTACCCCACGTGGGTATTTAAAGAAAAATAGAAATGAGACGGTAACCCTTTCGAGGGACTCAGCGTATCGATATAATCGTGTTATGTTTGGCAACTCTCAGCCCAATTAATCACATACTGAACTGAACCGGCACCTGCTCAGCTGCTGATTAATGTTTCAGCACAGCGAATGATTGTCGGCAGCATTAAAGGGAGCTCCGAGCGAGCACAGAGCGAGCTGTGCCGATGAGCTACGTAGGTAACGGCTGTACGTTACATCACCAGTCGCAGGACACGCTCAGGATTGTCAAAGGCAGTGGAAAGAAAACCCCAGTAAATGTAAGCCCTGTGGCTTAGCAATTCCCTCGGAACAGTCCAACTCGCTTCCTCTCCTCACGGCACGTTTCCCCCCGTAAGAACAGTAATCTTTTATTCCAGCTTCCTCAGTGCATCCCGATGTAAATAATGGATCAAAAAATATAATCATGACTACAGAAGAGGGTGGAAATAAAGCAAAAGAGAAGGATAACATGAAAGAGGAGCTTTCCTCACAGCACTGCAGGAGCGCTGCTATCTTCTGCTGAAGGACTGAGCTCCACAGCTCCTGCTTATTTTTAAGAGGATTAAAAAAGCTAATGATAGAATCATCAAGATTACCCCCCCAAAAAGTTGGCTTCATCTTTTAATCAAAACATGTAATCAGAAGGCCTATGTGATGATTACCTCCTGCTTCCAGCTTAAGTCACTGAAGCAGGTTGTTAATGAGGTTTCACTCCTTCCAGTGCCAGGGAAGGTGTCGCTTCACCAAGCAGGTACCTTCATGCACTGTGCTCACTGCACAATACCCTCATCTCTCCCTGTGTGTCAGGAGGACAGTGGTCACCTACAGCTGAGGCACACAGTAGGAGTTCAGGAAACACAGACCCACGTCAAGGAGCTGCTTTTCATAACAGCACCTTTATTACCACCACCGTGTTCACAACTCTGGGCGCAATTAATTACCGGGACAGGGAGATACGCAGCGAAAGACTAAGAACTGCCTTTACTAGAACACGATTCACTGAGATGATTTATGGAGTTCTTTATTGTTAGCGTCACCCAAGCTTTTTCAAAACAAGAGAAATCATTAAATCCCATAAAACACGGACTATCGCCGCTGTTAGCTGGTAATTGATATCCGGGCTCGTGCCATTTATATCCCTAAACCCAGCTGATAACACAAAAATTAGGAAGG
>VZRI01013067.1:112663-124277 GCA_013397515.1 Upupa epops
CCCCCCCCCCCCCCTCCCCACCAAAGGCATCGCTTCCCCCACCCCACGCCAAGCCCCAGAAGAAGGAGAGGAATTAATTCGCTGTTAGAGGAAGGACCCGATTGCAACGACACTCTCTCCCGGTTTCCCATGGGGGGTGGATTTTAACTACTTCTCTCTCCTTTGAAAAGCAGAGGGGTTTTTTAAAATAATAAGAATTTTTAAAAAGCTTTTGTGTTGCGGTATTGGGGGGGGGGATTTTCAGGAATCCTGCCGGTCAGAGAAAGTACAAGGTAAGAAATGATCTTAACCAGAGGCTCGTTGGTTTTACCCAGTTAGCAAATACCAGCCAAAACATGTGCACAGCAGAGAAACTCCCCAGCACAGAGCAGGCAGGGAGAAGGGATGAACATTTCAGTGATGAAAAGCAAGCAGGCGTGTTAAGGGGGGGGGGGAAAGCCTCGGAAGGATGGGAGAACGGCACTGAAAATGCATATAAATCAGCCCAGATTCTATGAAAAAATAAAAAGAGAAGCTGCTGGTAACCCTGAGCAAATACTGCTGCCTCAAAGATGGAAATAGCTCCCTTACCTTCGTCCTAATCCTCGCTCGCACCTGCTCTGCAACCATAAATACTTCGAGGTGCTTAATACGGAGCTAAATTGATGGTTGAATTTAAGAATGGTCTTCGCACACCTCGTTTATAGATTCAAAAAGGAGATTGTTAGGATGGTGCTCCTCAGTATCCATTAGCTTCCCAAAGAATTCCAATGGTCTTGATTAATTTTTTTTTGTTTTAAAAAATTATTAAAAAAATAAGAATTAAAAAAAAAATACGGTGGGTCTCTACACAACCGGGCACTGTAATAGATCCAGAAAAACCGGGGAGAGGGGGGAGCTGAGAGGTGTCACTACAAACTTGGCAAGAAAAACGTATCCTCAGCAGGAAGGAGAGAAAGAGTGAGAGAGAGAGAAGGGGGGGAGCTGCAAAAAAAATACGAAATTCCCAGGGAGACTGTGAAGGAGGAGGAGAAAAAAAAAGAAAGGAGAAAAGCAGGGAGGAAAGACGTAGGAAGGGAGCACAAATGGGATGGCGGGATCTCTCCCAGCCAGTCAGCCATCCATCAGCGAAGTGAGCAGCCGCCCCCCGCTGCGGGAACGGCTCTGCCCCCGCTGCCGGCACCCCCGCGCACACACGCACCCGCGGACACTCCCGCACGCTCACAGCCCCAGAGCCGGGGCCACCTCCACGGGCGCAGCCGCGTCGCCGCGGGGATGCCCGGGGTGTGGGTGTCCGTGTGTCTATCTGTGTCTGTCTGTCTGCGTGTATCTCTCGCTGTGTGTGACTCTGCATGCATGCATGCATGTCTCTGCATGTCTGTCCGTGGGTCTGTCCGTGGCCGGAGCTGCCCGCCCCTCCGCTCCCTCACGTCAGAAGTGACGCTCAGCCAAGCTGGAGCAGCCGCATCCCCAACCCGCTGCTGTGGGAAGTTAACCCCGGTCCCACCTCAATCCTCAGGGAATTTAGGGTTCGGGGGTAGGAGGATGTGATCTCCCTGCCAGGCACAAAGCTGACTCAGTGTGCACTGTTCCTCACGCTGGGGGTGGGGTCTGTCCTTCTGCCTCCCACCCGTTCCTCCCTTCTCGTGTCCCCTCCCCAAGGCAGCCCAGTGACAGGCAGGCTGGATATGGAAAGGTGAAGAGGTAGGTAAAAGCCTAGAGAGAGCCCCTGAGTTGCAGACCCTCCTCAGGTACCTCTCCAAAGCTGGGGGTGGCATCTCCAGTCCCCTCACAAGCATCACCCACAACGTGTCTAGTCCCGGAGGTGCTGACACATCACCTCTCCTCTCAAGTCTCTCTTTCTCCTTGACCTGCCACACATTTCACCCAAGACTTTCAAAGACGTTTAATGATTCTATTAATGCACTCCCATCACTCTTCCCGAGCAGCGTTTCACTAGGCAAACAGCAATACATGATACACAGTGATAGGAACAGAGGCACCAGGGGCTACCCAGGTACCAAGTTACCCACTGTACAAATTGAAATACAATTGTTCAGCCTTGTTTTCTAGAAGTCTTCCTCTAGAATTATTTTAAAGAGCCAAAAAACTCCCCAGGAACAACTTGTCTCAGGAGATTACCAGGTCACTAGAGCAAACCTCAGTCTACACCACCACAAGAAGTCTCTCCTGTGAGTTCTTCTCAGCTACGGGAGGGGAAACAAAAGAAAACCTTCACATTTTAACTGCTGGTGGTTGACAGTCACCACCAAACAAAAGAAAAGCAGATTTCTCTCCTTTTCTTCCCCCCCTCTTTGAAATTTCTAATCAGAAGAGGGCAGCCTGACTGAAAGAGCCAAAACCTGGGGCTAACCAACGAGGGCAGAAGAAGTCCAAGGAAAACAGACGTCCCGGCCCACACAGGAGCGATCACACACGTACCGTGCAGGTAGTGGGACTTACAACTTGGTTTATCCCTCATGGGGTGCTTGAAAGAGGTGATCAGGGATGTGCAAACAGATGGGTGGATATGCAAGCAGATGGTTGTGGAGGAACCTCAAAGGGAAGCATGAGATTCAAAGTAGGTCTCAAGCAGGATGCAGAGACAAGGAGAAGAGGCGGCAACGGGTGCAGTGAGGTCTTGCTAGGGAAAAATGGAAGGGTGAGGAGAGAACAGAGAGGCTAGGAATAAACTGCTTAGGGCTTCTTCAACTGGAAAATACATCCTTGTGAAGGGCTATTTCACACATTTATTTTCTAGCGAGGAAATCAAACTCACATCCCAGCAACTGGATATCTTCTAGTTGAATAGTGAGGACAGAAAGCGAAGGGTATTAAACTCTCTTTAACACCCTTTTTCTTTGACAAAAGAAGAAAGAAGAATTATCAGGCAAGATTCTTCACGATCCTTGTGCCTGACAGACGTGTTTACAGTCAAAGCAAAATATCACTCCTGAGAAATTGGTACAAATGGAAGAACAGTTTTATTCTTTAATGGCAGCGTTGGATGCAGAGCAATCTGGAAATCCTGTAGAGGTTCCAAAGACAGCACCTGTCTGTGAAACACGGTGTGTTTTTAAAGGCCTCGAGTCAGCGTGACTAACAGGGTTCCAACCCAAAATGCTTCTCCCAAAACTGAGAAGCTCCATGCGCAAAAATATTTGGTTTGCTTCTGTTTTTAACTCAAACAAAACCTTGATTTATCCTCTGGAGCAACGTATGTGACTTTGGAACGTGCAATCTCATGGCTACAAAAGCAAGAGCAGCTGCTCCCATCTGCTGTGTGGCACTGGGGAGAGCAGAACAAGCCAGTGGCCCTCACAATGGATTGACAAGATGCAACACCTCAGCCTACTCCTGAGGGTCTTTGGGAAAGGCAGCCCACTCCCCACAAACCAACATACGTGCACACATCCCTACACACTGCTCGGTTCAAGTGGTGGCCGTTTTGAAGAGAGAGGACCTAAGAAGACAAAGGACAGAGCTGGGGAGCAGCTGTTCTGTACAGCATGGTGCCTTCTGCAGTCTGTGATTTGCAGCTGAAGCTCTGTATGGCTGTTTCAGTTTGGGAAGATGGGAGATCAGCCCTTCACCTTCAGTCCCACTAGAGAAAGCACTAGTGGCAGTGAGAGAGGTTCAACACTGGAACGCGCACAAAGGGAATAGGAAGACAGATGTAGGGGAGAGATCTGCATGTCTAGAGGGTAAGTCACATATGTTTGTGAGGGTTATGATTTGGTATTCCTACCCTGAGAAACCAATTTCAATTTCACCTTCTAACCAGTATGTTATCTACATAATCCTCACCACTGCAATATGAATCATAGAATCATTAGACATCGGAAGGGACCTGCAGTCCAAACCCCCTGCCACAGCAGGATCACCCAGACCAAGTCACACAGGAGCACAGCCAGGAGGGTCTGGAACATCTCCAGAGAAGGAGACTCCACAACCCCAGTTCCAACACTCCATTACCCTCCCTGGGAAGAAGGTCTTGCTGATATCTTGCTGATAGGGAACCTCCTCTGTTCCAGCTTGCACACACTGCCCCTTGTCCTATCACCAGATGACCTTGAGAAGAACCTGGTTCATGCAGATGATCAAGCTCACAAAGAATTGGTGCAAGGCTGATGGCTTCAGACTCACTTGGGTTTTCCTTTGGGTGGCAGCTCGAGTGTAACATGGTCAGTCACACGTCATCAGTCCTACCTTTCAGAACGAGCACGATTTGTCAGGATTAGCCTCAGGGGTATTTCTAATACCTTCCCTTTACTTGTGGTGATTAACCAGGATTGAAGATATCTTCTAGTCCCTTCCAACTCCTACATCTTTTTCCTGGGGATTTATATAGAAGGGAAGATGCAGTAACACAGCTAGTAGCTAATACATCTCACAAGGACAATGTAAAGTCACTTTAATAATACAGCTTGTAATTGCAGCTCGCCGTTACCACGTGGGTCTGGCCACGTTCGCTCTCAGCCAGAACGGCTCCGCTTCAATTTCTGAAAAAACTAAAATGGAAAATAATTCTCCAGTTTACTGCCTCAAAAGTAAAGAGAGGGGAGGCTTCCACGCTTAATGCAGTCATCTCTGCTTCTGTGAAACAGAGGAAATGAAGGTGCCCTAAACATGACAAACAGAAAGCGATGTGTACAAAACTAGGGGAGAGCGAGCTGTGGAATAAAGCTGTCTTTTGTAACTGTCCAAGGGAGACTGAAAAGGCTGAAAATTAGTTTCAGCAAGGATGACTTTGAAGAGAAATTGTCGGCTTGCTTAGCTCCCCAGTTCACACCAGCATCCGCACTCCTTAGCCTGAAAGCAAATCACAGATGTCCTGCAGTTTTGAGGCAGAGGATAAGACCACTGTGTTTCCTTTCTGGGTTTGTTACTTACTCTGTGATCGTAGCTTAAAGTTTCATGGCTGGAGGAGTTAGATTAATGTGAGAAATATAGTTAGGGAAGTGAAATATCAATGGCAAGTTACTGCAAATAAATAAAAGGGAGTGAAATTTTAGATCCTAAAATTTATGATTTCCAAAGGTGCTGATCAGCTGAAAACTTTCTGATGTCATGCAAAAGAGAGGGATATCTCTTCTCAAAAAGAATGTCCAACAGTTTCCTGAAGTGCTTACATTTGTATTTCATAAATTCATAGAATGGTTCAGGTTGGAAGGGACCTTAAAGACCATCTAGTTCCAACCCCCCTGCCATTAGCAGGGACACCCTCCAACTAGACTAGGGTACTCAAAGCCCCAGCCAATCTGGCCTTGAACACTTCCTTCCAGGGAGGGGGCAGCCACAACATCCCTGGGCAAACTGTTCCAGTGTCTCAGAACCCTCCTCGTGGAGAACTTCCTCCTGACTTCAAGACTAAACCTCCCCTCTTCCAGCCAGAAACCATTCCCCCTGCTCCTACCACTCCAAGCCCTTGCAAACAGCCCCTCCCCAGCTTTCCTGTAGCCCCCTTCAGGGACTGGAAAGCTGCTAGAAATCTCCCCAGAGTCTCCTCTTCTCCAGGCTGAACAGCCCCAACCCTCTCAGCCTGTCCCTGCAGGAGATGCTCCAGCCCTCCATTCATCCTTGTGGGCCTCCTCTGGACATGTTCCTACAGTTCATTTTCCCTTTCTTCTGTCTATATAAACATTTATTTCACCTTGGAACAGTCCATACTAACACCTAAAAGAGATCTTGTAAGAGCCCTGGTAGAAGCAGGTGTGGTTCCAAAGATATTTTTACTTGAGCAGAGTCAACAGAAACCTGTTGAAATAAAGGTGCTAAAATGTCAATGAAAATTCTACCCTGCTACAAAAAGCTTATTTGATTTATTTGAATAGAATCTCAGAATGAATTAAATATCAAAGCAGATGTTGTCAAGAGTTAACATCTTGTGCAAGCTCACAATAATCATTAAAACATTGTTATGAGGATGCTCTACAAGCACAGGGGAACACATAAGACAGGACATACTATGAGGAGATAATCCTGCTCTTGGCAGCTACTGTTTTTGACATCATGAGGGTGCTCTAAGGCCTGATAACCTTTTTTCCTAAGTTTAGCCTAATGTCTAACCTAACTCTCCCCCCTGATGCAATTTGAGGTCATTTTCTCTTTGCTAGCACTTGTGAGAAGAAACTAGCACCCAATTCTCCTCACCTTCTTTCATATAACTGGAGAAAACAATGAGGTCTCATAGAATCCTCATGGCTGGAAAAGACCTCCAAGTCCAGCCCCCATCCCAACAGCTCCTCAGCCATTAGACCATGGCCTCAAGGGCTCTAGCTACTCGGTTTTTAAACCCCTCCAGGGATGAGGACTCCACCACCTCCCTGGGCAGCCTGGTCCAGTGCCCAGCCACTCTCTCAGTGGTTGGTTTTTCCTAATATCCAATCTAAACCTCCCCTGACACAACTTGAGAAATATTCTTCTTTAGGTGCGAAGGGGCTCCGACCGAATTCCAGGAGAAGAATAAGTGACAATATTAAAGAAAACAAATATTCTAGCGCTGGGATCCTGGGCAGCCTGCAGTGATTTGTCTCTGTCACCTTACTTCAGCCATCTAGCAGCTGCTCTTATTTCCCAGGGTAGGGTTCAAAGACGACAACACGCACACGATAGAAATATACATAGAATCATAGCATCAGCAGGGTTTAGACCTGTGCAACACATAATATTAAAGCAGCAGTGTTGTCTTTAGCTCAGCTGTGTCACACAGTTCCATCTCCTCATGCAGTAGTAGATAGAACCAGGACAGAAGTAGTTTAACAATAAGAACTTATTTGGGGCCTGATTTGTCTCCCATGTAATCAAGAAATATCAAGTCCCCGGTTGCAGGTTTCAAGCATTGAAACCCAGAAACACACCTCAAGGATTCATATGTTGCCACTGAGGCAAACAGACACTTCACAGGATTGTGAAAAGCTTCTAGCTTTCACTTAGTTTCCATTGCAAGTGCAGGGAGCATCTCTTACACCAGTCACAGCTTTACAAATAATCCCAGTCTGCAGTAATCCCCGTTAATCAGAGTGATTGAGGCTAGAAAAGCCCTCTGAGCTCATCCAGCCCAGGATCTAACATCACTCCAGGGCACTCAGGGCCACAGCCAGGCTGTCCTTCAACACCTCCAGCCACAGGGACTCCCCCACTGCCCTGGGTAGAGAAGCAACAAGGCTGGAGAAGGGACTGGAGGGAAAAACTGATGGGGAGAGGCTGAGGGAGCTGGCATTGTTTAGCCTGGAGGAGACTCAGAAGGACCTTCTTCCTCTCTACAACTCCCTGAAGGGAGGTTGTAGTCAGGTGGAGGTCAGACTCTTCTCCCAGGCAACCAGTGCCAGGATGAGAGAGCAGGGCCTGAAGGTGCCAGTGGAGGGTTAGGTTGGATGCTAGAAAGCCCTTCCTCAAGGAAAAGGTGCTCAGAGCCTGGACTGGACTGCCCAGGGCAGTGGTGGCATCCCCTTGTCTGAAGGTGTTGAAGGACAGCCTGGCTGTGGCCCTGAGTGCCCTGGGGGTGGCCGCTGGGGTGATGTCAGGTCCTGGGCTGGGCTAAATGAGCTCAGAGGGCTTTCCCAGCCTCAATCATTCTGTGAGCCAAATGTTTTTGATCTTGTTTGTTTTGATGCTTTTAAGGTACAATTGCTTTCAATTACTTTTGCTGTAAGTAGCACTACAGGCAAGTGAGACTGGCAGGACCTGATCCTCGCTGCAAACATTTCACACTTGTAATCATCTAAATTGCCTTGCGAAATTGTTCATTAGATAAAAATTAATAAATCCTAGAAATGAAATCCAACACACCGTTAGGCTGCTGATAGGAAATCTGGCATAAAAACATAGTCGTAAGCGATGCCATTTACACACACGTTGCTTTGGGGCCAAATCTTGAGGTCTTTGATCAGGTTTTAAACCACTGTTTGATCTCGTGAGTCTGTTGAATGGAAGGGAAAACAGTGGCCCAAGCTCTATCGCTGAGAGCGATTAGTGAAGATTGAATTTCTCTATGCTGAGCTCCCACCTGCTGCTCGTGGGGAGAGAGTTCAGGGCCTGGAGGAGGACAGACTTCTCCATTTCCTCATTTCTGACTTCAGTGTGTAAAATCATAGAATCCTAAGGGATAGGAAGGGACCTTGAAAGATCATCCAGTCCAATCCCCCTGCCACAGCAGGATCACCCAGACCAAGTGGCGCAGGAACACAGCCAGGCGGGGCTGGAACGTCTGCAGAGAAGGAGACTCCACAACGCCCCTGGACAGCCTGTTCCAGTGCTCCGGGACCCTCCCTGGAAGAGGTATGGAACCTCCTATAGTACTACTACAGTGACTTCTGCACCACGTGTCTAGGGCCTTAGAGTCTTTGTGGATGGGAGGGTGACGTGATGCTGAAGTGAGGGAATATTCCTCCCGAAGCAGACTGGGAGACTGGCACACCATGACCCAAATATAGCATGTGGCCAGAGGCCAGGGATAGCGTATGGCTGGGAGCCAAGACCTCTTGTATAATCCTCTACGTAAGCATATGCATAACCAGCCAGGAGGGGCGATCAGGTAGCTCTCTGTGCAAGCCACGCACAGCAGTAGCCCATCACAGAGTGCCACAACAGCGAGTACTAATCCTATGTTCACACGTGCCGGTACATGCCAATAAAAGGCAGGCATGGCCAGCACTCAGGATGCCTCCGTGCCTCCCTCGGGTGTTACCCCCTGCCATACCACCAACTCCCGTGTCATCCTTTCGTCGCTACACTGAAGGTCCTATATTACCCAGAATTAGCACCCAGCGCAGTAACTCTTTCTCTTTGGCTTTCCAATCGGGGCATCCCAGAGGAATCCAGTCTGTGAAGCAGATCGCTGCTGACTCCGCGTTTCCCCATCAAACGCTGCCGGTGTTAGGCAGTTACTAATGTTGTAACAGACCCCAGGGCTGCCTCCAGTCGTCGTTTGGTGTGAAAGATGGCAGCCTGAACTAAAGGCACAAAATCAATTGGAATAGCGATGAGGAGTAACCTCGTTTCTCATTCATTACAGGATGAAACCAAAATAACCCTTTTCAAATCAATGGAGCTCACAGTTTTATCATCAGCTCTGAAAACAAAGCCCAGCCTCAAGTTTTGGGGTTTAGGAGAGTCTTTAGAAATAAACGGTGATGAGTTGTCTCGGATGGATTTAAAAAAGGATAGAATTCTGTACATGCAATTTTAGTCTCTCGACAGATGGGAGGAATGGAGAACAGGTTGTAAAAGTATAAGCTAAAGCATTATTAATATTGTACTGTTACTGAGCCAACTCGTAGAGGAACTGAAAAAACACCCTCTTGGTTCAGCAGTCGCTACCCCTCGGCTTTTGGAGAGGAACACTTTGAATTTTCAAAGCGTTCCTGTGTGTCAGTGTCGCTAAAAGGATGAAACTGCAAAAATGCACTGGTAGCAAGTTTAAAGCACTAATAGCGACGTCGGATGCGCTGTAAGGATAATCACAACTCCTTTACATCCACTAGACCTAGCCGTCTCAGATATGGAAATAAGACTTTTGACAACTGAAAAGGTTTGAGGAAGTGGGGGGAAAGCCAAAGGATGCAGGATAATGTTTTACACCCGAGTAGCTATTTCACACCTTGGTTCTGAGTACTGCACTCGGTGCTCTATGTTCCCCGTCCCAGTGGGCTTGAAAAGTGATAGTGTAATTACTGTGGCTTCCTTCCTGTCTTCGGATGCTGTTGCAGATACTTTTTTAGAAGTAATAGGTCTGCAGCACGGTGCCCAGGTGGCAAAAAAGGCCAATGGCATCCTGGCTGGGATCAGCAATAGTGGGGCCAGCAGAACTAGGAATGTCATTCTCCCCCTGTCCTGGGCACTGGGGAGGCCTCCCCTTGAGTCGTGGGGGCAGGTCTGGGCCCCCCACTTCTAGAAAGAGATTGAGAGGCTGGAGCAGATGCAGAGGAGCAATGAGGCTGGGGAAGGGACTGGAGGAAAAGGCTGATTGAGGAGAGGCTGAGGGAGCTGGGGGTGTTGAGCCTGGAGGAGACTCAGGGGGGACCTCTCTGTCTACAACTCCCTGAAGGGAGGTTGTAGTCAGGTGGGGGGTTGGACACTTCTCCCCCTAACTAGTGATAGGATGAAAGGGCAGGGCCTGAAGCTACCAGGGGACATTAGGTTGACTGTTAGGAAGCCCTTCCTCAGGGAAAGGGTGCTCAGAGCCTGGACTGGACTGCCCAGGGCAGTGGGGGAGTCCCTGTGTCTGGAGATGTTGAAGGACAGCCTGGCTGTGACCCTTAGTGCCCTGGTCTGGCCGCTGTGGTGATGTCAGGTCATGGACTGGGCTGGATGAGCTCAGGTCTTTTCCAGCCTCAAAGATTCTGTGATTCTGTGGTTTATAATCAACAATAATTTTTGCTGAGGTGGCTGAAGTCTTCCCAGCACCTGTGTCCAGAGAAAAATCACAGGCATCACACTGAGTTTACTTCTAACTCCAGTTCACCCAGCAATAATTCTATTTCCTCTATGTGTTTCAGAAAACAGAGATGGTTTGCCATGAAATTAACTTGACGTGATTCAAAAAGGAATGCAAAGCACTTTACAAGGAGTCAGAGAGAGCGAGCGAGCTGCGACTGCGAACAGAGGCTAAAATGAGAACGGGGAAGCCTCGTCCTTTCAGCTGGGGGAAGCTTCATTACAAACTACCTTTTGTTTCCTTTCCTTGCTGCTGCACAATGACAGCTGTGACAACAGCCACAACCTCCCTGGGCAACCCAGTCCAGTGTCTCAGCACCTTGTACCACCACATGGGTACCCTTTTACCCATGGCAGGTCTTCTACTCTGGTGAACAATGAGTTGTTTTGGATGTCTAGGGTTTGTTGTTTCATCTGAGTGTGAAAACTGTCCATTTTGAGCCACCCTTGCAGACACAATTTATAGTGGTAATAATACTCTGCCCTATGGTAGCAGACCATCCTAACAAACAATCCCTTATTATTACTTGGAGAGGAGGGCATCACAAGAAAATGTGGAACTGTTAGGACTGGAGGGTTTTACACCTTCTCCATTGACAGCTTTGAGTTAAGAGCCTGTACAGAGCATCGTGTACATCAACCAGAAGTTTCAACCCAAGCCCACTGAGGTTCTCTAGGTACTTTACTGTTCTCTAGTAAAAGCCCTTTGTGAGCTGGTGCTACCTGGTAGAGCAGTGAGGCTCATGCAANACTTGGAGAGGAGGGCATCACAAGAAAATGTGGAACTGTTAGGACTGGAGGGTTTTACACCTTCTCCATTGACAGCTTTGAGTTAAGAGCCTGTACAGAGCATCGTGTACATGATCAACCAGAAGTTTCAACCCAAGCCCACTGAGGTTCTCTAGGTACTTTACTGTTCTCTAGTAAAAGCCCTTTGTGAGCTGGAGCTACCTGGTAGAGCAGTGAGGCTCATGCAGAGCACAGGACCCATGGTACATGTTTGCAGAGTCCTGCAGCTTCCTCATCGAAGCACATCTCTGCAGCTTCACTGCTCCCTCCTAACTGGTGGCTTTGTCTTCCTGCAGAGCAGCATCAGCAGAGAGCCTTTGTGGCAGGTCGGCTTGTGCTGGTATTGAGGTCATCAGAACAAATATTGGCGGGCTCTGCCAGTGCACACATGCACCCCCAGGTACCAGTA
>VZRI01013067.1:133246-159555 GCA_013397515.1 Upupa epops
GAGTAGCTAAAGCCCTTGAGGCCATGGTCTAGGGGCTGGGGAGCTGTTGGGATGAGAGCTGGACTTCATGACCATGGAGGTCCTTTCCAACCATGAGGATTCTATAATTCTATGATAAGCCCTGCATCCCTAGTGATCAAATCCTTCATGTACTCATAAGCATCCTTTCTGTCCAAAGTCACCTGTCTGGCCCTCGAGAGGGGAAATAAACAAGAAATCAAAACTCAAACCACCCCAACCACAAAAAAACCCCACTAAACAAACAAGAAGAAACTCCAGTCCAAATGATTCAAGCACGGAGACCTGGTCCTGGGTGTTTTATTCAGGCAAAGCTTCCAGCATGACACATGGGCCTTGTCCTGCCTGATCTCTTTATGGCTCACTTGTGACTCTGTACCAGCCTTGGAAAGGGAGGGCTGCCTATTTCACCAGCAGAAACAGTCCCAAGGAACACAACACAGTCACAACCCCAAGAAACATTGTTCTTCAGAGACACACTTTCCCCTTCCCTTCTGCCTCCCGTGCTTGGGAACAGTCATTTGTTGTTCCCTTGTATTAGAAGGATGAATTTCCTTCTTGGCACAGAATGAGATATTCTTGCCAAAAGCAGGGGAGATGGAGCTACGGTTCCTCTCAAGCCCTTTGCTGAGGGTACGGCTACCAGCATACCCTGCTTTCTTTGCATCTGGACTTAAAGAGGTCAAAAGAGAGCACAGTACTAACACGAGAAGCTGCAAGGGCACTTCCTTTGATTTTCAAGTTGTCTGCATTGCACTGAAGGCCTGAAAGAATGAAAAAGCAAGGTAGAAATTAAATCTAATAGGGGATACACTGGTAGCATCCCATTCCACACGTGTGAAGAGAAAGCAGAGGAAAGAAACACAGTGGGTGTGTGTTAGAAGTCACTGTCTTCAGCTTTTGAGTAGAATTCATAATTCTTTAAGTTGATCCTGTGAATAACAAGTGAGTCTTGACTTAACATCTCAGAAACCCAAACACATGCAGCCTACAACCGTGTCTCTGCCCTTACTGCCACCCATCCACTGGGCTTCTCTCATAGCTTACAGCCAGACAACAGAAAATACTGGTCTGGGGGGGGAAAGTGGAACTAGATTTTCATAAACTTGTAATGCTCACTTCAAGAGACGATAACAAGGGATGAGAGAGAAGCTTATCAGATTTCTGGGGAAATCAGCAATACGACCTGGATCTGCAGCCTTCCCATCCACGTTTCGGAACTGTAGTTCAGTTTCCCCTGCAGCCCCCCTGAGTCACACCAAACCTTGGATTTCTTCAGGCTAAGTCTACACCCAAGCTGCTGTGCTGAAGTTTTATTGAATATGATTCAACCCCAAAATGTTTCTGGTTAACAGCTCAGAAGTCAATTAGACTAAAAATAGTCTCCCCAAATCTCATCTGTTGGCACAGCAACAGCCTACATGTCTACCACCCAGCAGGAGACATGGCAGCACAGCCCCTCCCTTCCTCAACTCCACAAGGGGCTCTTTCCTCTCACTAGCTCAAACCATCACCCTGAGGTGCCAGAACTTCAGTTCCAGCCCTTACCTAGCGATGACTTCCACACTATCACTGCTGGAGAGACACCAGGAGAGCTGCTCAGCTGTCACTCTGATGGACCTGTCAGCAGGTGCACACTGTAACAGCTGCATTTTCTAGGTACAGATCTATCCATGAGAGGATTAAAAGGACTTCAGAAACCCTTTCCTCCACTCCTCGCTGTTTTCTCATCATGGCATCACTGCTGCTCCCCTCTATAGGACTTAGGAAACTCAATGAAGCGATGGCATTAGGAGGAAGTTGCAAGGCCACTAAAGAGCCTCATCCTTGCTCAAACATCTCCCTCCTAGCTTTTCTCCTCTCTACAGCATAACTCTACTGATGCTATTGCCAGATATCTGCAGGGGTACGTATCTCTAGAGACACAGACAGAAAAAATAAGACATTTGTAAGAAATAAGGCTCTGAGGTCAGGTTTGCTTCCAATTTTAATAGAAATGTGGTCCCACTACACGGGGTTTAGCCGTGAGCTGTCAGCATGTGCTGCAGCCCACAAAGCCAACTGTGTCCTGGGCTGCACCAACAGAAGCAGTGACAGTCGGTTGAGGGAGGTGATTCTCCTCCTCTGCTCTGCACTTGAGACCCCACCTGGAGTGCTGAGTCCAGTTCTGGAGTCTCCAACATAAGAAGGATAGAGAGCTCCTGGAAAGTGTCCAGAGGAAAGCAACTCAAATGATCAGAGGATTGGAGCTCCTCCCTTATGAGGACAAACCAAGCAAGGCAGGATTATTCAGAATGGAGGATGCTCCCAGGTGCCTTCTAGCTGCTTTCCAATAGCTGAAGGGGGCTGCAAGAAAGCTGGGGAAGCTCTTTTGGCATGGGTGGTAGTAAGAAGACAAGGGGAAAGGGTTCCAGCCTTGAAGAGGGGAGACTGAGGTTGGACATGAGGAACTAATTATTTGCTGTAAGGGTGCTGAGCTGCTGGAACAGGGTGCCCAAGGCAGCTGTGGCTGCCCCATCCCTGGCAGTGTTGAAGGCCAGGTTGGCTGGAGCTCTGAGTAACCTGCTCTAGTGAAGAAGTCGCTGCCTGTGCAGGGGCGTTGGAACTGGATGATCTTTGAGGTCCCTTCCAACCCCATTCTATGATTCTATGAAGAAATGCATTTTCCTATCAGCATGCACAACAGCTTTTAATGAACACACAATGGCCAACGTGGGGGCCAGTTAGAAGAATTCTTCACATCCTGTTGCATACATGGCAGTTCATTGCCGAACAACCCATCTGGTTTCTGGGAGGCAAACATAACTGAAGACAATTGTCTGCTTCTTTTATTTGAACTGATTCCAAACTCCTCTTCTTATGTGAGAATGGCTAGTCATGTCAAAAGGAACTTTGACAGGGTAATAAATACCGCACCTATAAATAGACTTTGATCCACGAGCGGAGAAAACATCTCCAACAATTTCTTAGCTCAACGACAGTGAAATAATGAGAATGAAATCCAGGCTGAGCATCATTCAGTATGTTGTTTAACTCCAAGTACTTAAACAGTTGCTTGTGAACCAATTTATTCATTATCTATTACAGATAGAGTTGGAAGCGGCAAGATAGGTCTGTAAATAATAAGCTGAGTGGGCTTGCTTTCTCTCTTTCTTATATAGCAGGATAACATTTGTTTTCTACTACTCTAATGGAGAAGTTCCAAGGCACAGTGATAAATTGAGCATATAGGTGATGGGGCTCTGGTATTACATGAGCAGCCAGTTTAAAAATTTTTGGAGATACACCAGCAACACATCCCCATCAGAACCTGCTGCTGCCATTTCTACATTCGCATAAGCCAGGCTGTCTCACAAACTGCTGCTCCTGCTCCTACAGCTTTCCCAAGCCAAACTCCTTCAATCTGTTGCAGTTTTGAAGGCCAAACCCCTTCAATCTGTCGGTGTTGTTTCCAAATGTGGCTGATGCTCCAGCAGTTGCCCAAGCCAAGCTCCGGAGTAGTCTTTTGCTATTTATTCTTAGCTTGCTCAGCTCCGAGCTTGGCTAGCTTTAGGCACCTAACAAGAACCCTACATTAGGAGCCTGCTCCCCTCAGCCCCCTCCCCAATCAACAGGAACAGTCAGCCCTAAAGATTCGCTCAAATCCTAGGGAAGCTGAGTGAGTGCGGTCCCTGAAGGAGCTGGGATGAATCAGATGCCCAGCCTTCCACGACAGATTATCTATTTGCTATTGAATCACACAATCCAAACAGGGATACAGTTCTCATATGATGCACTTATTTATTTTGATCTCTTCACTGATTGCTGAAATTTACATCTCTGATGCAAGAGATGAGAGCTCTGCAGTGCTTGGCTACACAACCCCTACCACAGCGCAAGGGACAGAGCAACAACAGACCCTCCGTGTGTTCCACTCACATCTACCCCCTAGGAAAGCTTTTCGAGTCCCACTGCCCTCACTCATTGGTTTTGTTACCTTTCTTATTTTAGAGGACTTCCAGCAGCCCTTTCCCTTAACATCACCACAGCAGCCAGTGAAAGAAGCGTTGTAACCTGTGATTGTAGCTTTCCTTGCCAATTTGAGATCCAAACTTTCTGCCGGCTTAGTGCCTGGGACAACAACGCTGGCTGCCTTGAACTGCTAGAGGTAAAGCCCTAGCCTGCACCAAGTTTGTGTCTTGTTAACATAAGCCATGCCCCTCTGCCAGGATTATCTTCTACAACTCCAAATGTGTCAGGTGAACAAACTGCAGCAATTAAACTGCCTGCACCTGCCCATTCCTGCACCTCATCACTGCTGGGAGACAGGCACACACAGCAGGAGCACAGCCAGGGAGCTACAGCCTCAGAATACCAAGATATTTTTCCCTTGCAACTCTATTTGCTGGTTTCCATGTGCAGGTCACACGTTCCCCACCAGCACGTTCCCATTTCTGTCTGCATATGCTCAACAAGTGTGTTGATACAGCTTCACAGACTGATTGAGGCTGCATACAACCTCTGAGCCCATCCAGCCCAGCCCTTAACATCACCACAGCAGCCACACCAGGGCACTCAGGGCCACAGCCAGGCTGCTCTTCTACACCTTCAGACACAGGGACTACACCACTGCCCTGGGCAGTCCAGTCCAGGCTCTGAGCACCCTTTCTCTGAGGAAGAGCATCCTAACATCCAACCTAACCCTCCCCTAGCAGCTTCAGCCCCTGCCCTCATCCTCCCAGAGCCAGCTGCCTGGAAGAAGAGACCCACCTGACTAGAACCTCCCTTTCAGAAGTTACACAGTGTGATAAGGTCTTCCCTGAGCCTACTCTTCTCCAGGGTAAAGACCCCCAGCTCCCTCA
This sequence comes from Upupa epops, assembly GCA_013397515.1. Classification (NCBI taxonomy): domain Eukaryota; kingdom Metazoa; phylum Chordata; class Aves; order Bucerotiformes; family Upupidae; genus Upupa; species Upupa epops. Next base: position 138,106 of record VZRI01013067.1, read on the forward strand.
GCCTCTCCTCATCAGCCTTTCCCTCCAGTCCCTTCCCTAACCTCACCGCTCTCTTCTACTCCCACTCCAGCCTCTCAACCTTGAAGTGAGGGCCCTTTGTGCCACCTGGGCACCCTGCTGACTCCTGTTCAGCCTTTTATCACCCTGTCCTGCCAGGTCCCTCTCTGCCAGGCTGTTCTCCAGCCACTCATCCCCCAGTCTGTAGCTGCAGGAGGTTCTTGTGGCCGAAGTGTAGGACCCTGCCCTTGGTACTGTTGAATCTCATACTTCCTGTCGTACCCCTTAGAGATGAGCTTTAGCATTCACTATCAATGTGAACATTTGAAAACTTAAAGGATGTTTTCATTTAAATAAAGCTGTCAGTTCACAATCTATTGAAATAGTTGCTGCACTGCTTGAAGTCACTACAAGTAAATCAGCTGCAGAATACTCCACCTGAAGAACCATGAGGTTAACAGCATCAATGCAGAGTCCATCCCTTACTCTCTCGCTCCAAGCATCAAGATATAGGAAAACTATCACAGAAAGGTCTGAGCCTTGGACAAGAAGGGGTTTTACTTTATCTTCCCCCCCAAAAAACAATAGCATTTCATGACTGGAAGTGTTTACATGTTTTTAAATCAAACCAGCAGACCTAGCATTATTCATCTTCACAGAGCTTTAGAAACCATACTCTGGAATGATCAAGCATTATCAGACAACCTGTGAAGGCTAAAAACACCCAATAACTTTGCTTTCCTGGGGTTTTTATTCCTAAGAAGTCATTCTCTGTACCTTTGTGATCATCCAGCAGGCTCTAACCGCTGCCTGCTGCTCTGTCTTTATCTGTCACGAGACCAAGACCGATTTGGGAAGCAAGTGCACAGCTTCTTGCTTACAAATCTGTCATCTATCGAGCGAGAAGGCTATTTAGAAGTCGGTTTCTCTTTCTGTGGTTTATTCTACCGTATCTATTTGCAAAATGCACATCCAAATCTCAGATCAATAAATACCTGCACAGACACACTAACTACTACTGGAATAACAGCCAGAGAATCACAGAGGTGCCTTCCAACCCAGGATATTCCAAAGGTCTATCAGTCCAACCCCCCTGCAGTGAGCAGGGACATCCTCAGCTAGTTCAGGTTGCAGAGACCCTTGTCCAGCCTCCCCTTGAAGATCTCCAGGGATGGAGTCTCAACTATCTCCCTTGGCAACCCGTTCTGGTTTTCAACCCGCTTCTGCTGAAGAGCTTATTTCTAACAGCCCGTTTCACTCTGCCCTTCTCTAATGAGAAACCATCACCCCTTGTCCTGTTGTTGCAGGCCTTCATAAACAGCCCCTCTCCAGCCTTCTTGCAGAACCCCTTTAGGGACTGGAAGGTGACTACCAGGTTCTCCCTGGAGCCTTCTTTTCTCCAGGCTGAACACCCCCAGCTCCCTCAGCCTGTCCTCATAGCAGAGGGGCTCCAACCCCCTGATCATTCTGGTGGAACTCCTCTGGACCTGTTGTATCAGGTCTCTATCCTTCCTGTGCTGAAGACTCCAGGGTTGGATGCAGGACATCAGGTGAGATCTCATCAAGGCAGAGCAGAGGGGCAGAATCCCCTCTCTCCATCTGCTGGCCACACTTGTTTTGATGCAGCCCCGGATGCCATTGTCCTCTGGGCTGCAGGCACATGCTGTCCGCTCACATCCAGCTTCCCCACCACCAGCACCTTTTCCTGCTCTCTATTACCTCCTCCTCCAGCCTGTAGTGGCAGTGAGGACTGCAAGTTAAATAACACCTAGCATTTTCTGTACGAATATCTGACATGGTGTTCAATAAATATTCATTTTCATCCGGTTCACAAAGAACACATTTAATCCCCTGAAGACCGAATACACTGTGTAAGAGAGAAACCAGAGCTGATCCTAAGGCATCCAGCACCTTCACCTGTACTCAGGTTCTGCACAGTCAACACTCAGCAAAGCAGCGAGTGCTGCTGAAGACCAGGGAGTACTTTGATGCAAATGAAAAATACATATGTAAAGCCACTGCTGGTGTAACTGGAAATTAATTTATGGTAAGAGAGGATCAGAATGCTAAACACCTTCTTTGGAGACAAAAGAGGTCTCTTCTATTCTCTGAGGGTGTATTATACATATCTTGTCAAGTTGTTGCTGAGATACCGTGTTATCCACGCGTTTATATTGTGATTTATAGAAGAAAAGGAAGAAGTCTCTGTGTATTATCATGGATTGTTAGGCTGGTTTGAGTTGGAACAGAACTAATTGTGTTCAGTGACTTTACTTTTCAGCTCAGTCTCTAGCTAACTGCACTCACTGCAGTTAACAGCATCTTCATGCAGACAGCAGCTGCTTCTGCAAGTGGTAACTCCTGATGTTTACAGTCACCACCAAGAACTGGGATGCAGAAAGGCTCTTGGCTTAGAGGTTCTCCTATGGAGATCAAGGTCACTGCTACATCGTGTGTTCCCACACCGGGGTACACTAAGTGGGCAGCCACACCTGTGGGGAGGAGCAGACCGGGTAGATGACCCCAAACTGACCAAGCCTAGAGAGCAAGGGTGGAGGAATGAAGATTGAAGAGAAAGCTGCATATTCCCTTTCTCTGCAGTCAGAACTCCTTGAGCTCAGAAAACAGCCTTGAGATACCACCGGTGGAAAACAAGGATAAAGTGCATTAAGGAAAGTTCCAGTTCACATGAGACTAAAGCCAATGTCAGGCAGTGAGCTTGGAAAAACAGTCCCTTCCTGAACTTTCTGGGGGCATAAAGTGCTTCAGTCAACATTGTGGGTAAAGACAACCATATTCACCTGCAGTAAAAGGTACAGGCAGCCACCGAGCAAAGACCTGAGCTGCACTGCCTACTGCACGTCACTGGATATAGAAATGGCAGCAGCTACAGCCAAAGATGAGTTTGAAGCATCAGTGGAACTGCATCCAGTTACATACCCCGCTCATTATGACACGGGGTTTCAGCTTCCGACCCTCAGATACATTTTGAGGTTTGCCAACAACTGCTTCCAAATTCCAGACCATTTTCTGCTGCAAACAGGTTACAGCGGAGGATGAAAAACCCTACATCACTTCTTCTGTAAGATGTCTCTAGAAAACAGACATTTCTAAGCAACAGGGAAGCCTCTGTATATTGACTAGAAATGCACTGGCAAATCCTTCCCAGGAGGACCAAATAGTTTAAAGAAATACCTTCACTTTTATTTTCCTTTTAATTTAGTAGTGTAAATGCAAGCCAAGCTGAGAGTAGAGGCAGAGAGCTGCTGCTGGCTGCTGGGCAGCCTACGCCAAGTGAACAGTTCATTTTAGTCCTGTTCCTGCTAGATAAACCCTCACTTTGTAAAATCACCTCAAAAACCAGCAGCAGTCGCATCCTCAGTACATGGAAACACACACACACATCACCGATATATTAGTTAGCTCTTTCCTGGCGGGGCAGGAAGGGAGTTCCTGCTGATGAACTACCTGGCAGTTAAGCTTAACCTGTTCCTAAAGTGCTGGTGTTTTGTCTAGGGGCTTCCACGTGCAGAGAAACAGTCTTTTCCGTTATTTCCCAAGGGGCTCAGATCTAAGAGTAGCAGAAAATTTCACAATTAGTCAGTTTTCTCATGAGATGCAGCCTAAATTTTTCTTCCTCTTAACACAATCACATTTTTTTCCCCCCCAACTTCAGCTCTCTCCTGCTCTACATAATTCATGCCTCTGCTGCTGTCTGAATCACGGCAGTTAAGTTGATAATACCTCCTCCTCCCCTGTACATCACACAGCAAAATGTTTTTGNCCTGAAATTCCCATCTCTGATAGCTTTGCAGTTGATTTCTTATTTACATCTGTCCCCAGACTCCACCAAATCACACAACAGGCTGACTCTCTAGATGGATTCAGAGACAGGAACGGGGTTCAGGCTTCCTCCAGGAGTCACACCCCCACTGCAGAGCTGTAGTATGACTTCCACTGACTCTTCTCACCTTGCAAGGGAGGTTGTATCTTCCGAATGTGCTTCCCTATAGCCATGTTTTAATATTTTCCGAGCTTGCTATTTGACTAGAGCAGTGCTTTTCACCACAGTCTGATGCACTGACCATCACTGAACCCTCATGGCTGGAAAGGACCTCCAGGATCATCAAGTCCAGCCCTCATCCCAACAGCTCCTTGACCAGCAGATCATAGCCTCAAGTACTAGATCTACTTGCTTTTTAAACACCTCCAGGGATGACAATTCCATTCCCCACATCTTTCCCCATCTTTTTCTCCCCCTTAGGCATTCCACAAAAATTAGCTCCAATGCTGATCTTAAAGGTGACCTGCAAAGGTTTGACTGAAAATTAAAGGCTTATTTGAGATCCCTTAGGAAGACAAAAGTACACAGTTTGTCTGAAATGGAATTACTGCAGTATTAACACGAGGTGTGAGAGACAGACTGGCAATTACGTTACAGCTTCATTTAGGACTCAGAGCTGTGGCAAAAGCAGAATACTCTAGATCCACTCACACAAGAACAGGTCCAGGCAGGTTTTAAACATCTCCAGAGAAGGAGACTCCACAACCCCCCTGGGCAACTCCTTACAGGGCTCTGCCACTCTCACTGGGAAGAAGTTTCTTGTCCTATTGATTTCTCATAAATGTAAGCGATATTCCTCAAGTTAGTGGGAGTTGCTTTCCAAAAGAACCTCAGTGCATTTAAAACACTCTTAAAGACATTAACCTCCCACATTTTACATTTCAGTGTTCCCTAGGTAACCTCGGGGCAGAAACACCTCGATCCATTGTGTACCCATACAATTCCATCCTTCTCCCCCTCTCCAGGATGCTGTTACAAAGACCATCACCCAAAGACAGCGAGAGTGTTCAGACAACACCTTCCCTGTGTGTTACACCCTCGTTACACCAGTAACTCTAATCCCTCTCCTCCCAGTGCAGCACAATCCTCCTTGTGTGTAGTTTAACACAGGAAAAGTCTTAAAAGAGCTCATAGAACTCAAAAAATAAACCCCTCAGCAAGCTGAGGAGAATGGTGTAGGCAGATGAAGATCGATGGTAAATCCCAGGGTGCTGTAGTAGTAATTAAAAATAAACAAACAAGAGATAAAAATAGAACTTAAGCAAAATATTTTCCCACAAGGGTTATAGAGTAGTCAAGCACCCTATGAAAAACAGCAGGAGAAGAACAAATTTCTTTCTATTTTAAGGAAAATTAGATGCGTTCCCTTGCAGAAAGCAGAGTGCAACCTCCAATTAAATCAATTATCAAAACCAGACTGAATTCCAATTCTTGAGATTTATAAATACTCAGCATTACTGGGGGAAAAAAAATAGCAGAGACAGCCTGACTTGGATTCATCAAATGTGTGGGTATGAACCCTGCAAAGTACTGCCAGTCACACCCTCCTCTGCCACCCAAAAGACCAGGAGGAACATGGTGCTGACTGCTTTAGCCCATCCCCTGTGCTGAGGTAACAAACAAAATCAGTTTGGTCTTTCTGCTTGAATGCCAGCCCCCTGAAAACAGTCACTGAGGCTGGATACAACCTCTGAGCTCATCCAGCCCAGCACCTAACACCACCACAGTGACCACACCAGGGCACTCAGGGCCACAGCCAGGCTGTCCTTCAACACCTCCAGACACAGGGACTCCCCCACTGCCCTGGGCAGTCCAGTCCAGGCTCTGAGCACCCTTTCCCTGAGGAAGGGCTTCCTAACAGCCAACCTAACCCTCTCCTGGCAGCTTCACGCCCTGCCATCTTGTCCTGGTGCTATTTGCCTGGGAGAAGAGCCTGACCCTCACCTGACTACAGTCTCCTTTCAGGGAGTTGGAGAGAGGGAGAAGGTCCCCACTGAGTCTCCTCTTCTTCAGGCTCAACACCTCCAGCTCCCCTAGCCTCTTCCTCCAGTCCCTTCCCGAGCCTCACTGCTCCTCTGGACTAGCTCCAGCAATTCAATGTCTTTCTTGAAATGAGGGGCCCTGAGCTGTCTTGATTCTTGAAGGACCCTGTATAAGCAGTGAGGAGGTGCAGCAAGTCCTGCAGTAAACTCACATAACCAGCAGTCATTTCTTCTTATCCCATGGGTTAGTTTAACTTTCAGAGTCTGAGCTTATTTCTTTCACTTTCCTTCCCATCCCAGGACATTGAGTATTTCCATGAATTCCAAATTGTTGATAATATTCATTTTAGATTAAGCTTTTTGAAAAAAATCAGTTTCAACAGTTAAACCTTAGTGTCAGATTTTACAAGAGCATTCAGTGTCATAAATCTGGCCTCTAATTGTGAGTCATTTCAATCCCTTCCTCTGGGATATCACCCCTCATCACTAGGTGCCCAAAGATAATTGATAAACTGATAAAAGATAACTGATAAAATAGAACCATTTCAGCATCCTGTCAATGCTAATGGTCCACAGAAACACTGCAGCAACCCAGGAACTTAGAGGTTAAGTCATTTGACTCGATGACTCGACTTTTCTCTAGGCTTGGGGAAAACAAAACCCTCAAATAAGCAAGCGAATGGAATCTACTTTTATTTATTACCATTCAATTCTGTCATTCTCCCCTTGGTTATTGAAGTTGTCGAGAAGATTCGAAACAAGCTTGGAAGAAATACTACACCAATCCACGCCGTGCAACTGCTAGTGGCAGCTACCTTGTCTGAATTCACATTCTCTAGCACAAAAGCAGCACTGTTAACCCCGGTGTAGTATTTTCTGAGATCTTTATAACACACTTGTACCCCTCGCCAAAGGATGTAGCTACGTATGAACTTGGCAACAGAAGGAAATTGGAATAACATAGGGCTATATTAAATTATGCATAATACAAGAGCCAGCGGCAGATGGCTTGGTAGAGGATGCTGAGCACACTGGTATTTATACAATGAGCGTTAAAAGAAAGGTTGTCTAGATAAACGAGGTTAGCTGCAGGTATGACGTGCCTAACGCTGAAATAAATGTTTATTTTCAGGTGGCATGCATCATGCCCAGGTTATTTTAGAGGCTGCACCTGTCAGGTTGCCAGATTGATGCGAGGCAGAGATGCAGACAGTAGGCAAGGGAGCTCGCAGTAGCATGTAAAGGAGACAGAGATGAGGATAAAGACACCAAGGCTTCATAAAACAACAGCATGGGACAAAAAGAGAAAGCTATCTTGACATCAGGGAAAACAGGAGGGACAAAGGGAGGTGGCAAAACGCTTCCAAACGCTTGAAAAATGAGATTGGGAAGTTAAAAGGGATGCGTCTCGGGAAACGAGAAAAAATGACTGCAAGATGTAAAAGCAGCTGCTCTGGAATGTGACAGCCACCTAAGAGAGGTAAAAAACCTGAGGCTCATGTTTCTCATTTCTCTTCTCCATCGCTGAGCTCTCCTATGAATGAACATCGCCAAGTAACAGCAAGACTTTCGAAGATGGGAAATGCTGTCGCTAATCAGACCAGTGTCCACCTTCTCCAGCTAGCACATCCTCTCTTGCACGAAGCCATCCCTGCACTGAAGGAAGCGGCTGAGGTGGGGATCCCTTAGCAAAAAGGAAGCGTAACAAAACACAGTGCAGGCAGCAGGGTATCGCTCTGTCTTCAACCAAGCTGGCAACACTCCTCAGGGAATGCCAACAGGTTTCTGACCTTAAAAGCTGTTGACCTACATAGATGCCTGTGCCCCTCCGGTTATAAAGGGAGGTAAAGACAGACTCACAAAACCTCGTGTATTTTTGTGACAGGCAGCAAGAGCAGAGCTGGAGGAGGAGAAAGGGAGGAGACAGGTCACATTATATCCTGTCAGGTTTTGCTTGGAAGAGATTCAAATAAGCACATGGGAATAAAAGGAAGTGTTTGAGGAAAGCGGCAGGAGGCAAAAACTTGGAGGGGATAACACAGACTGGGATCATAAAGAATATTCATGACCGAGGCAGAACGCAAATATCAGAGCTGCTGAATGCAAAGGGAAAGTCCCTCTGTAGCGCTCCAGACACATTAACAACCCTGTGTGTTTGAACAGTCATCCAGCCTTTTATCACTGTGATAATGTCATTGCTTCGTTTAGCAGGCATGCAGCTCAGTCCCTCTGGGTACTAAGGGAGGTGGAGTGTCTACACACAAATTAAGCGCTTCCCCCTGCCCCCCAACTCCCCCCCACACCTTAAAAACCATCAGGAATAAGACAAAGTCTCATTCCAAAGGTTCATTTTGAAGATCCTCAAACAGACTGTTCCAGTTCCACAGCAATTCTATAAGAGAAAATGAATAGCACAAATCCAGCAAATCTATCTCCTGCCAAGCTGAGCTCTCCTGTGTTAACATCTTTTACAGTGTCTAATGCATTTATTTGCATCAAGAGAGCATTATGCCAGTTAACATCTGTGTTCTCCAGAGCTGGTAATTCTGCCTACCCTAACTAGTCATCAATTCTGCCTGGAAATACACAACTGCCTTCTTGCTGTAGATTCCATGCACTGCTCAGCTTTTTCCATGCACGTTTAGGGAAATACTTCTGCATGAAGCAACGCAGAGAGGGAAGGAAGATGCCCAAATTTTATCACAAGTGAGGATTTTTTTCCCATTTTAAAGCAGTTTCCACTTCTGGCCCCTAGTTTTTAAGCACATTGAATTGCTCTTCAAATGTAGGTGCCTGAATGCATTTCAGCGTTACATGATCAGGGAAGAAACCCATCCTTTGGCAGAGAAAGATTACAAAGGAGATTCCCAGTCACAGGAGACAGAGAGGAGGGTTGAGATTTGAGCAACTGGGAGGATCAAAGGTCAAACCCACACTAAGCAAAATCATTTAGCTCATTAGAAGACAATGAGAGAAGCAATTCTGTTCCCGGCATCACTTTCCCTCCTCAGCTGATGCTCCTGCCAGTCTGACCCAGCCCAGCGGGAGGCTGGCCACAGCTCCATAGTTTGCTCTGCCATTCAGTGGAACCTGCTAGTCCAACACCACGGTCTGGTGACTGTCCCACCAGTTAGTGAATTAACTGCTGCCCAAGTGACAAGTAGTTGGTAACAGCCACTTAGAGAGAGCACCTTACAATGTTAGCAGAAGGATGACTGATTGCTTCTTACTGCTGCATTCAGTGTTTGCAGCATCTATTTCAATGCTCAGTTTCTCAATGCTTCCCCATGACCCCTTACAACTGCACACATAAGGCCTCTGCTTTGGGTTCTGCACAGCCTCGGTCCTACAAGAAAACAGCTCCAGAGCACCTCAGCAACGAGAACAAGAGATTTCAGTGGAAGCATCGTGCGCTCTGAATATTGAGGGAAGTAACATCTTGGAGCCGTGAGGACAGCACCATGCCCAGCATCTCGTCAAGAAAACACACAATTTTTACTACTTTTTGAGAGGTTTGTGAGGCAAATTATAGGTCCTGTATTATTGTCAAACACAGCGCTCAGGTTCTCAGTTTATCAGTCAAAGACAGTCATTTTATTTGTCTGTTGTGGGTACTGTTCTTTTCTCCTTCAGACTTCTCTCTGGCTTGGTGTTTTCTCTGGAAGTTGTTTGTATCTTGGTCAAAGGACACCACTTTATTTCCTGTGATATACTCTCAATAGCTGAGATCAAAGCCCAAGTAGAAGAATGAGATGCAGGTTTCAGGGCCAAAGTGTAGGACCCTGCCCTTGGCCCTGTTAAGCCTCATCCTCCCTTTGCCCTCTGCCCATGGACCCAGCTTGTCCAGATCTCTCTGCAGCATCTTCCTCCCCTCTAGCAGATCAGCAGTCCCCCCCAACTTGGTGTCATCCTCAAATTTACTAAGGGGAGATTCAATACCCTCATACAGGTCATCAATAAAGATGACTTCCTTGCTGAGAGAGTTCATAGTTCACAGACATTCAAACAAGGAAAGCAGTAACCTAAATGCACAAGCAATAGCAAACCTAAGTACCTGGTTACAGAATACTTGGGGGAGGCCATCTTTTTGTTTATGAACTTGGAACGCAGGAGTGCGATGCCTAGCAGCAAAAATATCGACACACATTGCTAGATAGCTCTGTAAAGAATTGATTAAACCACAGACCGCTGCAACGAGTTCAAATATCTATCGCTAACTTCTGCACTCTGGAGATAGGAAGTGGCAGCATGGGGCCAGGAGAGTTACCCAAGGCACGGGTAGCTCACAACACCCAGGCCATGAGCAGTTGTTTCATAAAAAACAAGAGCAGCAGCAGCACCAGCCTGGCTGCACCTTCCTTTTCTTTATCACCCTGCAAAGACGCTTCATATCAAGTTTAATCATCCAAGATTGTCAAGCCCATGCTGCCCTTACAAAAGGTCCCTCCGCTGAAAGGATAGGGAATGTTTTTTGTAAATTAAAAAGCCTTTGTACTTCACATTTCAAATGCCTTTTGCTTTTCTTTTTGTACCTTTGGTATAAGCTAAAAATATTTTTAATAGTGATTGCCATGGCAATAGGTAAGTTAAGCTCTCAATATTTGAGCTGCCGCTCTCACGCCTGACAGTTCAGCGCTGTGCAGCGCCTCCCATTTATTTATTACACCCAGTTTAATGCAACAACCTCCACACGACACCACGGTTCACCGTGGCTCCACACAGGGCTGCACAGTGGGGAATTTGGATCCAGCTGGGAAAGGATCAGGGACACACCAAGAGTAACTAATTGCTTGAGAGCAGAGTTCTATACTTTAATATACGGGGGCATGGCTGTAATAGCTTCTGCTGTCAGCCAGGGGCCTGAGGAGTGGATCTGGAGCTGTGCACCTCTACCCAACTCTCCTGCTTTGCCTTATTCATCAGCATAAAGCCTGGTTTACCTGCATCTTTGCAGAGGCAATAAATCCTAAGCCAGGAGGCACAAGTCTTTGGGAATAAGCTTGAAGGCAGTGAAAGTGTCTCCACGCCTTTGGTGAGAGATCAAGAAAATTAACTTGCATTGATATCAAAATAAAACTCTTATCAATAAGGCCTTAGGAGCCATTTTATGCCTCTGCTCTTGTTTTTAGTAACAAAACACACTGTTTCTCCCCAAATTACTAGTAGGTGTTTGATTCCAGGGGATATAAAAGCTGGGTGAGCAAGAAAACTTTCAACAGTTGTTCCTGCTTGACTTGCAAACTAAAAGGAGCCTCATTTTACAGACCCTAAAATATAAGGAGGACTCAAAATCCAATAGACAGCTTTTTTGTTGTTGTTTGCTTCAATAAATCTACATTTTATCTTCTCTGCAGGGCACAAGTTTATCTTCCAAGCAACATCCATTTTGAAGACAGACTCATGAGCAACGCAGTGTAATTTCTTTTGAGAAGAGCTGCAGGATTTGTGACTCCTATGGAGTAGGAGTAGCAGAATAATATAAAGATTACAGCTTAAAATGTAAGAACAGCAGAGTATATTCACCCTCACCTTGTGTAACAGGCAGTGCTTCAGTGTAGAGAATGCACAGGCTTACTCAGATTCACAAGGAAACTACCAACATCATGCGGGTGAACGTTCACAAGGTTTGCCATGTGCAGGCAAACATTCCCGACTCGTAAACTACAGGCAGATAGTCACCTGTCAATTGTTCCTTTCCCACTGACTCGTAGCTTTGCATCTCTGTAACTTTCCTCGAATCAAAAGCCTCGCTCATCATCCTGCACATTACCACTAGGACCCATTACCACAGCTTGAGCCTTCATTAAGGTATCAATATTCATCCCAGCACTCTTTGCTCCAGATTCCACAATTAAATTACTGCTTTAATTGTCTGCTGTCACTGACAGATAGCTAAGTGCATGTGCCTAGTCCACAGCAGCAACTGAAGGTACTTACCTTAGCACAGAATTACAGTACAGATTTAAATGTTCTTTCTTTATGCTTAAGAAATGGTCGTAAATCACTGCTTCAGCACAGTCATCTCCAAATGGTGGAGACTTTTTTCCCCCCCCTTTCCAAGCTGTGATTCACAGTTGTACTCACTACTGGCCTAATTTAAAAGTTCCAGTGCTTTGTGCTTTCCAATCCCCATCAATATGCTGAAACTTAATAATCACACTAAGTATTCTTCTTAAAACAGAGACTTGGTAAGGCCATTGTCCATACTGTCTGCCTGAGTATCCTTTTCATATTTTACTGTGCATCCAAGAAGGAAACAGAAGGGCACTGACAGGTTAGAAGTTAGAAACATAGAACACTTCTGGCTAGAAGAGATCTTCAGGATCATCAACCTTTTCTCAGCCCTATCAGCACCATTAAATCCTGTCCCCCAGTGCAGCATCTCCCCTTCTCTTCAACACCCCCAGGGATGGGGACTCAACACCCTCCCTGAGCAGCTGTTCCTGTGCCTGACAACCCTTTCAGCAAAGAAATCCCTCTTGACATCCAAGCTGACCCTGCCCTGGTGCAGCTTCAGGCCACTTCCCCTCATCCTATCACCAGGCAGTAGGGAAAGTGGACAGACATCCATCTCTCTCTAACCTCTTTCAGGTAGTTGTAGAGAACAGTAAGGTCTCCCCTCAATCTCCTCTTCTCCAGGCTAGACAGCCACAGCTCCCTCATCCATTCCTCACACAACACCTGTTCCAAACCCTTCACTAGCTTGGTAGCCACCTATGTCCCCCCTCCAACACCCAAGAGCAAATCCTCCAAGGTTCCTAGTAAGCAATGCTACTGCTTTACCCAGGCTAAGACTCGCCCTCCTCTGTACGTAATACAGGACCAACCCAAAAAGTCGAGGGGCACTTTTAACCTCTTCAGCACGTTGTTAGAGGTGACAGTGCCTCCAAGCACACAGTGCTCTTCTTACTGTGTGTTGATCACTGTATATGAGATTGGAGATTAAAACTGTGCTGTGGTTTATAGTTCTAGCAAAGTTAAGAACTGATGTTTTAATGCCACGTTTGAGGAATTTATATAGACAAGTGATGTGACCCTAATGCGATAGCTTAAACACAGCCCTCAGTAATTCAGCCCAGACCCCAAGGGTTCAGGCAGAATCGTAATTCTTTTCAGTCTTTGAACCGTTAAAATTCAGCCAGACAGTGAAGTTGACAGCTGTTTACTGTAAGGTTACCTCCTGCCTGCCAAATAATAGGGCTGCTGTTGGCACCCTTCCACCCTCTAAGTTGAGAAATTACTTCTTTGTACTCAGAACAGAGCGAAAAACACGATGCTCCTCAAGCTGGAAAGGTGTGTACCTTGAAATAGGCTTAAGCAAGACTGAACTGGTCCATTACCTCACTTTGGTTCTCTTGCAAAGTAAATGTTATCCCAACATTTGAGAGGAATATAAATGTCAAACCAGAATCCAGCCTAGTGGTACCAGAAGACTCACAAGAAGATTAAGAGTAACAGCACATCCTCTTCCAGAGCTTCCCAGCTCATGACTTTCTCTGGTTGCCTACACTCCCATAGGAAGACAACTTCCTGCCTCACTCCCTCAGCTACACATGAGAAAATGGACTGTGTCCTTCACACATGGAACAAACCCATTGTTTCTTTCAACCAGCTGCCAAGAAGATGCATGTTAACAGAAAAACAACATACCTGTCATGTTGAGGTCAAAAAACAGTGCAGAGAAGTCAGCAAAACCCTCTCATTAGGGTTCTAAGACCTCTTCTTGATAATTTTGTACCTCTGTATTTTACAATTTACAAAACCACTCACAAGACTCCTAAAACACATTTAGCATGATGCCAGTAGTAGCTAAAAATAGAGCTATCAACACAATGACTTGCTTTTTGGCTTCCTAACTCACCCGTGTGCTCTCTCCTGCAAGCCCACAAGGCTTCACTCCCTTCCACAGAGCTTGTACATCTCATCAACAAGGACAGATTCACCTCACAGCCAAAATCACATCCTCAAAAGGTACCACATTGAACCCCTCAGGACACGTGCAAACAACCAAAACCTCTTCATTTTTCAGCTACTCCTCCTCTAGAGGATTGGAACAAAGGAAAGAACTCTTCAACAGCTTCCTCTTGTTGCTTTTTAACAAAAATAAGATATAGCTATTGATTTATCTCATAGAAAACAACAGCGTGGGTTCCTACCTGCAACAGCAGAGCTGAGTTCTGACCCCTGCCAGGAGAGCTGCCAATCCACCACTCTACCTCACTCCAGGGTGGAGTCCTTTTAGCACCTCTTGTTAATTAATGCTAAGTGGTTTCTTTTAATACCTGGCTTGCCTGGGTCTTAGGCTCTATGCAAGAGACCCCCCTCACTCAGTGTGGGAGTTGGCTGTAGTGAGCAGCAACTGCTGTGTGGGTGTTTCAGGAGCTGACTGGGAAGCAGCAGCATGCTTACTGATACTTGTAGGTTTGAAGGCATTTGATACTGCTGAAAATCTTATCTAAGTGCTGTGAACAACACCAAATGTCAGCAAACCCAGAAGGGAATTAATATACTTCTCGTGAGCACAAAAAGCCTTTCCTGAGTGGGTCACTGGACGTGTGTTTCCTCTGAGTGGATGTCATGGAAGCACTGAGCCCAGGCTGAGTGTTGGAGCTGCCACATCACAAGCTCTAGAGGATTTTTCTGAGGACAGTAGCCTTCTGTGCTGCATGCCATTGCATCCCTCACCATATTATCCAGTGATTTTGATAGTCCAGCCTGGTACCTTCATTCTCTTCCACATCCATCAATGGCCTGCTGTCGTGTTCCCAAGATAAAAGCAATCCACACCCTTCACGGGCATTCAAATCAACCGTAATTCCCATTTATTTCACTTGTCTTATTCATGATTATTTACCCTGCCTTCCCTGACTTCGGTGTTGGTAGCTCCTCTGTTTTCTGTGACTAAGATGAATGTCGAACTCTTTGCAAGTGGGACTGCTCAACAGATGGCTCTTCAGTTCATGCTCTGTCGGATTGATTGTTTGGTCTTTTTATAATTAGATTTTTCTGGTTCTTTGTATTATTTTAATGACTCCTTATTAATGGATGGGGCTAAGCAAATAAGGCTTTTCTCAAGTGTAATAATGACTTTAAACACTTAAGAATATGTTTTTCTTATATAACAGTAGTTAAAACCATCCTGGCCTGGAAAAACCCCCTCTTCAGACTGTCCTCGTGCGTGTGCGGGGAATCATTCATTTTAAACACTTAATTAATATTCTTCGAACCAAGATTATTTTCTTCCCTCTAATGAGAACTATAAAACCTGTCAGGTCTGAAGCTTCTATATTTACAATTCGAGTTTTGAATGATGCAAGTCCAGAATTTCAAGTAGAACATACGGAGCTTCCTCGCCTCGGGTTCAAAACCGGTAGAACTAATTCTATAGAAAGATTTCTCCGAACAAGCTGCCTTGGAAGCCAAGTGGCTCACGAAAAATTTTAGCCAAGAAGTGTATTTTGAGAAGGTATGAGTTGCTTAAAGCACCGTGTTGCATCTTCCCTTTAGCATTTGCTATCAGGAATGCTGTAATAACATTCTAATTATCTATAATATCAGAGAAGGTTCTGTTCATCCTACTTAAAGGTAATGCAGTGTGAGTCACTAGAAATTATGAAACTCAATTGCCATTTTAATTTCAGGGTATCATTACCTCTACTTGCACGACCCAGAGACACCCAGCTAGGAACCAAGCTTCCTTATATTTATCTATTTACACAGACCTTTGGGGATAAACAGACTTAATGGAACTGAACATGCCCAGTCTTTGGGGTAGTATGGTGCTGGACACGGAGATGAAGTTACTCTGTGCTGCTTCTCTTCCCATCTGTTATTTCTCTCCCTGATTCTTGGCAGTTTTTCCAACTGACAACTCGGCGGTGAAGGTCTGAATCCAGCGATCTGAGTGGGTGATATCTATCAATCTTGTGCCACACGTATGCAACATTGCTAGGCAACAGGTAGCAGCATGACACCCACAGCCTGCAATTTCCTTTTGGTGACTGAGACTTTTACTATATTAATTATACTGAACTTTATTTCCTGTATTTCAGGCATTAACTTCTATGGGAAATATTTTTAAAAACTCTTGGAGCTAAGATTACTTTCTGTTGACTATTGAATGAACAAATATTGGCAACCGATAAAGTCATCTTTCTAACAATTACCAGTCATGAATGTGGCGCGTGAAGCCTTCTAAAATTGCAGCTAAGTGGGGTATCAGATTATTCTGCGTCGAATATAACTGTGCTGCAAGGAAAGATTTCTGCCAGGACTTCAAAACAGAAAAGACGTAAAACTATGAAGTGAGGAGATAACTAGGGAGGAAGTTCCTTTCTTCTCTACTTGCTTTCTCTAGGGTTTGGGGGGTTTTTTTTGTGCTGGCTTCTCTTTTTCTGAGGTTAGGATGCTACAGAGGACTAAGTCACAGCTTCACTTTCATGTCCCATCACAGACGTTCTGTGTGACCACAGGCAGAGGAGGCTGTACTGGACTACAGAGAGAAGGCAAGTGAGCCGCACTCACTCGAGGTCTCTGGAATTAGCCTAGCTGAGGACAAATAGCCAGCCCTTCGGCATTATGACACCCTTGCAGGTAATGTATTTTTCTATGGAGCTGGGATTTCTCGACGATGCGTTCCACAGTTATTTAAGCTGCAATAAACTGGGTCATTCGACACATTTAATTTGGAAATAATTTGCCTGTCCTTTCTGAATACACAAAGGAAACCCCTAAAACGTACTCAAACGGAGCTGGGCTATTTGTTGCAAAGTGCTTGGGTTAGCCACTGAGGAGTGATAGGAAGTTCAGCTTTAGTTCATACCCCCCAGGAAACCAGCCAAATCAAATTAACAGCAGCAGCATACTCGTATTCAAAGTTTTGCCAGCAGATAGAACATTATTCAGGGCAGCCCAAATAATAAACTCAAACTATTTTTGCAGTGAGAGGAGTTACTGATGGTATGTTCAAGTGACCATAGGGGATCAAGAGCAATCAAACTACCATTACTTGCAGAAATACCACTGGTTTCCACATCCTAGTGGACAGCAGGACAACTCTGAGCCAGCAAAGTGCTCTTGTGGCCAAGAGGGTCAACAGCATCCTGGGGGGGATCAGGAGGGTGGTTAGCAGATCAAGAAAGGTTCTACTCCCCCCCTACTCTGCACCACTGTGACTCTATCTGGAGTATTGTGTCCAGTTCTGTGCCCCTCAGTTCCAGAAGGACACAGAGCTGCTGGAGGGTGTCCAGCATAGAGCAACAAAGATNGATGATCTTTCGAGGTCCCTTCCAAACCCTAATGATTCTATGATCCTGACTAAACAGGAGTAACCCAGTATGCCAGTATAAAGAACTTGACTGCAGCCTTAATCAACTTGGCTTCTGCTCTGGGTTCTCACTGGTATCACTTTATCTCCCACAGTGCTCACAACCTGCATCTACAAGCACGTAGTTCCTTGATACAGGCAAAATCCACACCAACTCCTTAAGAAGCAGCTTCATTTTTGCTATTTTCAGCTGAATGGAAAGAGGGAAGAACACTCTGAATCTTCATGTAACTTTGGTTCAACATGAGAAACGCAGCTATGTGTTGTATTGTCATAGAATCCTTAGGGATGGGAAGGGACCTGGAAAGATCATCCAGTCCAATCCCCCTGCCACAGCAGGATCACCCAGACCAAGTCACAGGAACATGTCCAGACATAGGCAACTATTTTTATAAACTAAATCTCTTTTAAGCGTGTCCATAGGAGTCTCAGTCTCCGTATCGGTAACTGTACAGGCATGAGCAGCAGTACGTGTCTCCCTGAGAGATCCTTCTGGCTGTTACTCACCCGGTTTAATGCTCAGGTTGTGTCTGTGACTGGAATGCACTTTCTCTTTCCTCCTGCAGCTGTCCCCTCCTGACCTTGGCTCAAATAAGACTGGGAAGCTCATTCCAAACCAAAACCAGAGAGGAAAACGGGCGCACTTGGTGGTGAGGTACTTCAGGAGGAACACCAGAGAACAGTTGCTTCAGAAAACATTTTCCCTCTCCATTTAAACTTCAAAATCAAAGCTGGGGTAGCACCAGATGGCTGGCTTGCTTTGAATGCATGAAGATCTCCTGGACAACAGGTGGACTCCAGAAAGAAAGTCCAAGCGGACACACTGTGTACTAGCTCGGAGCAGCAGGTCAGGAGACGCTCTCTACGTCCTTGGCTGGGCAGCAGGCTGGATGAAGTCTTGTCTGAGATACTTCTTACACATCCAGCTGTGATTAATGAGGTTGGAGAACGAGCTCTTTGCTCACAAACACACCTTGCTAACACCGTCCCACTGGCCTAGGGGAAACAAATCCAGGCTGACAAACACACATAAAAATCTGGATGGCTTTTTGATGAGTTTGTTCCCTGGTGCTGCACATCTCTGTGCCAGCCA
The DNA here is from genome assembly GCA_013397515.1 of Upupa epops. NCBI lineage: Eukaryota > Metazoa > Chordata > Aves > Bucerotiformes > Upupidae > Upupa > Upupa epops. The sequence goes on from VZRI01013067.1 coordinate 156,348, forward strand.
CGAGCCCAGTAAGAGGAGAAAACACGCTATGTTTGCAAATACCTACTGGTAGTCCGAAAAGGACTTTCCGAATCAGTATTTATCTCTGAAAAATAGTGTTGTTTAATCAACGGGGAGGTTTCAGCGGCCCTCTTAGGATTTGGATTTTTGTAATTTCTGCTAAGGCTTTAGCAGGCAACATCAAACGCTTGAGCTCCGGGAATTCATAAGCAGGGATATGATTAATACAATTTCAGATGTGTTTGTAGAAGACGCAGAACTTGCTGTGGGAACTGATAATTTAATTAGATTCTGGTTTATGTGACTCATATACCTAATATCCTGTGTACTACATTAAAAAGTAAATACAGCTCCATTTTTCATGGGGCATCGCTTTGTTCTGCTGTACAGCAAACAGCTGATTACACGAAAGGCACAGCTTTGATTGGCTCTAAAAATTAGTTGCTCATCGTACGGTGAAATCGCTCTCGACTACAGGCTGCGTATCCAGAAACGCACACGATCCCTGGGGAAAAATTAACACCGTATTTGGGAATTTTATGTCGAATCTCACAAGTCTCATGAAGTCTCGAGTAGCAATAGCTTAAACGGGAGACAAAAGGGTTCTGCATCCACTATTCAGAGCACGCGTCTCTTCAAATGCTAAGAGATTCTTTCAGTTCTGCACCAAGACTTAATGCCAGTCGGTGAAGACAAGAGGATCAGCCACACATTTCTTAAGCAGACAGACTGCACCTTGAGTACCGCGTCCAGTTTTGGGTGCCACAGGATCAGAAGGGCATTGAGGGGCTGGAGTGGGGCCAGAGAAGAGCAAAGAGGCTGCGGAGAGGGCTGGGGAACAGGGCCTGTGAGGAGCAGCTGAGGGAGCTGGGGTTGTTTAGTCTAGAGAAGAGGAGGCTGAGAGGAGACCTCAGTGCTCTCTACAGCTCCCTAGTAGGAGGTTGTAGTGAGGCTGCTGCTGGCCACTTCTCCCAAATTCCTAATGCTAGGATGAGGGGAAATGGCCTCAAGCTGCATCAGGGAAAGTTTAGATTGGATCTTAAGAAGTTCTTTCCTGAGGGAGTGGTTGGGCACAGGCTGCCCAAGGAGGTGGTGGAGTCCCCATCCCTGGAGGGGTTTAAAAACCAAGTAGCTAGAGCACTTGAGGCCATGGTCTGGGGTTGGGGAGCTGTTGGGATGAGGGCTGGACTCGATGAACCTGGAGGTCCTTTCTAGCCATCACAATTCTAAGATTCTAGATAGAAACATTTCTTTATAGGCTGAGGAGACACTTTCTACAGGTCCGGATGTATGTGATGCCCAGGAAAACTCTGTTTTCTCCTGGACTGCCTGTATAATTTGAAATGTATATGCCCTGGGTACCTCTGGGATCTAATGTAAAAAAAGATTGCTGTATTTGAGGATGCCAAGAAGGTCAAAAGGATTTTTCTAGGCTTGTTTTTTTCCTTATTCCAACAGAGCTTCAGTGATCAAACTGTACAGATTGTTAAACCCTGTTGCTCCTTGCAAGTAAGCAAAATTCTCACCATTTACAATAAACACAGTGGCAGAGCATCATAAATCTGGGTATACAGAAGTTTAAGACTTGAAGAGCTAAGTAAAAAGAATTCTTTGGCAGAGGAGACAATGTTTGTATAGATTTTCTATACAAAGCCCACATCGCTCCCCTTCCAACTGCCTCTAGAAAGCACAATGCACTTTCAACGAAAGCAGAATGTCACGCCTGCCTCCTCTTGCAAACAGGCAGTAATATTTGTTGCAGTCTTTTAGAACCTATTCCATCCAAATTGTTGCCTCTGCAGAACCCCAGTTGCTGGGTTTTGTGCCAGGGAAGAAGAAGGAGTGCAGCAGGTAAGCTGTAAAACCACACAGGTCACGAAGCAAGTCTGCAGCAGAGCACCAGGAGGAAGCTGTCACAGGGAGGAGGCTGCAGTTGAGCTCCTATGGCTGTGGAATAACTACTCTGTGCTGTAAACCTGCCACACACGAGGAAGCGGAAGGACCAGAGATGTATTCCAGATGGATCCAATTTACAGAATTCCTCCTCTGTAAATCGATGCTGCAGCTGGAATCTGCCCCCGGAGCCAGGATGGTATCACACTTCAGGAGAACTGGATGCAAGCTGTAGAAAAAAAAGAGCAGTGGAGCTGTCGCTTATTGTCTGAGATTTACTAGGTTTGAGTGCATGACTACTCTGTCTTTGTTTTCCATTTTCAGGTAATCTGAGAGCTGTAAGTTTATACAATTTAAAACACCAGAAGTATTTTGGCACTCAGAGGACATCAGCATCTAAAGCAGCTTGGCTTTCGCTTGCCCTGCATGTTTCCCCAGCTTTTACTCCTCCTCAGAGCGGACAGAGAGCGCTACCAGACTGCAGGGGTGACATTTTGCTTATGCACAGGGCAGCTGGCAATAAAAAAGGCAACAACATCGGGTATATGATTTTCTATCTCCCGAACAGCTAGAATGATCTTGAAGCTATTTAGCCACTAAATTTCTACAGTCCATACATGTTTACGGAGATAATATAACTAAAAGACAATGAAAGGAATAGCACAGCTTGATCTCTTATTTCTTCTGTCGAATTGCTCCAAGTTCTCTTCCTGGAGGAAGATGTGTTTCTAATCATTTCAGCTGGAATATACAAAGCTAATGATGTACATTGCTAATGTACGGAACAGATTTCCTATTACAAAGAGCCTTAGACAATAAAGATATAATGACTCCGACAGTAATTTCTCACTGGAAGCTAACGGCTCCGGAGTCCTTGACCTAAGTGTGGGGTTCTCTTTTGGCCAAAGCCACCACAAGTCTCTAAATTAGAAAAGGCCATCATGACTATATCAATATGCCCAGAAAACTATTCAGACTTAAGGATGCAATTTCCTGTAAGATCAGCCAAGGTTATCACCAGATGTTTCTTGTCCCACATGCCACAGCTTGATTGTATCGTAATTAATTCAGCTGAAAAGTCTCAGGGAAAACTGTGTTTTCAGCACAATTTCAAGCTTGGTTTCAAAGAGCAGAAATCATTTCCGATTTCTTAACTCCTCCTAGACAAACGTGAAACTCTGCAGTTAAAGGATGCCAGAAAGTACTTACAAAAACTGCATTTAGAGAGCATGAAAGGAGGATTCTCAAACTAGAACCTTCGAGGTTCAGAAACTTAGCCATGTGTAGCACAAAGGCTTCATAGATTCATAGAATG
>VZRI01013068.1:0-11107 GCA_013397515.1 Upupa epops
AATGATTCTATGACTTTGTGGTTCTGTGATTTTGCATGTCAGCTAAATATTTTTGGGTTTTTTTACATCAAGTTTATTACAGAAGCACTTCCTGGATTTTAATGTTTAAAAGTGAGGACAGTGCTGAAGGAATACTAGTCTGCCATTGAGGATTTGTGAGGCACCAGCATCAGTAATATCCTACAAGGTTTTCATGTTGGTATGGATGCAAGAAGACTGACACATTTAGCTAAGAAGCAGATTTGTTTCTAGTTAATTGTAGCAGTGAACAGATGTACATTAGAGAAGGAGACAGTGGCTAGATGGCTCTGTGCAACACTGGAAATGTGCTTGGCTAATTGTGTAGCCACCTGTGGTTGTGCAGATGGCAATGTCTCTGCTGCAGCTGTAATGTTCACCAGCACTCTGTATCCCTGGCAGAAGCAGCTGTGGCCTTCAGAGAGGGAAAAGGAACAGTTTGAGCTGGTCTCATTTCTGGATTCAGTTACCAGTGCTGTCTCTGTAAACTAACATTTCACACCCTACTTCCAGGTTTGCAATGTTTTTGTAGCTGTAAAAGAAAACTGCAGAGTAATAGCTTAAATGTTTAAATCAGGAGGTGCTGCTACAGAGCTGAGGTCATAGTACTCAGTACCTGCTGTGGCTTGGAAAGTTCTGAGGTTTTTGTTTCTTCTACTTTATGTTTTTAAGTGAGTATGCAGGTTCATCATGTTTTATTTCAGAGTTAAGGAAAATCTGTGGGTTTAGATTGCAAGTTCCCTGTCATACACTTTTAATGCCTGGTAGTTTGTGTATCGTGCTAAAAGGCAGTAGCATTTCTATTACTGGGGTGTGATTAAGGGAATCAGATAACTCTGAACATACAGGCATTCTGGATTTTTGTTTCATCTAGAGATGTGATTTTAGTTTCTGTTTAATTCAGCACTGGAGTTTTTATTTTCAGAGGAAACGAAGTTGAATGATGAGGACCTTAACTGAAGAACTTTTTAAGTGTGTGTCTCCTCCAAGTCCCATGTTTTTCTCCTCAGCGTTTTTCCTCTGCCCTAAACCTTCAGATGCAGTTCTATGACTGATGTGTCTTTTGCAGGAAAAAACATGTGATGGTAACTGCAACCACAGTAAGTTTGAGTCTTTTGTATAATACGGGGCAAGGCTGAAAAGCTGGATTGTTTTGAGGAAGGCTGCTTGGCTACTAGCAATAAGAACTACAGGGCAGTCCTTGGAAGTTTGGGACATGCAGCAGGTCTTTCCCTTTTTTTTGTGTAAGAAACTGGTGTTTATCGTTTCTCCTCTTGGCTTTCAGTATAATGGATTCTAGGAAGTGGCTGTTGTGTCCATATTGTTGTTGAGATCTTATAATAACAAAATGCGAGGAGAGGGAGCATTAGAATAGTCAGGAGTTGGAGCATAAGCCATGTGAATACCAGCTGAGGGAGTTGGTCTTCTTCATCTTTGTGCCCTGATACCTGTGGGGATGTTACTGAGAAGCTGGATCCAGGGTGGAAAATTAAGAGACAAGTGGAAGCTGAAACAGTAGTGGTTCACACTGTTTATAAAAGAAAATTTTACCACATTACAGAAGTCAGGCAGTAGAGCAGGTTGTCCAGAGAAGTTGTGCAGTCTTTGTGCCTTGAGTTTTTCAAGATCTAATTGACTAAAACCCTGACAACTTGGTCTGATCTTAAAGCTAAATGCGGTTTGAGATTGAGGTTGGGCTAGGATCCCCTAAGGTCCCTTTTAGCATCTTAAAACCACGTGATTCCATGAATTCCTCCCTTGCACAGCGTTTTTGTGTGAAATACAGATTTTGAGCCAGAATCACTTTTGGTTCTTAGCACCTGCATCAGGGAAACAGGAAATCAGAGAAGAGCTGCTATGGCTTCCTATTTTTCATTAGCAGTCTGCCCAGCCTGAGAACACAGGCTTTCGATGGGTCCCCAGCCACAGTAGGAATTATATAGATATTACTACTGAGCATTCATGTAAACACAGGACAGGGAGGGAGTGCAGGAGTTTCTGACCATTGACCTCTATTATTGCAGGCAGACACAACATATCTTTCCCTGTTAGAATAATTTCAGACTATTCTAAAATCAATTAACATTTTACTGCTGTTACTCCTGTGGCAAGACTTTCAGAATCCCTTCTTTCCATTTGTTAGAAAACTTCTAATTTATAGCTTAAATTTATTCATGACCTGTTTATACCCTTTTGTTCTGCTGCCATCTTTTCCCTGTGGTTTTAATAGCTTTTTTTTGCATTTATTGCCTGGATATGTCTGTAGAAAGCAATCCTATCTATCTCAGCTATCATTTGGGAAGTTAAACAAACCAAGCTCTTCCAGGCTTCTCTCATAAGACAGGCTTCACATTCCTCTCGTCATCTTGTGCTGCTTCAGTCTGAATTAATTGACCTGAAGTTTCATTACATGAAGATGAGCCAGCAGAGCGCCTAGGTGTATTAGAAATAGTCTTGAAAGCAGATCTAGGGAAGTGATCATCCCCCTGTACTCGGCAATGGTGAGACCACTCCTCAAGTACTGTGTTGGGTTTTGAGCATCTTAATACAAGAAGGTCATTGAGGCGCTGGAGCAGGTGCAGAGGAAAGCAAAGAGGGTGGTGAAAGGCCTGGAGAATCAGCCTTACAAAGAGAGGCTGATGGAACTGGGTCTCTTTAGTCTGCAGAAGAGGAGAGTGAGAGGAGATCTTATTGCTCTCAATAACTATCGGAAAGGGCATTATAGAAGAGGTAGGTGCTGGCCTCTTCTCACAAGCAGATAATGATAGGATTAGAGGGAAGGACTGACATCTGCATCAGGGGAGGTTTAGGTTGGAAGTTTGGAAAAATATTTTCTGAGAGCATTGTAAAGCACTGGAATGGGCTGCCCAGGGAGGAGGCTGAGTCACCTTCCATTGCTGTGTTTAAAAGTAGTACGTGTGAGGTGCTTAGAGATCTGTTTTTGGGGTGATAAAGGTGAGAATGGGGTTAAAGTTTGGACTTGACTTGTAGGTCTTTTGTAACCTAGATGTTTCTGTGATATTGTGATTTCCACACAGGGCATATTATACCGAATGAGATCTTTCTAATGCTCCATACAGTGCTGTTAATACTCACCATCTCCATTGGAAAGACAATGGCTCATATGTTCTATCACTGCTTTTTGGGTGACTTTGGTGGCTCATCTTCCTGTTCATTATTTTCCTAACTTGTAAGATAATTTAACCTTTTAACTAGTTCTTAAGGTTGTCCTGTTGTCTCACTGACAGTGTTCACCATCTTTATGTTCGTCTCTTCATTTCATCCTTCATAACTAGTGGTGTCCATTCCTGAAGAACCCTGGCTTTTGTGAGTGCCTTTCTTCACTCTTGTAGTTCTATTTTTCACTACAACCAGTTCTAGTTTTGCCTACCTTACCCATGAAGGTGTGCTCCTGTGCCACTCTATACCTTCACAAATTTGATTTGTTGTACAGAAGTCAAGATGGATGAAAGCTACTGTGTTTTCTCCAAGAAATCAGTTATTGGAATCTTAGATTTCACTAGCATAACATGTCTTTCCATATTCTTTTTGGAAACCCTAATACTGCTGAACTGTACACAACACAATAACAGGGAGCAGAAAGCCAAGAACAAATTAATTGTGGCTAATTAAATTAATTGTGGCTAATTAAAACCATGGGAGAGAATTCACCTTGCACTTGCCAAACTTGGGCTATGTCCAGCACATGGTTACCAGCCACCCATCTTCCTCTGGTCTTTAACAATCAGCCAAGAACCCTCAGTTTTTCACCCATTCATTTAGTAGTCAGCAGGGTGGTACCAGCCCATATTGACCAGTGGACATTGATTTGACACAGACTGATGGACAGCTTCCAGATTTTTGTGCCAGTTAAATGGCACTGCTGCTTAATAGCAGGAACAGCATCTCACAGGCAGGTGTGAAGAAGAAATCTTGGTTGGTATGTTTTCTTTCTAAGAATTCTTTTCATAAGGCACCAGATGTGCAATTTATGTGCTGCTAGTATCTTTTTAAACTGCAGGTGATCCCTACATAGCATTTTCTGTGAAGACCCAGAACTGGATTCCCTCATGGGTTGCAAGCTAGAAATGCTCCAAGGCTGCAGTTACTAGAACTTTGTTGTCTATTGTTAATTATTTTTCCTAAATGATAATCAGGCTTCCAACCCAATACATTGTTTTTCTCAAAATTAATGACATCTATTCAGAGTAGCTTTGTATTGCTCTCTGCCAAATAATCCTGAAGCTTGTTTTGCTGGTATGAGCTGGTAGAGGAGCTAGCTGGCTGCACAAAGCAACAGTTTCAGGGGCTGAATGGGAATAGCTTCCACAAAATTTGAGACCTAGCTCAATCCTTAACTAATGTACAAATTGACATGATAACATTGAGCTTATTTGGTGCCTGTGGCTAAGATCCTGTTAGGTACAAGATCAGTGGTTTCTGAGAAGTGTTAGTGAAGTGATGTCTTTAGCTCTAGTATCTCCCTTGACACCTGATTTGTTTTTGACGGAACATTTCCCTCATCTGCTGCAAATGCCTGCAGGTATGCTGGGTTCTTTTAATGGAGAATCCCACTGGAGTTAGCCAAAAACTCTGCCAGTTAGGGACTATGTGCACATTTAACTCTGCTTTCAAAATTGCTGCAGGTTTTTCCAGCAAAATCCAACACCACTGAGACAAAAAGTTCACTTTCCTCTGCTTTTGTTTCTGTTTAGAACAGAGAACTTCAGGCATTTGGCTTTCAGCAAAAGATCTGGTTTTTGATACAAACCTGAACAACATAAATACGAACTTTTTCCTAAAAATGTTACTTCATCTTTTTTAAACTAGCAAAATTTAATCAAAAAGTGCAATAAGTAATTCTGCATTCCCTTTATCATCTAAAAGAACTGCTAGTTATGAGTTTATAAAGGGCATAGGGGAAGGAGGAGGAGGGCTTGATGAACAATTGTTGCTCTCTCCATGTACTGTGCATGCTCATGGTGTGTGAGGTGGTTGTGCTCATGTGGTGCAGAGACCAGTATGTATCTGAGACACTTGATACCTCCTACCATGGCATGGAGGTAGCTGAGGTGCTGCCTTGACTGTCTCCTTTTATGTGTTCAACTGATGAGGCTTTGCCGGGTAGTGGAGGTGCCAGTGGTTGTGTGGCTACATCTCCCTGTAAGTTCCCAAGATCTTTCCAGTGAAGATGCAGTTGATTCGGGACTTTATGCTGGTGATTTCAGGGAGGTTACAATGACTTGACAACCATGACAGAATAATTGTGTATGCAGTACCTAGTGTTTTTAACAGGAATAGAACTGAAAACCATTTGCTGGGTTTTTTTGCTGGTTTTTTGTCCCCCAGAAGCTACCTTTAACTAGAATGCAATTAGCTCCCAGCAGTAAGCACAAGTAGGAGTAAAACACAGCTCACTATGCCAATTAGCTGGAACAAAATGACACTAAGGGTACTTTTTATCAAGATTTTCATGAAAACACCTCAGATACCATTTATTCTAGATTCTGAGATGAGATAATCAAATGATGTGATTGCAGAATCCTTAAGGGGCTGGTGTTCTCTTAGTTTTCTAGTCAGAAATTACTGAGGCTGGAAAAGCCCCCTGAGCTCATCCAGCCCTGCCCAGGACCTAACATCACCACATCAGCCAAACCAAGGCACTGAAGGTCTTTTCTGAAACATTACAGGGATGGGAACTCCACCACTGCCCTGGACAGTCCATTCCTTCCATGAGAAACAGCTTCCCAGCATCCAACCTAACCTTACCCTGGTTCAGCTTCAGGCCCTGCCCTCTCCTGATGTACATAGTTACCTGGGAGAAGAGCTTGACCCCCCACCGACTACAGCGTCCATTCAGGGAGCTGGAGAAAGGGAGAAGGTCCCCCTGTGTGTCTCCTCTTCCCCAGGCTAAACACCCTCAGCTTCCTCAGCCTCTCCTCATTTTAGGCTTGTTAGTATCAAAACAGTGGTCTAAGTGGATTGGTGACAGAAAGATTTTGTGCTCGAAGGGGCAGAAATGCCCTTCACTAGGGACAGGTTTCTGCTGGGCGAAGCCCAATTGTGTTACAGAATGGTGATGCTGCCATTACTGTTGTAATCCTAACTTGGCGTTGACATTATGAAGAAGGAAAATACAATGAATGAAATCTAACACAAAAAGGAGTCCTATTTGCTCATTGTTGAAAGAGAAAGAAACCGTTTGTATTGTTAGAAAATCAATTGCAAACAACACGGTGCAGATGCTGTAGGGAGCTGTTTAAAGCTAAAGTAGAAAACCAACCACCAACAATAATGACTCTCTAAGTCAGTGTGTATGAGTATTTGAACGTGTTCATGCAAACACGCCTGTGTTTGTGGGTCTGGGTGGTAAAGAAAGAGCACTTTCTGAAATCAAAACTTTGGAAAGAAGACAAAACACTAGGAGTTGAGTGTTCACATGTGCAAACAGCAAGTGCAAAGCCTGTTTCTAGAGAAAAAGCCAGAACACTTCCTGTTTGCACCACTCCGATCACATTCATACACCGTCTGTCAGCACACACATTTTTTCATGCCTTATTTGCAGAAATAAGTCATTTTAGGTCCCAGTCTTTCAGTCACAGAAGTTGTCAAGCAGTCTGGTACAACAGGAACAGAGCTGTGTAATCCAACACCGGATTACTGTGGCCTGTTGTTCACTATGTTCACAGGGTGTCGAGGTTGGTTTGTCTCAGTAGAAGCTCTCCTTGGGTTGACTCCTCCACCATAGCAGGGACAGCTGCTCCCACACCTGCTAGGGAATGTGCTATGGGACATGTCACTGCTGTATGTCACCACCAGAACCTTTGTGCTGGTCTGAACAGTGAGCATTTCTTTGTTCCCTATTTCACTGATTCACAGAATTACAGGGGCCAGAAATGGCCTCAAAGATCATTCAGCCCAGCCCATGACCTAACATCACCACATCAGCCAGACCTGGGCACTAAGGGCCACAGCCAGTCTGTCCTCCAGGGATGGGGACTCCACCACTGCCCTGGGCAGTCCATTCCAAGGTTTGAGCACCTTTTCTGTGAGAAAGGTCTTCCTAGTATCCATCCCCTGGCACAACTTCAGGCCCTGTCTTCTCATCCTGGTGGTGGTTGCCTGGGAGAGGAGCCCAACCCTCACCTGACTACAACCTCACTAGAGGAGTTAGAGAGAGGGAGAAGATATCTCCTTCAGAGTCTCCTCCAGGCTAAACACCCCCAGCTCCTTCAGCCTTTCCTCAACATCCTTTCCCTCCAGTCCCTTCCCCAGCCTCATTGCTCCTCTGGACCCACTGCAGCCCCTCAATCACTTTCTTAAAGTTAGGGGGCCCAGAACTGCCCCCACTACTCGAGGGGTGGCCTCACCACTGCCCACTACAGGGGGAGAATTATGTCCTTAGTCCTGCTGGCCACATTATTGCTGATCCAAGCCAGGATACCATTGGCCTTTGGTGCCACGTGGGCACCCTGATTGCTCCTGTTCAGCCATTTGTCAACCAGTGCTGCCAGGTCGCTCTCTGCCAGGCTGCTCTCCAGCCACTCACCCCCCAGTCTGTAGCTGCAGTGGGTTCTTGTGGCTGAAGTGTAGGACCCTGCCCTTGGCCCTGTTCAACCTCATCCTGTTGGCCTCTGCCCGTTGATCAGAAGACCAAACCTAATTTTGACGGATCTTAGATTTTTGCTATGAATCAACAAAAAAAATGTTTGGATGTGCTTTTGAAATAAAACAACTTGTGTTCATTCCCTTTACCTTGCATATTCCTTGTGCGTGTGTGGGCACAGTACCTTATTCCAGAAGTTCCTTTTCAGCTGTATGCACACAAGGAGTCCAAAGTAAATTACAATACAGGCAAAATAGTGTTCAATTCCACTAGCTGGTGCGCTGTACATTCAAGCCAAATGGAAGTGAAGAGAGAAACAATCTGTATACAAGCAGTTGCTTCCTTATTTACCCAGCAGAGGTCATCTCCTGTCTTCTAGCAGCATACTGTGATCCTAGGTTCAGAGGGTTTGTTCAGAGCCTGAGCACCATTCAACTGCAGAAGTGACATTTGCCCAGGTCTTTTTGTCTTGCTGTGGGAATCCGGTGTCTTATGTGGCTGAAATCCTTTCACAGAGGAATGCTGTTTGCTCTGTGCTTGAGCACCACTAGTAAGACTCAAGGCTTGTGCAGACTCCAGCAGCTCATTGTGCTTTCTTAAAATTTGCCACCAAGATAGTGAAGGTGAACCATCTGGCTTTTAGAGTGGTAGTAGCTCGGTCATGTGTCATGCTCACTTCATAAAGAGTCAAGTGCACAACCCATGCTGACTAAGGCCTTTGGCCAAAATCTGTCTTTCCTTGACCTCACTATTCCAGAAAAGAAAGACAAGTCCTGTGTTTGATACTGCCAGCTTTTCTGATGTAAACCAAAGCCATTTGAAGCCGTTGAAGATTCAGGTTCCTATTTATGTGTACAGGTAGGGACAATAGTTGACTTCTGTTCCCCCATCCACTCATGTATCATCTGCAGCCTGAGACTTAGGATTCCCCAGCTGGGGATAAAAATCTTTTGGTCTTTCTAGATCATGTGAAAGGGCTAAAATCTAGCTGAGGCTGTATTTTGAGTGTTGTTACAATATTGTGTTGAGAATTTTCTTACCTTAGAAGAGGGAAAAATTCCCCAGAAGGCAACTCTGGTGGCTTGCTACATCCTTGAAGGATGGGGATGGTATATTAGAAGACTTTCAAGTACTTGCAGTAACCCCTGGTCTGCAGAGTGCAGAGTTGGCCTTACTCTATCTATAGACTACTTCTTTGGGGCTTTGCCTCTGAGAGGTCTTTAGCAAGAGCTAATGGGAAGTGACATGGTTATGACAAATACCCAGACATGGGACTGAAGCCAAAGATGCGGCCATCAGGAAATGGATTTCCAGTTCTGCTATACTCATTTAAATTTGTAGCTTTAAATTGGAAGTGATTTGGTTTTGCTTTTCTTTCTAATCTGGTAGTTTTTCCTTTTGCCTTTCACAGCTGTAGTTTATCTGCTGGCTTGCTCTCCAAATTCACAACTCACTGAGCTGGATTAATTGATGAGGTGGAATGAATATCAAGTCATATTAAAAAGGTTGCACTGGGGGTGAAACCCTAGGAATTAATTGCTGGAAAAAATGATGCATCACAGAGAGATGAGGTGGAAAGTGATTTTAACAGAGAGTGGCTGAGTTCTCCTCTCCAGGATCCCTTTGCCTTAAAGCTATGGTACTCCTCACAGCTGCATTCCTGCAGTTAAACACTGCCTCGCCATTTTATGGCAGCTTTCAGTTGTATGGTTTGGAATAGCATTTACAGATACTTCATGGTTTCAAAGCTATGAAGAACTGTGGGAAGAATCATAATCACCTGCTGTGGCTGCATTTTCTGTAGAAAATAAAGGGAAGTGAGGAGGGCTTTGTTCCTCTTCCAGCAGTATACAACAGAAGCCAGCTTTGGCCAGTGAGAAGTGAAGGGAGAACATTCTTTTTAGAAAATGTGTTTAGAAGGTGAGAAGAGAAGAATATGCTGAGTAAAAAATGGAGGTGAAACAACAGCCAAATGATCAGGTGGTAACATCTGGATTGTTGGTGGAGCTCGTTTGAAAAAGAATCTAATTGATTAATCTCTGACTAAGATATGAACATTCACCAGCAACTTTGTGAAAGAGGATTGGTGAGGGAGATTAGGTGGCAGATGTGTACTTTGCAAACAGACTACAGAGAGCCTAGAAAGTCTTCACTGCCTGCGCATGGCTGCAGATTCTTGCAGCTTTCCCAGGCTGAATCTATTGCTGGTAACATCCCTATGCCAAAGGAAGTGGGAGAGAGAGGAGTGGTTTTGAATGTTGGCTTTAATCCAGGGTACCCTGAACAAGAAGCAAGACTTTTTTTTTTATAAGTGTCACTTAAAGGCTTCCTGTTTTAACAAAGGCAATGAAAATGATGAGGGGATTGGAGCATCTGCCTTAGAAGGAGACTCCGAGAGACCTGGATCCATTTAGCCTGGAGAAGAGAAGGCTGAGAGGTAGTCTGGTCAATGCTTATTAATGTATAGAGGGCAGATATCAAGAGTATTTTCAGTGGTGCATAGGACAAGGGGCAATGGGCACAAATGAGAATGCAAGAAGTTCCATCTAAACATGCGGAAAAAATTCTTTACTTCGAAGGTGATGGAACAGGCTACCTAGAGAGGCTGTGGAGTCTCCTTCTTTGGAGGTGTTCAAAACATACCTGGATGTGATCCTGTGCAACTTGTCCTAGGTGAACATGCATTAGCAGGGGGTTTGGACTAGGTTATTTGCAGAGGTTCCTTCCAACCTCTGCCATCCTTTGATTGTGTGATTCTTATTCTGTAATTCCAGGTATTATGTGTCACTGTTCATGAATTAAAGATTGCATCCCAATGTGCTTCCCCTGTACCTGCTATTCTGTGAAGAGTTGTAATCAAAATCTAATAAAATAATCAAATGATGTTGCATCTGGTTATTGTTGAACTTTTCATGGATGCTGTCCATCTGCTAGTTGACCTTAAAAAGAAAATACTCCAACAAATTGGATGAAAAATAATTGCTTCTTGAACAAATAATATCTGGAGACCTATATAGCCTTCTGTGAACGGGTCACAACTTTAATGGATGAGGGGCAAGAGACTGATGTCATTTACCTGGACCTGAGCACAGCCTTTGACACTGTCCCGCACCACATCCTGGTCTCCAAGCTGGTGGAACATGGGTTTGATGGGGGGACCACTAGATGGGAAAAGAACTGGCTTGATGGCCGCACCCAGAGAGTGGCTGCCAATGGGTCCATGTCCACATGGAGACCGGTGACAAGTGGAGTCCCTCAGGGATCAGTCCTGGGACCAGTTTTGTTCAACATCTTTGTTGGTGACATGGACAGAGGCACTGAGAGCACCCTCTGCAAGTTTGCTGACTGCACCAAGCTGTGTGGTGCAGCAGACACATCTGAGGGTAGGGATGCCATCCAGAGGGACATGGACAGGCTGGAGAGGTGGGCACAAGCCAACCTCATGGGGTCTAACAAGACCAAGTGTAAGGTCCTGCATCTGGG
>VZRI01013068.1:11638-24497 GCA_013397515.1 Upupa epops
CCTGGACTTGGTGTGGGTGATCCTGCTGTGGCAGGGGGATTGGACTGGATGATCTTCCAAGGTACCTTCCAATCCCTGATGATTCTATGATTCTATGTGTCTATGATATAGCTAGGATCAATCTTCCCCATAAATTAGATAATTGCCATACAAGGCAGAATCAGGAACGCTGAATGCATTTTTGAAGTAGTTATCCTCTGCTAAGCCTACACACCCACACGTGTGCACACACACATATGCTTCAAACAGAAGCAAAATTAAGAAATTAATTACTATTTCTAATTACTTCTAGTAGTTAATTACTTCTAATTATTACATTGAGCAATAAAATGCTAGTTCTAATTATGCTGTGGGTACAGTCAAAGTAGACAGAAATGCAATTTGCATGGTTGTTTACATCACAAGCATGTTTAAGTAATTGCACTCCCCTAATTATATGGAACGGTCGATGTTTAATAACATAATGTGTTTTGCAGCTTCATCTGCAGAGTCATTTTTTTGCCATTTATGGTTTGGTTTCAGAAATGGAGAATAGATGCTGCCTGTCACTGGGAAATAACTACTTTTATGTGAAGCCCACAAGCATTGCTGATTATCTAGGACCTGACAGGTAAATGTTACAGAACTGTGTTGTCAAACTTACATTGCATTTCTAGCTTCTCACCTAAGCAAACCAGAGCCACTAGGAGACACTGACCAAATCTCATTGTCCTTAATCAAAGTCTCATTGCCTGCTTCCCAGGCTCTCTGACTTCCCCTGATGCTGGGAGGCATCTCACCTCAGCTAACTATTTTTCTCAAATTCACATGAGCATCTGTAACCATCTATGGAATTTCTGTCTGCAAAGGTGCCCACTGGGACCTTGTTTTGGATAAAGCTGCAGTAAGGAATTCCCAACAAAAGCTGTATTAATATTTCAGATAAATTCTGTGGGTCCTTCAGTTCTCTGAGACCTTCCAGACTTGGGTGCTACACGTTCAGGGATGATCTTAACCCTTCTACTGAAGAGGTCATGCCACTGCAGAGAGTGACAGTACTTTTGGAGGAAGCAAGTGTAAGCTTTCTTTACAAGGTTTTGAAAACATAACCAGTTCTTTCTTGGGCCTTTCTCCTCTGTTTAACTTCAACAGAAGTTTGTTGGGACTTAGGAGTTTGTGGGACTTTGCCTTTTCCTGTGTTGTACATGTTTGTTTTCTCCTGTTCCCTATTTTCTGCCTCAATTTATAATAATACTCCATGATATTAGAATTGATTGCAGTGAGAATTAGCAGTGTCTCAGCACAGGTGGACAGCCTGCCATCAAGCAAGAGCAAAAGAAGCAGGAAAAAAAATGACTACAGAGGCTCAGAAGTACTGCTTGTCATTCACATGTCCTCAGAGAGAGAAGGAATATATGACATTTTGGACACAAGGAACATATTGTTGTTCAACATCATTCTTGCTTTAAAGGTTGGGGTGAGAATTAGGAAGAATTGCTTAAGGAATAAACTCCCTTGAGTTCTAGCCAATTTCCTTAGAGTTGAGGGGCCAGTGGCAGCTGAATTTATTTCTTAATAGGAGTCCAATTATGAGAGAGTTGATAGAACTCCAACATCAGAGATTATAAAATAGTATTTATTCACCTATGCAAAGTTACACAGATTCATTTGATTGTCAGGGATAAAATTACTTTGCAAAAAGTAGTGTGTGCCTTTAAGGATACAGACGGACAAGCCACGCTACGAAATAGGTCCAAATACAAATACAGACAGGAAGGCAGGCTTCCTACCAATGGAGCTGTGTGGTTTGAGTGGAGGGAGAAAACCAGTCAATGCCCTTTTCGTTTGCTTTGCTGTCAGCCTGGCGTTTTTCCCTCAGCCCACTGCTTCCTCCTTCAATCCCCCAAAAAGGCTCAGATTTTATGTGTTCCATGTGTGTGAGGAGGCTGTAGACAGAGTTTCATTGGAGGTAGCAGTAAGCACAAAGATCTTGATGTGCCATTTAGCTTCTGATTAGCTTATCGGGGTTCAGCCATTGTGTCCCTCACTCTTCCAGGAAGAGAGGCAAGAACACTGCAGTCCATCCTTTGTGTCAATACAGACCCTTACCTCAGAGGCTTTGCTCCCTCAGGCAGGGCCTGGGGCTTCCGACACGATTTGATGGATGTTTATCTTTCTGTTGGCTTGGCTGAGTACCATCTGACTGCTTCTTCCTACTGTAGTCTGCTACATAGCAATCATTTTTAAGAATTTTATGTGGGACCTCACTGGGATGTAAACAAAGAGCTGGAATGGTCACTCACTGCCTACACACACACAGTGGATTTGGAAGACCGGGTTTTGCTCTCCTTGGTGCTGGTNCCGACACGATTTGATGGATGTTTATCTTTCTGTTGGCTTGGCTGAGTACCATCTGACTGCTTCTTCCTACTGTAGTCTGCTACATAGCAATCATTTTTAAGAATTTTATGTGGGACCTCACTGGGATGTAAACAAAGAGCTGGAATGGTCACTCACTGCCTACACACACACAGTGGATTTGGAAGACCGGGTTTTGCTCTCCTTGGTGCTGGTAAAAGCAGTCCCCTGCTGAGATGAGGGGTCTCTCTTGCCAGGTAGGTTTAGTTTCAGTGTAAGAACTTGAAATGATTTTGGGGGCAAAGCATTGTGACTGCTCTGGTGGGAAGGGAGCTTTAAAGCAGCAAACAGAGCTGGCACGGGGGATCGCTAGAAATTGGACAATAGACCCCCGTTTCAATTGGCAAGGCTCATTCAGAGGGCTTTAAAGTAGATTCTAAGGGAGGTGGGTTCGAAGTTGGTGGGTGCACACCAGTGGGACAGAGCTCTGGATTTCATCAGGGAGCCTCTTGCTGTCCTAGCATGTGGAGTCTCCTTCTCTGGACATGTTCCAGACCCACCTGGATGTGTTCCTGTGCAACTTGGTCTGGGTGATCCTGCCTGTGAGGTGTGGATTTGACTAGATTATCTTTTGAGGTCCCTTCTAAATCCCCAATGATTCTGTGATTCTATGATTGTATGATTCATGTGGTATGAACGTTGGTGTGTGGCAAAGACTGAGAGGGCTTGCACACTCAAACTGTTTAAACACTTTCAGGAGTGAAATAAACCCCTTCATTTTGGATGACACATGTCAACCATCAAAACCCCTCAGAATCAAATTTTCATAATCTTTGCTGTCCTTTCTAGCCTCAGAAGTGAGCCAGTTGTGGCTCACCTAAGGTTGCTGAGAACTCAGAGCTTCGTTTTATCTGAAAATGGTTATCATCTGTGAGCCAGAGGCTGCAAGGGCTATCACAGAGCCTGTAGGATTGGGCCATGCGTGGGCCCTACACTTGGATCTAGTGTTGCAACAGAGCTGTAGAAAGAAAGAACAGACAATCTGCCCTGCTAAATTGCTGTTTTGTTCTGCCTTTTATTCCCTGTGGCACTCAATTTATAATCAAGGTGTTTGAGTCCATTTCTCAGGAAGCCAGGATGGAGAGTAAAAGTGTGTGGTTGTAAGATTGTGACTATTGCACTCCCAAGCGAGGTATGGAGACTGTAATTCTGCTAATTATCATAACTAATTAACTACATTCAGAAGTGAAAAATCAGGAGGACTGGATCACTGCCTGCAACTGTTAATAATGGGTTATTGAATTGCAGTACATGAGACCAAAGGGACCATTATTAGCACCAGTGATGAGACCAGGATGTGTTCCCAACACTGTAAAATAGCTCATCCATGGATTTTCAGATGCTTTCATAGGGTGAAAGTACATGCCATTCCTCAAATGCAAAAAGATGGAGTTCAACCCTATGAACTCAGTCATCAATCTGCAAAAAGACTACAGGTGCTCATGTGTGTGGAGAGGGTGTACTGTGACCCGCTTGGACATGAGCTCTGCTGGCTCCAGGGATTTACACAAGCTGTGTGTCTGAACCTGTTTCCTCAAGTATTACATACTTGTGGAAATCAGGACATGTTCTCACAGGATAGGACTGGGCTGTGCTGTGAGACAGTAATGGGCATACTGGAAGAGACCTTGCTGTAAAGCTGGCCCTGAGTTCATTAGCCCAGCTGATCAGCTTGCTTGGATGCCTGTGCTGCACTGGCTGTTCTCACATCTGCCCTGTAGGCCTAATTCTCAGAGCAATTTTAAGTCCTTGAAATTGCTGACCAGCATGAAATGGGTGGCTAAAAAGGGGGTACAAACGTCAGCAGGGCACAGCCCCACCTGCTTAATCCCAGAAATGTGAAGAAGTAGAAAGGCATTCAGGCTTTGTTTTGATAGACTAACTGGACCACCTGGAATCAAGTGGCAGTCTGAGCTGAGGCAATTCCAATTTGTCTTGCATAATTTCATTGTGACTCCCCTTGAGATAAACTGCAGTGTTATGAGCCCAGCTCTAAGCATTAACATTCTCCAGTTCAGGGGAAATTCCGGTGCAAGGGAAAAGTCATCTAGTGAGATCTATACAGCATATCTGGAATTGATGGTGCAAGACATTGGGGAATAAGAATTGCTTACCAGTATACCCAGTGTGGTCTGGGATATTGGCAGAACCTCTAGGATCATATTGTTGTTGAATGTGAGTTTCAGTATCATCACTGAAGTGTTGTTATTCAGATGTAGCTTAGCAAGCTGCATACCTTGACACCCAGTCTACCCATACAAGGGCAAGAGTTTTCCACAGTCACAGGGAGGCACTTAAATGGGAGCACACAGGGAATGGCAACAGGTGACAGAACTCTGAAAACCTTTCAGGAGGAAGTTTAGATTGGATCTTAGGAAGAAGTTCTTTACTGAGAGAGTGGTCAAGCACTGGGACAGGCTGCCCAGGCAGGTGCTGAAGTCACCATCCCTGGAGGTGTTTAAAAATCGAATTTAAAGCACTTGAGGCCATGGTCTAGGGGTTAGGGAGATGCTGGGATGAGGGCTGGACTTGATGATCCTGGAGGTCCTTTCCAGCCATGAGGATTATATGATTCTAATACAGAGAAGCATCATACATTGACTCGTCTCAGTCAAGGAACACAATCCTTTCGGATCAATTGTTTTCCTGGATGCAGTTAACCAGGCTGAAGTGCTTTTGTCATCTTTATTAGCTTAACATGGTTTTCTGAGGTATCTCTGTCAGTCACCACTGTGTGCCTTGGAAATATTACTGTATTTCAACTGTTGTGGTGCTTCAAATGCTGGCACCTGGCTGTTCATCACACACAGGGAACTAATAGAGCAAAATTAAGTCAACTTTGTCCAAAACGAAAAGAAGGAATGAAACTAAATAACCTAATTTGAAAGCACAACCCACACATTCCCTGCCTGAGCTGCTAATAACAGTTCAAATGACTGAAACTGAAGCAATTATTAAAATTTAATTAGTTTACACTGTTGGTGCATTGTGTTTGTTTTTGGCATCTCTCTTGGCTTGAAGCATTTTCCACACAGCAGCCATACGAAGGTCTGATTTGTGATTAAGACATGGAGATGATATATTCTGGGAATCTGGGTTCAGTTCCTGGCTACACAATACAATTCACACTCTTCTCTGTACCTCAGTTCCTCGTCAATAGAGTAGATTCAGGTTAGAAATGCATCAGCTGTCTGGACGCTGAGATGCTGACTCTATTTAGACTAAAAACCCTTCAGTCCATGGATTGTTTTTTAATGTGTTTATATAGTATAAGAAAATGAGGACTTGATCTTGTTTGAACAACGAAGTGCAAACTGCTAGTGCACTGTGTTGATAGATCAATCCTGAGAGAGTTCTCTTCTTGCTGCTCCTTGATATGATAGAGGAGGAAGAATTTAAAAATGGGTTTGACAATGATATTATGGTATGTAATATTCTCTAGAGGAGGAAGCATGTAATACAAGAGTGGGAGGAAGCTTTTGGATGCCTAGCAGATAATTTCTTAATGATCTTTGTGAGGAAATAGTGTCTTGGAATAGAATTTAAAGAGCCCTTTGTTTTCCCACTTCAGTACACGCGTACCAAGTGCCATATTAAAAGCCAGAAATGGAGGAAAGCTGTTGAAAACATCTCTCCCTGAGAGTGTGATTGATGCAAGCAACTATTTTGGTGCAGGTACTGCTTGTAATTCCTCTGGCCATGTTCTGGGCTCTGTGAACCTGATATGCACACACCATCCACCCACAGGAGTCACCCAGCAGCTGCTGAAGTCTAGTCTCAGGGAAAGGGTTTACAGCAGGTGCTTTGGTGGTTGAGGTGGATGAGCACATGCCTAAAGTCAGCAGTGTGTTTAAGTTTCTCTTCTGAATACAGGCAGTTTTACTGTCCTGGGCTTTATGCAGTTTGACTTCATTTTTAATGAAAGGCACAGCAAAGCCCTTCAGGTCCAGTCATGGCAAAATCTTGCCCTCAGCTCTGTGCCTGCATTACCTGCTCCAACCCTGGCAGCACTTGTATTAAATTATAAAATGGGTCTGGAGCGTCACTTGGACATCTGATTTGCTTCATTACTAACCACTCTCCACAGCATGATTTTGACTTGCAACAGCTAGTGTTTTCCATGCAGTACCTGAACAGCTTGGGGCTGGGGGTTTGTCCATGCTAGGGGAGATTCCCAAAAGACAGTTAGAACAAGGCTGCAATAGGTTCAACTCCCTCTCGAAGTTGTATAGTCTTCTGTGTTTACCTTATGAGGGCTTTGCATTCTCAACACACTTCCATATGCCCTAACACTACACTGGCATCTCTGCTGCATGGTACAACAAAGCTACAATGCTGGGCAGCAACACAGCCTTCCCAGTATTTCTAACACTGAAAGAAACAGAAAAAAGCCCGAACACTACTATTATTTTCATGTAAAGAAACAACATGCTCTCAAGTAACACAGCGTAATCCTTCACTGTGTTTTCTTCAGTGGAACATACACAGTACACAGCCTATGTGACTGCTTGATGTGCATCTCTTCAAACCAGTGGGTTTCCCACCTTCCAGTTGTGCTTTATCTCCTGGGGCTGAAGTGGCATGAAATATGGTGAAAATTAAGAGTCATCTGCTATTTTGTTGTAATGATAAACTAACTTCCAGCAAATGTAGGTGCTTGCATGAGAAATAATTTTTACTGTATTTGTTTTTGACAAGAGCTAAATGTAAAACTATTCAGTTTAATTACAATTCCAGCCTGTTGGAAGGAAGCTGATCTTATGAAATAGAATTTATTTCTAGAAAATTGTGGTCATGATACATTCTGAAATACAAATATTTTATTTTAAGTTCATAGAATCATACAAGCACAGAATCATTAGGGATTGGAAGGGACCTTGAAAGATCATCTAGTCCAATCCTCCTGCCACAGCAGGATCACCCAGACCAAGTCACACAGGAACACATGCAGAGGGGTCTGGAATGTCTCCAGAGAAGGAGACTCCACAACCCCCCTGGGCAGCCCCTTCCAGTGCTCCGGTACCCTCCCTGGGAAGAAGGTCCTTCTGATACTGATATGGTACCTCCTCTGTTCCAGCTGGCACCCATTGCCCCTTGTCCTAGCACCAGATAACCTTGAGAAGAGCCTAGCTCCACCCTCCTGACACCCACCCCTCCCATATTTATAGACATGAATGAGGTCACCCCTCAGCCTTCTCCCTCTTCTCCAAGCTAATGTTCCCTAAGAAATTTAAATAGGGGTTTGGTTGTCTCTTCTTCTCAGCATTCCTCAGAATTGTACTTTTTGCTCAGCTCTGCGCATATGAAAACACTTGTCGTTGTCACCTGCCTGCTTTTTATTAACTGATAGAAAAGGTAATAATTCTTGCATTGCTGGAAAACTCTCATGATTAAGCAGTGATGATGAATTAACGCTATAGTAGTAGTAGTAATTTGCAATTAATACCATCATTAACCTAGCCATGAAAAAGCATAGTTCTGTTAAAGAAGTGAGTGCTAGTTTGCTTCTCTCAAGAAGCATTAAAATCTTCCCTCCTTAAAATATGCAGCTAATATGCTGTTGCAAAATGTCTTGAATTTGCAGAGCTGTGTTTTATTGCAAAGCGGGATGCTGACACTTGTAGAGAGGATACCAATAAAAGTGCCTTAATACATAATGGGTACAGGGAGAATGTGTAAGCTTTGTTGTCCATCAGAATAACCCACCAAGAAGCTTATTGGAGAGGGGGAATACGTACGTACCTTGGTGAGGTGCCCCTTTGCTCTTTATTCCCGTCAGCTTGTTGGGGTGTTGTTTTGCCAATGCTGTTATCCAGACCAAGGAGCGTGGCCATCAGCAGGAAGCACAGTTTATTGACTGTCTTTACATAAGACAGGGATGAGATCTCATAACCCGTATAAGGAGTTAAGGAGCATCCCAACAAAAAACACGAAGGTGCTGAGAAAGTGCATAACAACAGAGAAATCCCCCCAAAGCTGTCACAGAGAATGTCCATTAAACTTACAGTCCGGAGCATTACCGGGGTTAGGTCCATTCTGTATGCAGCAGCCTGTCCACAGACAGGGAGGAGGAGAGTCCCGCAGACACACAGCAGACTCTCTTTCCCCTCAGGGCCTCCATTTTACACTGCACCAATAACTTCCCCCCTGTAGCAGACGCATGTTGTTACCCAACCCAGTCTGTCTGTCAAGGTTGCTTAGTTCTGGGAAGAAAATCCAGGGAACATTTTTCTCCCCACTCCCTCAAGAGAACCTGGGCATTCGCAGTCTCCCATCGGAAGGAAGGAGTCATCCATGTGTCAACCTCAGTTCTCAGCACTTCAGTGCTCCATACCTGTGCCCTGGCAGTTCTCATGCCATGTCCCAGCATTCCCATGCTTTAGGAGGACCCCAAGCACTTAGTTCACGACTGCCAAAAAGTGGCCATGAATCAGAGCTCAGGCATTGGGAGGCACTGAATCCTTTATAGATTTCACACAAAGGCCAATGGACTGCAGTCATTGAAGGGCCCCTTCTGTGTTGCTGCCTGAAATGCCCTTCAGAAACAAGGCGCCCACACTTTCTCCCAAAGTAAGCCCAGGTGGACCGGAAGGCCAATGACACCCTGGCTTGTATTAGCAATAGTGTGGCCAGCAGGATTAGAGACATCATTCTCCCCCTGTGCTGGACACTGATGAGGCCTCACCGGGGGGCACTTCTGGGCCCCTCACTTTGAGAAAGAGATTGAGGGGCTGGAGTGGGTCCAGAGGAGAGCAGTGAGGTTGGGGAAGGCACTGGAGGGCAAGCCTGATGAGGAGAGTCTGTGTGAGCCCTGGGTGTTTAGCCTAGAGAAGAGGAGACTCAGAGGGGATCCTCTACCTCTCTACAAATGCCTGAAAGGAGGTTGTAGTTAGGTGGGAGTTGAGCTTTTCTCCCAGGCTACTAGTGACAGGTTGAGAGGGCAGGGCCTCAAGCTGCACCAGGGGAGGGTTAGGTTGGGTGTTAGGAAGCCCTTTCCTCATGGAGAGTGAGATCAGACCCTGGAATGGACTGCCCAGGGCAGTGGTGGAGTCCCCACCCCTGGAGATGTTGAAGGACAGCCTGGCTGTGGCCCTTAGTGTCCTGGTCTGGCTGATGTGGTGATGTTAGGTCCTGGACTGGGCTGGATGAGCTCAGAGGGCTTTTCCAGCCTCAATAATTCTGTGATTCTGTGATTCAAATGATCTCCAGCATTCAGCATCCAGGTACTAGACAGAATTCTGTAGGGGAGCAAAAGCACCTTGAATATGGAAGTGGAGCAAGTGGTGGATATCAGTCTGTTTTTCTGCGAAGATGAGTGAGCAGTTTAGTTTCTATAGTGCAGTGTGATAGGAGACTATTAGAGTTCATCTAATTTAGCCTGTTTTCATTGAAATGCTATATGATTTTATCTACCTATAGCTACAGCTTGCTAATCAGCCTAGTTTTTATTGCAGTGTAGTGGGTGCTCCAGTAGAGCTTTTAATGAATAAAAACTTCCATGCTGGCATGATCTATAAATAAGAGGTACAACCCAGCAGCAGAACCCTGAAACAGCTAATAATTCTTGAGAGTAAAGAGTTGCTGAATGCTACTGCATAAACCTAAATGCTATTTAAGCCATAAAATTTAGTGAAGCATACAAGTCACAAAATTCGTATTCCACCTCCAAGGTTTGGGGGTTTTTTTTCTGGATGTGGGATTTTGGCCTGGCACAACATAAAAGAAAAAAAATCAGTTTAAAAAGATTGGTTTCAGCTCCAGTCCTGGGCAGCTACTTGAATCTGGAGACATTAAGTATGGTGCTTCATAAAATACTTCACCCTCATAATCAAGCCTTGTTGCTTCCAGAGAGTTAAAATAGCATTCCAGCAAGGGACTAGCAAACAATATGAGAGTGGAATTCTGATCTGATGCGTGGCTGCAAGATAATCTCAGAATTCAAGTGAACACCTGGATCTTTTTGTTCAGAGCCTTTTCTTGTAATGTGCACTTTTCCAAAAACACTAGAAGAAAAGTTGCCACTTCTTGATTTCCACTGCATGCCAAAGCTATGCCTTGGGGTCATTCACGAAGTACACAAAAACAGAGAGAGAGAGAACCAAAACCAAAGCCAGGCCACTGATAGCTGCACTCTGCATTTGGTTTTACTTGAATCTCATAGAGTGTCATCTCACTAATGTTTCAAGTCAAGCAAGAAGAAAAGAGTCTATTTTTGCTCTGCAGTCCTTTTAGTTTGAAGTTTAACTGTCTAATTAGTGCTTACTTCAAAAACTGGGTTTCTTGAATTATTCATTGGCCAGGTGGTATGGAGCAAGGGTAGCAGAGCCTCAGGTATTCTCTTACTTCTGTTGGAGAAGCAACAGAAAAATAGCTGGTTTACTCTGAAAACATGAAGGATGATAATAGGAAAACTTTTCTAAATTAAGATTTATGTTATGTATCCAGAATTTATGGATATTCTGAATGATTCTATTGCTGAATCTACTGAATCAGATGTGGTTGCACTGATACCTAGAGAGAGCAGACCTACCTAGACTTGCTGAGAGTCATATTCAGAGTATTGTAGGATGCTGTGGGTTGGAAGGGACATATAGAGGTCATCTATTCCAACTCCTTTACAGTGAGCAAGGACATCATCAACTAGATCAGGAGCTCTGTCCAACCTGACCTTGAATGTGTTCTGGGATAGAGCATCTACCACTTCACTAGGCAATCTGTTCCAGTTACCCTGTTCACACCTAGCTGGAAAGTTCACTCCCATCTTTCTCATAGGCTCCCTTTAAGCACTGAGCCTTCTCTTCTGAATAACCCCAACTCTCGCAGGCTGATCTCACAGTGGAGGTGCTACCATCCCTCTGATCATGTTTGTGGCCTCCTCTGCACCCACTCCAACAGGTCCATATTCTTGTGTTGAGGGCTCCTTCCTCAGCTTGTCTTATGAAATCATAACAATATTCATCTATTTAAAGGTAAAAGTGTTAATTGCAAGCATATTTCTCCCCTGAATGAAGAAGCTGGCTACAAGACACCCAGGGTGATGTGAGTCACTGGATATTCTTCTGTGTCTTCAGGTATTTCTGGCAGATAAAAACTTTAAATGAGCTGCCTGTTTTACATGTATTGCAAAGCACTAATCAGAGTTTTTGAAGAGCACAAGCTCTGCCTTCATCTACTAGTGAGCCAGAGGATGAGAGAGAAATGAATAAGACTGTATTTGCATTTTGCTTTGCACTACTCCTATATGAATATTAAGCTATTTTACCAAACTTCAGTGTTGTGTGCAACTGATTGCTGCTGTCCTTGCAGCAAAATTGTATCTGCGTGGTATAATCATCTCTAGGTACTTCTAATGTTCCCTGAATTGGGAGTCAGCATCGCTTGGATGAAAGTGATGAATATAGGCAAAAAGAAATAGCTGAACCCATTGCCATGAGTCACTCAGAAATTGTGAAACTGTCATGAGAGCAGCTGTGGAAGATGGAATATACAAACTAAATCGTGTACTGAAGAACCATCTATTGAACTGCCTATTGAATACTCCTATTGGCAAATGAGAAAACTGAGGCAAAGTGCTACAGGAGGTGATTTTTTAGATAACATTTTTTTAAACACATAGGTACTGTGAGATGTCCCACAAAAAATAGTGCCTGTCTAATAGCTACCCAGACTATCCAGAAGAGAAGGAAGAACCCAGGGAGGTGGCTGAGCTGAGGAGTGAGATATGTCTCTCTGTCTGACATTGCAAACCTTATTTCTGTTGTAGAACCTTAGATGCGATCTCTCTTCTGGCAGGAGTCCCTTAGAGTGAAGTCAGATCCAGACAAGACACCTGTATCAAGATCTCTATCTGGAGGTGTCTCTGGATCCCAGCATACTCAATAGAGACTGACCCCACGGTGCCCCCTCTACTCTGCATGTGATGAGGTGAGACCACATCTGGAATATTGTGCCCAGTCCTGGGCTCCTCAGTTCCAGGACACGGAACTGCTTGAGAAATTCCAACGCAGAGCCACAAAAATGATAAAGGGAGTAGAGTAGCTCCCTGATGAGGAAAGACTGAGGGAGCTGAGTCTCTTGAGCTTGGAAAAAAGGAGATTGAAGAATGAACCCATTAATGTTTATAAATATGGAAAGGGAGTGTGACAGAAGGAAGGAGCCAGGCTGTGTTCAGTGTCATCCAATGATAGGACAATGGGCAATAGGTGTCAGCTGGAACAGAGGAGGTTCCACATAAATATGAGAAGAAACTTCTTCACAGTGAGGGTGACAGAGCAGTGGAAGGGGCTGCCCAGGGAGGATGTGGAGTCTCCTTCTCTGGAGATGTTTAAAACCTATCTGGATGTGTTCCGGTGTGACCTGATCTAGGGGTTCCTGCTCGGGCAGAGTGTTGGACTAGATGATCTTTCAAGGTCACATGCAATCTCTAACCTTCCAGGACTGTATCAACATCAAAAAAGCAGCC
>VZRI01013068.1:41869-65519 GCA_013397515.1 Upupa epops
CCATCAAAGGGGGTCTGCAGGTTTGGACAGTGGCTTGTCTCTTTGGCCTCCTTCCAGAAGGTAGGGCTAGCTGGTGCTGGCCATAGTCCAAAAAGGTCCACTCTTTCTGCGTTGGGGCTCCCATGAGAAAGAGGGCAGTGGCTACACTCACAGCAGAGCTGCAGCCAGGCTTAGACTTCCTTTGTGTTCCACCCTTTGGTGGGAGGAAGGCTGGGAGCCATTGCTNTTACACTCACAGCAGAGCTGCAGCCAGGCTTAGACTTCCTTTGTGTTCCACCCTTTGGTGGGAGGAAGGCTGGGAGCCATTGCTCGTCTATTCCCACCCTTGGTGGGGGGAGCTCTCTCCTAGAGAAGCTCTCTGTTTCTCAAGACATTTTGGAGGATGAGAAGGGAAAGAAAAAGATGGCGAAGAAGATAAAAAAGATGAAGAAGCAGGAAGTACCTTCCCTTTTATAGACTCTGCCCACCAATCACCTCTAGAGTCCAGGCACCGATGCAAGAGGTCTCCTTGGAAAGCTGCCTCCTGCTTCAAAATAAAATGCTTTTTCTGCATAAAAGCACCACAACTAATAGCTGAAAATTTGATAATTTTCAAACCGTGACACCTATTTGAAGACACAGGAGTGTGTCTTAGGGACATTTATTCCTTCCTGTGAGTGAGCAGCATGTATTTCATAAATGAATCCAGACAACTTTAAGATGTTTATTACCCTAACTCTATTCTACTTTTTTTGTAATCATTGCAGTGTACCTTACTTCTCTTTTCTCATGCAACTGTGTTTCCTCTTTGCAGTCAAAGACTTTTGACTGGAAATCTGGAGAAGACCTAGAAGCCATCAAGATTAGAAGTGTTATCAGAGGTGTTCCTGAGGGACAGAGAGTACTGATGTTTTTTGAACAAGCTGTTTCTTAAGGACTCTGATTACTGGGTAATGGTAAACAGAGACAAGTTCAATAAAGTTGTTGACACTGAAGCAGAATTTCTAAAAAGCAGCAATATCCAATTAACAAGGCCCTGAGGAATCACCCTGAAACACAGGAAAGAGATCTACCATTTGGCAGAGAAGCAGCCCTATCATTTTGCAAGAAGTGTCATCTAAAATGATGTAAACAGCAAGCAGCATTTAGAACTGTTCCATTTTAGTAGTGCTATAGCTGCAAATGAGAATAAAGAAATATTGGCAGCTCCAAGAATGAGGTTCTGTGTGTGACTGAACCAGCTTCAGGAAAAAGAAGCTTCCCACATCAAACCAACAATTAATACACAGAAATAGCTCTTTTTTATTTTTTTCTCGAAAATGAACATAGGAAGGTCTGTCTGACCTTTTCAAAGTCATTGATCTTCTACAATATTCTTGCATTCATAATAACATTTCGCTCTAGGGGCATGAATGTACCACAGGGACTCCTCTGAACAATTTCAGACAGTCAGAGATGAAGAGTTATCTTCTCCAACTGGAGAAGTTTAAAATACAGCTAACTAAGCAGAAGAAATCACCTGTTTAAAACTGTCCTAGAACTTGCATTTCAACATGATCTGTGACTGAGTAGTGTTGTTAGTAGATCATAAAACCTTTGCTAAATTAAAAATTAGAATGTTTGGGCTTGATTAAAGTATCTTTCAGTTAACGAGTGAACAGCTGCAGTGAGATGCTGGCCTAATAAAAACAGAAATGGTTCAAAACTGGGGGTTTCTAAAGACTTGCTGCCTGAGTAAGTGGTTCTGCCAAGCAGCTTAGCTGTAATGCTAAGGACACAACGCCATAGAATACAAGAGCTGCTGATCACCAGATGTAAGGAATCAGTAAAGCAAGTCAAGAGATTGCTTTGGATAAGCCAAACCCCACTGGTCAAACTAACAGGCAAAAAGGAAACATGGCATTAAGTGCACCCTCAGCACATTTGCAGATGACACCAGGCTGAATGATGCAGTTGACATGCCTGTGGGATGTGATGTCATTCAGAGAGACCTGGGTTGGGGCAACACCTTGTATTGATACAGGCTAGAGGATAAAGGGAGAACAGCAATATGGAGAAACACTTGGGAGCACAGATGAGTGAAAAGCTGGCGATGTGCACTCACAGCCTAGAAAAACAGTTGTATACTGGGCTACATCAAAAGAAGCCTGATCAGCAGATTGAGGAAGGTGATTCAACTCTTATACTCCACTCTTGTGAGAGACCTCCTGGAGTACTATGTTTAGCTCTGGGTCCCCCAGCATAAGAAAGACATGTTGGAGTGGGTCCACAGGAGGACCATGAAGATGATCCTCTGCAATGAGGACAGGCCAAGAAAGTTGGGGTTGTTCAGTCTGGAGAAAATAAAGCAAGCTCCAGAGAGACTTACAGCAGCCTTCCATGACTTAAAAGGGCCTACAGGAAAGAAGAGGGATGAGTACAGTCATAGGATGAGAGGAAATGGTTTAAAACTGAGAGGGTAGACTAAGCAATAGATACAGGGAAGAAATGTTTATGGTGAAGGAGATAGAGATGAGCCCCTACCAGGCCAGCAGAATCATTTTAAGTGCTGAAGGAAACCATGGAGAGAGGGCATAGTTTTGTCTTCTCAAGCGATACCTCCTTCTAGCAGTGGTCATAGACAGATCTGGTATTTCCCTATACGTGTATGTTTGGCATTCTTCATTCTCATAATCCAGTGATATAGCCTAAAAATTGTGTATTTAATCAAAGTTTGCTGTTTCATAGAAACAGGAATAAACACCAGTCAGAAGCATGGTTTCAAACCATACATTTGGATGTTGGATCTATCACAGCTTGAGAAATGTCTGCTAGAAACATCGTCTATGAAGAGGCAGCTCATCAGATCTCAGTTCAGTTTCTGACCTTTCTTCCTTTAAAAGAATTATTTAGGGCTTCTTAGGGGAAAAGACAATTACTTTTTCAAGCTAAGAAGTCCTGGGTGAAAGTCAAACTGACAGGTCTCAGAACCACGTCATTAGAAAGCTTATTACAGCATTTAACACTGATGTTAGATTAAAATTACTTTCCTTCTTGTCACTAGAGAGCAAACGATTAATCTCATGACAGGCTTAGATGTGAGGAAAATGTTAACTATGCCAGTGTTCCTACAGGGTTGACAGATAAACTTTGGTCAGATCTATCGTAATTACTCTGAAGTAGGGGTTGCTCACAGGCTACTACTGCAAGATACCTGCAAAGATAAATGGCAAAACAAAGCAGTGTTACTGAGAGTTTTTGTTTCATTTTCATGCTATGATAAAAAATGGACCTCCAGCTACAAACCTTCATTGATTGTAATTAGGTTTTACAGGTAACAGCCTGCTACGCAACTGCAGCAGCGCTGAATACCTGAGCAGTGCATTTCATTGCAGCTGGAGCTCAGCTCTGTCAGTCCCTATGTGCAAAATATTAGCCTGGGGCAATAAAGTCAGGCTGTGATGGGAAACATGCAAGGAAAATAAAAGCTCTCTTCTGTCATGCCTTTAACCTGTCACTCATAGGAAAATACCAGACTTGGCTCAGCTTCAACTGTTTATAGTGAATCTTTGAGAGAGATGATTCTCCCCCTCTGCTCTGCACTTGTGAAACTCCACCTGGAATGCTGTTCCAGTTCTGGAGTCTCCAACTAAAGGAGGACATAATGCTCCTGGAAGGTGTCCAGAGGAGAGCAACTCAAATGATCAGAATGCTGGAGCACCTTCCCTGTGAGGACAGGCTGAGCAAGTTGAGGTTGTTCAACCTGGAGCAGAGGAGGCTCTGAGGTGCCCTTCTATCAGCTTTCCAATCTCTGAAGAGGGTTGCAAGAGAGCTGGGATAGGGTTTTTGACACGGATGTGTAACAAAAGGACAAGGAGAAAGGGTTACAGACTTGAAGAGGGGAGGCTGAGGCTTGACATTAGGAACCAGTTCTTTCCTGTGAGGGGGATGAAATACTGGAACAGGTTGCCAAAGGAAGCTGTTGCTGTCCATCCCTGGAAGTGTTGAAGGCCAGGTTGGATGGGCCCTTGAGTAAAAGAATCACCTCCCAGATCTACAAGTCAAATCATCTCTAAACCAACAAAACCCCCTAAATATTTGAGAGACTGAAAAACACAAGATAACCCCCTCCCTGCTGCCACTCTAGCAGATTGTGAAGCATCATGGCTACACGGTTCTTAAATACCTCCAGGGACGGTGACTCAACCTCTTCCCTGGGAAGGCTGTTCCAGTGCCTCACCACTCTCTCTGTAAAGAATGTCTTCCTAAGATCCAATCTAAACCTCTCCTGCCTCAACTTCAGGCCATTGCCCCTGGTTCTCTCTGCAGTCACCAAGGAGAAGAGGCCAACGCCCACTCCTCCACAACCTCCCTTCAGGTAGTAGTAGAGGGCAAGGAGGTCCCTCCTCAGCCTCCTCTTCTCCAAGCTAACCCAGCCTCTCCTCATATGACTGGTTCTCTAAATCCCTCAAGAGCTTGGTAGCTCTGCTCTGGACATGTTCCAGCATCTCAATGTCTTCTGAAGTAAGGCTGACAGGCGTGTAGTATCCTGCATCCTCCTTCCAGCCCTTCTTGTAGATAGGCATTCATATCTAATGAAGGTGTCTTTGCCTGTACAGAGGAGTTGGAACTACATGGTCTTTAAAGTCCTTCCAACCCTGTCTGTTCTATGATTCTGCCACATCCTTGGCTGGCACTTTCAGCCCTTTCAGAAAAAAACCAACCATGTGAGAAAGCAGCAGCTACTTCAGGTCCTTTCTGGCAGAATTCAGATTTGCAGTGATGACTTGAAGATTCTTTTCCCTACCTGGATTTTTTTGTTTTATATTGCTTTTTTCCTCTCCTTCCTACATTTAGCATCCAGGAGGATAGGCTCTGTTTTCTGTTCCTGCTGTTCTCTGGCCTGCTTTGTCTGAGCTCAGCACTACTGTATGTGAACACAAGAAGCAATTGTCCTGAAAGACTTTGTTGGGGCAGAGCAGGATATGTGCTGGTAACACAATCTGTAGAGCAACATGGATGGGATTTCTTCTGTGTGATGACTTACACATTAACCTTTAGGGCTATTTACTGTTTCTAGAGTATTGAGAATAATTTTGTAGCTCTACAGACTATGCTCATCTTCATCATCATCAACTTAGCAGGGTTCTGCACATGAATTTTTATTCCCCTCAATCTTCTAGTAGCTAGATTTTTTCTTTGGTGTTATTCAGATATTTCCTTACCCATAACAGACATTTAAAATGTGTTAATTTATACTCACAAAAAGAGTACTCGGTGCAAGATCTATCTATGAAAAGCCATCTGCTAGAGGAGTAGGAGATATACAGATATTTCCGTCTAATCTAGGATAATGTGCCAGAATCATAGAATCATTTAGGTTAGAAAAGATCTTTAAGATCATTGAGTCCAGCCATTAATCTAACTTTACCAAGCCCAAGGAAGGAATATTAGACATCGGGCATCTTTTTCTGTCTCTTATCTCCAGGATTGATTCAAGGTATAAGAGTTTTTCCACCATATGATCTCTGGTTTCAACACCCCAGATGAATGAGTCTGAAATGCAGATTGAATCCTTAGCCCTTGTTATCCCACTAATAGATACCCACAGATGAGTGAGAGGCACTGTTGTATACACTGGGAGGGTGAGAGGACAGTAAAAATACCGTTTTCAATGGAATTACCTTTGGTAAATAAATAATTTCTATCACTTAGTTCATTTGACACTAGTATTGACAGAACTTCTGGAGGTCCATGTGTCTGAATGTCTGTCAGTGATAAACAATATCCCAGTGGATATCTCCCTATAATATGCTTGCCTTTATGACCAGGAAGTTTAGTGAATTGGATCAGCAAATCTCATCACATCTGACCTTTGGTTTGTCTTCTTTAAATATGAAAATGAATTTAAAATAAAATCATATTTATTCTTCAGCCAGACATTGTTAAAATGGTCATAACAAGGGATTTCCTTTTTTTAATTTCAATTGAAATCTGGAGGAAACTAGCTCTTTTCTTGCACTTGACTGACAGTAAGTTTAAGTCACGTGCTTCAGCCATCAGAAGTATTTGTCCACCCTCATTTTTTTCATACAGGATCATATTGCTTCTTTAATGTATTTGATCTTTTCCATTCCCTGGTTGGTCATGTTCCTCTCCTGTACAAAGGTACTCAAGTCTTCATGATGCGGGCTGCTCCCACTACCTTAATTTTCCACAGTGGATTTTCTTTGATACAGCTTCTTTTTCACTGTGCTATGTGCTTATTTTTCCAGTGGCTCCTACTTTAGGGTATACATGAATGCCTTCCCACACTGCATATATGTCCTGCCAGAAGTTTCCATCTTCATAGAACCATAGAATCATCATGGTTGGAAAGGATGTCCAGGATCATCAGATCCAGCCCACATCTCAACATCTCCCCAACCCTTAGACCATGGCCTCACCTGCTAGATCTACTGATTTTTTAAACACCTCCACAGGTGGTGACACTACCCCCTCCCTGGGCAGCCTGTTCCAGTGCCCAGCCACTCTCTCAGTAAAGAATTTCTTCCTAAGATCCAATCTAAACCTCCCCACACACAACTTGAGGCCATTTCCTCTTATCCTGTTATTAGTCATTTGGGAGAAGAGTACAGCACCAGCCTCACTACAACCTCCTTTTAGGTAGTTGTAGCGAGCAATAAGGTCTCCTCTCAGATTCCTCTTCTCTAGACTAAATAGCCCCAGTTCCCTCAGCTGCACTTTACAGCACCTCTTTTCTAGACCTTTCACCAACCTTGTTGCCCTTCTCTGGACCTGTTCCAGCACCTGAATGTNTCCAGCACCTGAATGTCCTTCCTATACTGTGGTGCCCAAAACTGGACAGAGTACTCTAGCTGTGGTCTCACGAGTGCAGAGTACAGGGGCAGGATTACAGAATCACAGAATTATTGAGGCTAGAAAAGACCTCTGAACTCATCCAGCTCAGCCTATGATCTAACATCACCACAGCAGCCAGACAATGGCACTAAGGGCCACCTCTAGTCTTTTCTTAAACAACTCCATGGATGGGGACTCCACCACTTCCTTGAGCAGTCCATTCCATTCACCTCCCTACTTCTGCTGGTGACACCATTCCTGATCCAGGTCAGGATGCCATTGGCCTTCTTGGCCACCTGGGCACACTGCTGGCTCAGGTTCAGGTCCTTTTTCACCAGACACCAATCCAGCTCCTCTTCTCCAAGCCTGTAGTGCTTCTCTGGGTTGTTGTGAGTAAAGTGTGTGAGTCAGCACCTGGCTTTCTTAAACCTCATCCTGTTGGCCTCAGCCCATAGCTCCAGCCTGTCCAAATCCCTCTGCAGAGCCTCCCTACCCTCAAGCAGATCAACATTGCTGCTTAATTTGATCTCATTTGCAAATTTTATGAGTGTGCATCCCGTCTTCACCTCTACCTGAACATACAGTATACCTTCTGATGGCCTTTAATTTTACACTTTAAGTGATAACTGAAACACAACTGTATATTTAATGTTCTTTTCTTTGTTGCTTAAGCCTTGCTTTCATATCCTGATAGAGATTTCCACTGGTGTCAACCCAGCAGCCTTTCTCCAGGGAGGAAAAAAGAGACTAAATTAGAGTTCGCTCACAGATAAATTAACTAGATTTTCTGTTGAACAGGAAATCTACAGCAGCTATTAAGTATCATTGCCTACACTTAAAAGCATACTTTGGAAAGGCCTGGACAATTTCCAGCTCCCTTGCTTGATTAAAGTTCCTTCAATTTCATGCAATACCCATTTTAATTTCCACATACACAGACATTCAAGTAGATTAAGCTCATCTTGCTCTTTGACACTTGTTTTAAAGCTTTGCTTTAAGAGCTTTTCTCTTTTGTAGAAAGTAGACATTATGGAGGGAAGTATCTCCTACCTTAGAACTGCATAATGCAATGTTCATTGTTTACGGTAGTAGTAACAACTTCCATGCCCTGAAATAGCGGTGGGGGCTGCCTTCTCTTATGGTAGGTACCAGGTTGTTCAGTCCCTACCTACTTTGAATCATTAGGGATTGGAAGGGACCTCAAAAGATCATCTAGTCCAGTCCTCCTGCCACAGCAGGATCACCTAGACCAAGTCACACAGAAACACATCCAGGTGGGTCTGGAACGTCTCCAGAGAAGGTGACTCCACAACCCCCCTGGGCAGCCGCTTCCAGTGCTCCAGTAACCTTACTGGGAAGAAGTTCCTTCTGATATTGATATGGAACCTCCTTTGTTCCAGTTTGCACCCATTGCCCCTTGTCCTATCACCAGATGACCTTGAGAAGAGCCTTGAGAGAGGTGGACACTGAGAGAGGAGGAGGAGAACCTCTCTCGATCTGCTTCCCAGATTTATTTTGTCTCTGTTATCCCTATGGGTCTGCAAGTCCCATTGATCATTCTCATCTAATAGCTACAGCTGAACCACAGACTGTGGCCTTTCTGAGTGTTGCACAGCCACCCATCTAACACTGGTAAAGCTAGGTCAGCTAACCAAACCTTCAGCAGTTGTTCCTAGACAAACTGCTTTGCAGGACTGAACACATTCAACCATGGGGAAAATAATTGGGAAAGAAGTCATTTACATTTACATTTCTTCTCGCCATTCCTTCACAAATACAGATTTAATGATTCTTTACATGAACAACCATAAGGGGTCCTGAATTATAGCAGCAGGCTAGGAAACAGATCTGAAAAATAGTTGTATTTCAACAGATGGTTTCTGATGTGTAATTATCAATACATATGATGTGCAGTTTTTGTGCAAGTCCTGGGTATCTGGCTCATCCTCGCGTTTCCCAGGTGCCTGTAACTACTGTGACTCAAAGGGTAGAAAACAATAAAAATGTCTACTTAAGAACACAGCCACTCCAGACACTAACGGGCCTATGAGAGCCCTTGGCAGGCACATCTATCCAGCACTGAGCACCAAAAACGAGCACGGGTGACAAGGATGGATTTAGCTGCCAGATGCATTTTACAAGACTATTCATTCCTGCAAACACCTAAGACTTGTAACACAGTTTCCAGCTGTGCAAAGTGATTAATTATAATAGAACACAAATAATAATCTACTGCTCCTCACTCACTGCAATTTTCACTTTCTACAACCTGCGTGTGCCCAGTTTGTGTGGTTACTGCAAGTGATGTTTAATATCCAACAGTGAGATTTAGATGAACAAACCAACCAACCAAACAAGCAGTTCAGTTCAAGAAGGGGTAGATGCTGATGTGTCATGCAGAATAAGAATTCCTGGACAGCCATGCCTACCTGGCAACACAAATACGAAAGCACTTCTGCACAGGCTGCTCTGCAGGCAGGGACAAAGGAAGGTTGCTTAGTCATACAGTGCATGCTCCATGGTACCATAGGCAGCAATAATAACAGCTATTTAGACCTTCAGTGCTTCAAGAAAAACTTCTCTAAGCCCCAGTACATTGAG
Source organism: Upupa epops (assembly GCA_013397515.1). Taxonomy (NCBI): domain Eukaryota; kingdom Metazoa; phylum Chordata; class Aves; order Bucerotiformes; family Upupidae; genus Upupa; species Upupa epops. The sequence continues at coordinate 51,290 of VZRI01013068.1, forward strand.
TGAGGAATTTTAGGGGTGCTCTGTAACACCTGGTGCTGGCACAATTTCACAGCAAGGGCAGGAAACGTCCATTTGCAGGAGCAGGCTGGCAATGGCTCTTGGCAGTTACCTGTCTGGTTTCTCTGTATCAGCAGCAGGATCAAGAAACTCACCACTTGTCACAGTACTAGACAGGGGAAAAGCAACAGCAAAGTTCTGAACCTCCTGTAAACCTGCAGGAGGTGTTTGAGAAAGTGAAGTGAACGTGACACAAAAGACTAATTAAAGCTGAGAGAAAAACCTAAGGCAAGATTTATGACTGCACTGGGAGAGGTCATACAGTTACAAGCCTCAGGCATTATGGTTCTGTGTTCTGTGTAAAGAATATGGATCTGTCGGGGGAATACCATGAAAGTACAGTAAAGCAAAGAAAAAGCAAGGAAACAAGCACCAAATTGATCCTCAAACATTACTGTCTGGATCTGTGCTCACTTCCCCATGGCTGAGCAACTCAGCATCTCACAGCAGGCTTATTGCCATGCCTCCTCCATGAGGGAGCTCCAGCAAATCTTCTGCTTTCTGAAATGTGTTTTTGCTCCCTTTTGTTTTAACACACAGGAAATTATGTGTTCCACTGAACCAGGATGCAGACTTCCCCTTTGTGATGAGTTCCCCACTGCTTCAGCGCTTGCTTTCACACTGATGTCTGATCCAAAAGTTTCTGGCAGCCCTGATGTGAATCTACAAAGCCTTCTCTTCTGGCTCTTCCCTGCACAATTTTTGGTATAAAAAGTTCAGAAAAACTGATCTTAAACACCTCCTTCTTCAGTCAGTGGTGCATCTCTCTGGAATGCACACACACTGTTACAGAAAATAGAGTCCTTAGGGGTTACACCAAGGTTTGGAGAACAGCTGAATGAAAACTATAGAGAAAATGTAAGCAAAGAGATCACAGAATCACAGATGGTTAGGGACTGGAAAGGACCTCAAAAGATCATCCAGTCCAATCTCCCTGCCAGAGCAGGATCCCTTAGATCCAGTTGCAAAAGAACACATCCAGGCAGGTTTTAAATGTCTCCAGAGAAGGAGACTCCACAACCCCCTGGACAGCCCCTTCCAGTGCTCTGTCACCCTCACTGTGAAGAAGTTTCTTCTCATATTGATGCAGAACCTCCTCGGTTTCAGCTGGCACATGTTGTCCCTTGTTCTATCACTGGATGACACTGAGCAGAGCCTGGCTCCTTTCTCCCAACACCTACCCTTTCCATATTGATCAACATTGATGGGGCCATTCCTCAGTCTCCTTTTCTCCAAACTAAAGAGACCCAGCTCCCTCAGCCTTTCCTCATCAGGGAGATCTCCATTCTCCCTATCATCTTTGTGGCTCTGCGCTGGACTCTCTCAAGTAGTTCTGTGTCCTTCTGGAACTGAAGAACCCAGAACTGGACACAATCCAGATCATTTTGAATGACACAGTGGTGAGCAGGTGATGCAGGGAGACAGCAAGCTTGTGTGTATGAGCTAATACTTGAAGAGATATGCAGCCGTATAATAGTGTATATATTCACACACTGTTTATAGATATATACACACTTTATATGTAGTGTAATAGTTGCTAGCCAAAATTTAGAGAATGATGGATTTAAAGCTCAGGACTGATGCTTTGTGTCTAAGCAGATCTTTACTAAGACTTTATAGATATGCATAACCACCCCTGCTGTATACCGATATATAATAATCCCTGTCATATATCGGAGATCTTCCACGCAATGCCACTTGAAGTGTCATCAGGAGTTTACCTGGCCTCAATGCTTTACAGTCCTTCATGTTTGCAGAATCAGCTTTGAAGTTCTTTTGACAAGAACCTTTGGGAATGACTGCTCCTGTCCTTACAACTGATTTTCAATTCCATGACACATACTGAATGATCTTCTTTGACCAGGACTTGTTGGGACAGATAGCGCTTTTCCTTGAGCAGAGGGATGGAGACCACCATTGCCATGCCATGAAGCTATTTTGTTTCTATCAGCTGTGCTTTCTATCTCTCGATTTTGGCATCACAACCTAATGTGAGTCACAGATTTGTCTTCATCCTCTTATCTATTTGGTTTTTATTTTATTTTTCTGAAACTCAAACACAGCTGCACTGAGCTCATTTGCATCATTATTAAGGAATGCTCACTTTCCTACTCTGCATTTGACTTCTGTTTGGGATGAGAACTCATTTATTCATTCCACACTTGTGATGGTTACTCCATCAACAGACTCACTTTGCCCCTGTGTGTTTAATTGTCAGAACGACTGCACTGTTAGCCACGTCCCCTACTCTTACCACTATACAATTTGTCCTGTGCATTTTCCCCATTTAATTTTACTCATCTCATGTGACAATATGACAATATATCTGTTCCTTTAAAAAAATATTTGCTAGTTCTTTGCAGATTAGTTATACCTTTGCTTTTACTTCAGGCATCTTATTCTTCACCTGAATTTATCACTGGGACAATGTGGATGTCAGAGTTCTGTGATGACAATACAGGACCTATGTTCTAACATGCACAGGACACTGCCCTGCTCACCCCTTCTCTTGGGTTCTCATGTCTAGCTTCTTAACTGAGCATAAATCCTTTTCTGTATCTTCAGGTACAGAGGTGCCTTGTGATGCTACTCAGCACATTAGTCCTGGGGTTTAGCATCCCAACATCATTCTGACCAAGCTCCTTGCTTCTCATCTGATACTAGACAAAGACATTATTCCCTGCGGAAAACAGGGATGTACTAAGGGTTTTCATGAGAGTGGTGACCACAGAATGGGAGCTTGTAGAGGCAACCCTTGCCCTTTCACAACAGATGAGATGCAGATGAAACAATCTGGAGCACTGATTCTTGTTTGCAGAACATCTGTAGCCTCCAGGGAACAGAAAAGGCTCTGCAGGTCTTCTAGCATTACCACTATGCAAACTCAAAGCTAACTGGGTGTTTCTACTGATCACATATATTCCTTTTCTTTGCAGCTAGACCTGGTGCACTTCTGTGTGTTAATGGGCCAGATAAACCAGTGCAATATCTGCTTTGTTTCAATGCTTGCTAGAAATGTCAGCTTCCTGAGCACAGTGCTGTGAACACTAGTACAAGTTTCATTGCCTATAGAAACTTTTTGGTATTACCCAGTCCTGTAGCAGTGAAGGGTGGCTGGCACGGTGGGTCAGTGCATGTAAGATCACTGCCGGAGCTCTCTGCTTTGTGAATATTGCCTTTAATTTCTGAGAATTCAGGTTGGTAATTTTCAAAGACTGAGTATAACAGGTACATTTTACTATATTTATACTCTCGTTAATAGTAAAAACAAGAGGGGAAGTCACTCCATTATTCCAGCTTCTTCTCTTCCTTCTTCCTTGTCATGACATAGCACTTCTGCCTTTGTCATCCTCTACTAGTCAATTTGAGACATTGAAATGAAGGTAGACCAGCATAAGTTACTACACGTGATACTTGATTCTAGGTTACTCATTTCCAGAATATGACTGTCTCAGTAAAGCCCTGTCTGTACACATCAGAGGGTGTGGGACATCCTGGAGCATCTGGAACTGATCTGAGGTCTAGTGTCTGGGAGAAATATTTCTTCTTATTCAACATATCAGGTGTTTGTCCGCAGGATAAAAGCACAACCACCCTTAAAAGCTGGCTTTTTCTTGGCTGAGTATGCTGCACATACACAAATCACTGTATAGCTGTGTCAAGTTATGTCATTTTTTACTGTGCTTTGAAACTCAAGTTGCTCGTTTATATAAAAATATAGGCTCGTTTATTCTTCACACCCCAATACTGAGCCAGAACAGGATGATACTTGTTTCTCTGCAATGATAGAAGAGTGCTTCCCCCTCTTCCGTCATCGATTTAATGTGTCCAGCACCTGGAGCTTTGGCATGGGTATCTTGAAAAGCATTTCTTAAAACACAACAATATGAGGAGAAGGCATTTTGCTCTGTGCTATTGTTAGCCTGGATCATACTTCTGTGCATTGTGACAGAAAACAGAAACACAGCTGGGTAAGTATTGCCCTTTAGATGTCAGACAGTGTGTGTCCGTGTGCATGTGTGTGTATGTATTTATCAAGATTGAAATTTTAATTCTCTAATGTTTTCTTCACAGCATGGAATTTCGTATGAGGTTACCTACAGTATGTTCAACCCATAGCTAGCCATCAGGAATTATTCCAGAACAACTAGCTGTGCACTTAATCTGCTTTGGGTTCTCTGAAGTAATTTTCTGGGTTTTGCTGTTCGCGTGGCTCACAGATAAGATCAGATATACATTTCATACTGAGAACTCTAGTGTCTGACATATCTGCTCAGGATTCTCCCCTGAGTGTTGTGTATTGATGAAAAACTCCTGCCTGCTTGAGTACTTGATCTGAACTTTTTGCCAGCTTCCCCAACAGCTTTGAACACATTGGAGCTTCAGAGGTTTAAGTTAGGATGGCTGGCCATTTACCTTAGAGCTTTCATAGGCTTCTTGTTGTGAAATCTTCTGTCTTTCTATGCAACAGAGACTTTCCATGATGGCCTTTGTAGACAGCATACTCCTGGTGAGACTGCTCTTGGTGAGCATCTCGTACAGTTGTGTTCACACCGTGCTCACATAAGCTTCATAGAGATTTCCCTATTAATCCAAACATGATAGGAGGGTCTCTCTTTGCTGACCGACATTGTGTAAAGTGAAGTTGCTAAAGCAGGTTGGCTGACTTCACTATAAGTTCAAGTTTCTCTTCTCCCTTGTTTGATAAATGAGTGTCATCAGAAATACTGTGCTCTCCTGAAGTAATTAGTCATTACTGGATGATCAAAAGTATTTATCAAAACTCCAGGTGAGATGTGACTGATCTTCATTTAGGTTGGAAAGGTTTTCTTTCTGGACTTTGGAGAAAGAATCCATCAACGACTCAGCTATCAAACCGAAGGAAGCCGGTATAAACATGTCAGAGAGATATATATCTATGCATAAATCTTGCACTGCTTCTTGCACAATAGAATTTTCAAGTCTGTGACAGGGGTGAAGCATAAATGCCACAGGTGAGCATACTCTGCAAGGGCATTCACCAGAACAAGGATCTTAGAGCATTGCAGACTCTGCATTCCATACCAGCCACTGTCACCAGGCTGTTAAACTGACAGACCAGCAGCTGGGCTGGTTTCAGTTTTCCTTGGAATGAAAACCCCCACCATTTTGTGGCAAATAAAATTATTTTCCTTAGGACTGAGTACTTGATCTCACTATTGGAAAGAGAGTCTTTGTTCCTGAGTCTGACATCTTAGCAGCTAACAATCCTTTTGGGATCTCCCATGGATCAAGACCAAATAGGCAAACTGGTATTTAATGGTGAAATTGTGGGATCGCTTCCATGAACCACCAAAGACATTTTGTTTCAGCTACTTAGGGAAAGCACAGAATCATTTAGACTGACAAGGACATCCTGAAGTCATCTAGTCCAGAGGTCTGACTCAGGCAGCAGCAGCTGGGGCAGGTTGCCCAGGACTGTGCACAGGTGGGTTGTGAAGATTTGATTTCTTCAGATAGAAACTCCACACAAATGAAGAATTAAAACTAGAAGAAGCCAGTTAGACCAAATGTAACTGCTTGCTCTTCTGTCAGACGTGGAACAATAGTTGTACACAACACACACCAGAAAAAAATGAAAGGAGATTGCCTCTGTAGATCCATTTAAACTAGGTGATCTGTGTTGTTTTCTGGCTTTCAGAGTCATGTTTATGGAAGTTATCTGTGTCAGCAGTGGAAGAAGTTGTTTTATGTGTATAAATCTGTGTGGATGTTTAAACTTGTCAAGTGTTTCAGAATCCTTGGGGACAAAAGTTGCTATGTAAATGTAAAGTACCCTGTTACTATTTATTATTCCTTTACATACCTTAAGTGCTTGAGGGATATTCTATTGTAGTTGTATTATGCGACCTGTCATTGCATCTTGCCACAGCACACAAAGATTTATTTCAGAAGAAATTATATCAAGACCTCACTTTGCTATTCCATTCACACAACATTTTACATTAGGTGGATCTAATCATTTTCCTTCCCATCCTTATTTTGTGAGGCATGTGGAACTAACATTATCAGCAAAATCCATTTGTCTTTGGTGTTTTCCCTCAGATTTGTTCAGTGTCATGCTGAAAAAACTGGCTGGCAATTCCAAGTATTAGACATTCATTTGCTTTGTTTCGCTTGGGAATCCACAGTGATGCACTAATTTTGTGCAAAGAGAAGGAGTTTAGAAAGAGAAAGGAGAAACAATAAAAAGAAGCTACAAACATTTTGACCTGGGAATGAGTAAACACGTTGGAATATCCTCTGGAATTTATCACCTCTGGTGCACATTAGGCAGTCAGCCTCCATGCCTGCATGCATGCCGAGGAAACCTCAGCCACAGTGGTTTGCATTCTCTTCCCATCTGTAAACTGATGTTTTGACACTGCTGGAACCCAGCCCAAGGAGCACAGCCATCAGCAGGAAGCACAGCTCATTGTCTGTCTTTACATAATGTGGGGGTAACATGACCATAACCCACCACCACCAAAACGAAGGAGAACACCTCTGACCAGAAGCACCCCAACAGAAAACCCAAAGCTGGTGAGAAAGTCCCTAACATCAGGAGAATCCCCCCAAACCTGTCACAGAGAATGTCCTTACAGCCCAAGGCATTATCTGGGTTAGGTCCATTCTGTCTGCAGCAATTTATTTGCAGAGACAGAGGAGAGTCCCACAAAGAGAACAGGCTCTCTCCCCCCTGGGTGGGTGTCTCTGCAAGTAGCCTCCCTTTTGTAGTGTAGTGCTGCTTCAACAACTTTCCTCCTGAAGCAGACACCTGTTGTTATCCAATCCACTCTCTCACTCAAAGTTACTTAGTTCTGGGAAGAAAAGCCAGGGGAGTATTTTTCTTCACACTCCTCCATGAGAACCTGGGCATTCGCAGTCTCCCATCAGAAGAAAGGAATCATCCATGTGTCAACCTCAGTTCTCAGCACTTCAACTGCTCTCCACAATTTCTGTGAAAGCAGCAAGATAACAGAAATAACTTCCACTTGCTCACCCTTCCCTGTCTGAGTGAAGCAGCCAATGGGATAAATGACCCACATAGTCTGTTTTTGTTTTTTACATAAACTTCCCTTTGTCTGAAGGCCGCTTTTGATCCTTCGCATGGGCTCTGGTCACATTTTAGTTTGCGGCACTCTGACGAGGCTGGACTCTGCCATTTTGTGCTAGCATCTGTAGAAAGCAGGTAATTGGCTTTCTTACCCCCCAGGCACAGTAAAGAAAGGAAGTAAGGACCCTAATATTTTAAGACAAGAGTTGAAATGGTACATTATAGCCCTTTTGGTTGAAAAGTAGAGTTCTGGTGATTCACAGAGAGACAGGCAGTGGCTGTCTTCTGGTTTTCCCTTCCTTTGATGGGATTTGCAGTTCTGCTGATTTTCAAAGCACCATTTCCCTTGAGAACTTTCTCCTGCGATTTTCAGAGATCAGGTAAACAATAGATTCTCTATTTTGAAAATACCTTAAGTATATAAATATATATAAATGTATTTTGTATATATAAATACCAGGATAGAACTGGTTCTGTGTTTGGTGGACTGATGGCGTTTACCAAAGAAAACAGTAGTGCAAGGAGGGGGTGAAGGTGGGCTGTGACTGTTTCACAGGGTACAGGTGGGGGTTGTGGTAGCTTCTTGATTCCTTACTTGAGCTTGCTGCTGAACTGTAAAGCTTGGGAACAAATTGCTTCAGAAAAGATGTTCTCCATATGGGTATCAGCCCTACTGACACAGAGAACACTCCCAACCCGATTTTTCATTTCATAAATAATTCAAAAGAGAAGTTCACACGTTGCAAGATTCTGGATTATTTTAGAAAGGAACACAGCATTTTTATTTGTAAAATGTGATTTTTATTCTATCGGTATGAATGTGTAAGCATAAAAAGATTTCACTGGTTTAGATCTTCTTCATAAAGCTCAGATTTACAATGAACCAAGAGAAATCATTCACCAATAGGTCAAAACATCCTAAAGTTTTTCTCATGAAGAGCTGTTTCAAAGGAGGAGGTACATTTGTATCAACCAGACTTTACATCGAATTTGACGATATTAACTGCACCCATCTCGTTTAAAATCTAATTATAAACCCATCAGTATTTAACACTGCAGTTTGGATCATGCAGCAGTATTACCCATCTGTTGGGGAGTGTTTTCATGTATTTGAGGAGAAATCTTCCCATTAGATAAAGAGGACCACAGTCTCAGTGTGAATATAGGCTTACGTGAGGAGAATTTGGGTTCCAAAACACAATCTTCAGTAGCTAAGCCCTGAGAAACTACATGGATATTTCCTGAATTGCCATTTTCCAGAAAAAAAGAAGAGAAGGATTTTTTTTAATCTTGTGAGGAAATCCTAGGACCATTACTCAGCTGAGGTTTCACAATTCCCACAGCGAATTTTTATGACTTATCACGCAAGCATCTCTATTATTGCAGGAAATGCTACATCTGTGTTCTACATATATTTAGTGTTTAGAGTTCTGCTAAATTAACCCCAAACAAACATGACATTGAGGTCTGAAGACTGGAAAATGCATATAGGTATGTGGGTATGGCTTGCAGCCCTACACATGCTGTTCTTTAAGGGTTTTTAACGTTCGTAAGTGCCTGTGACACCCTTACCAAACACACTCCAGTGGAGCTGGTCTACTTGGTCTGATGGAAAGAATAAATGGAGAAGTGCTGCTAGAACAAGGTGATTGTAGAGCTGTGTAAGGACAGAATTTGCACTTCATAGATAAGAGAAAAAATAAAATGCTATCATCCAGGAAGCTGAAGGAGTGATCAGGTGTGGAGGACTCTCATTGAGCATGAGCACAGACTGAACCATAACCTTTTGGTTTGGTGCTGCAGAGCACTCTGCTCCTATGTGGGTAAGTTTAATCATCCCTGGGATGTGTGAGCCATGGTGCCACCAAAGCAACTGTCTGGAATAAGCCACTTAAGAGCTATCTGAAGGACTTTTTCAAAGTCCTGGAGTCTTCAAACATGGGAGTTAGTGAGGGTAAGGGTCATGTGCTGTGTTCCCAGTTCTTTTTACAAATACTGCCCAGGCGGTACCCTTTATGTCACACACGTTATGAAAAATAAGTGAGTCCAGGTCCCCTTTATCCTCTGAGAAAGATCATGAAAATGGAAGAGTAGATGTTTTATGAGACTGGAAGAGTACTTCAAGTACTACTACTTGAAGAGTATTTATCTTGTAATTCTCTTCACGGAAAGAGCATGACATAGGCTTTAAAAACTTGAACAGAAGCAACATTATTTTAGAGCTAAAGCTGTTTGTGAATACTGGGGGCAATCCATTTATTTTTGGTTAAACTTACCCAAAAAGGAGTGGAGTGTTATGTGATGCCAGATCAGTCAGTCTGTCACAGTCCAATCTGAGCTTGCATTCAGTGGGAATCCTCCAACACTGGATGTAAACAACATCTGCCACTTTGCTATGATTACTACACACAAAAAATCCGGCCAGTTATTCTGTAGCTGCTTGAGGCCACGGCTCTCATGACTGCCAGCCAGTGAACTAGTTAAGGCTTATTAATGTGCTTGTATTGGTTGTTAATATCCTTTCTATTTTCCTCTCTGTGAAAATTAGTCCCAGACCTGTGAAGTCAGATCTCCTTGAGGGAACACCACAAAAAACCCACAACCTACCTAGTCATGTGAAAAGAATGTGGGGCAATCTGGATTTACTTTTGTAAGGTGCTGCGTGCACTAAATAATGCAGGGTCTTGTGGATGAAAAGTACTTTGTAGTTCATTCTCCACCAGCTTCAGGCTTTGTTTGCTGTGGTTGGAAAGGACCTCCAGGATCATCAAGTCCAGCCCTAATCTCTCCAACCCCTAGTCCATGGCCTCAAGTGCTCTATCTAGTTGATTTTTAAACACCTGCAGGAATGGTGACTCCACCTGTGCAGCCTGCTCCAGTGCCCAAATACTCTCTCAACGAAGAACTTCTTCCTAAGATCCAATACAAGCCTCCCCTGATACAGATTGAGGCCATTTCCTCTTGCCCTATTATTAGTAATTGAGAAGAAGTCTGACAATGAGAAAAAGCAGGAGAATCTTTATCTTGATTTAAAAAATGCCCTTTCAGTCTGACACTCTATCCCTTGATCCTCATCTTAAACCATCTTAATCTGCCTTTAAAATTTCATACTCCCTTACATAATGGAAAATAATCTTGTTGAAAACTCCTGCCAGGATGAGTACTTGATCTGAACGTTTTGCCAGATTTTGCTTTGTGTCTTTAGAAGGAAAGGGACACGTTTGGAATCACCACCAAACAATTACACATTCTTCTTATAATGGCTTGGCTGCAGAAGCATTTAAAGGAAATCAGCGTCTTAAAACCTTTTCTTGGAGACTTTTGTACCACCAACTGTTAATACACTTCAGTTAAATACCATGATGAAAGACAGCTACACCAATTGCCTTAAAATCTAAACCACTGATATCAATATTTATTAAAAGACACTGTTGATCTGTCACTGCAACAGGCCATTCCATTCCTATTGCAGCTCAAAGCTGAACTCCAGCTAATTAGCCATTAAATTCCATTATGGTAAGACCACAAATTCCTTAATGACAGACTTCAGTGGCAAGGCTGAATGCAAACACCAAAGCAGAGCTGGATCCTGGTGCACGTCAGTGCTCAAAAAATATTTAACACAGCAGAATGCAAACTTTTACAAATTTTTTGGTGGTGTTTCTTCCTCATCACTGGTATGACGACACCTCTCCTTGAGTTGCTAATGATATGTTTTGAAAACTGTTCCAGCTTACAACTACAGCACCTAGGACCTTTTCACAAATGATCAAGAAGACCCAGCTTTGACTGTAGTCTTTTCTCTCATAGTGTGAATTGGACTACTTACTCTCCACGATTAAACCCAAAATACCACCTGCTCAGGTTCTTGGTGAAATGATCACTTCACTGTCTGCTCAGTGTATTACGCTCTCAGCCTAGAGGACCATTACATTTTTTGATACTGCATGGTTTTTTTTCTCATTCAAAATTGCTCTGAAGTCATGCTTAGTCTCTTCACTGTCAGGATTCAATAAGATCATCTTTGCTCTGATTAAGAAAGTCCAAGTTAGACAATGCTCTCTGAGTATGAACTTTGTGGTAGGGAAACTTGTCAATGGCTGGACTGAAAAGCAGAATTTATCTGTTCAACAACTCATCAGCTGTTCACTCACTTCCATGAATGTGAGAATGCTGACAAAGTATGCTGTAATCATTGCTTTTTATTGTTTGTTTTCCTGACAGTTTCACAAATAACATGTTTTTATTAGAGAAGAATTGAAGCTTTATGTGACTGGTATAACATTTGCTGTTTGCCTTTTATCTAAATAATCATTGCCACCTTTACTGTGAAATCATGCATGGTCATCAATGTGACACAACATTTGAGATGCTCACTTCCACTTAGCATGCTCTAACTCCAAACTGCAAGAGGATATGCAGTCAGTGTGGACTTGGGGCACTGCACAGAGTTTCTGTCTCAGGAAGAGAACAGTAAAGACAGAGTCAGGATATCGCACCTACTAACTGGTGCCACTGAGATCCCAATCAGGCAAAGAAGCAAAGTTGACAAAGTTTCTTGGGATTTTCCTCTTCTTCTGGAACTCATGAGCCAAGGTTTTGCTGCAGGAAAACCTGTTCTTTTTCCCTATCATGCTTTTCCCAATCATACTCATGACTGTCTGAAATGACACAGATCACTGCATGGATGTAAGGGTGTGTTTGGAGTTCAGGATTATGAAACAGCTGACACTGAGTAACCAAGGAGGGACAGAAAATCTACTACTGTCTCTTTTTCTTAATGAAATCACTCTTGATAATGTTGTTTATAGCCTTATGGGCCTCTCAGAAGCATCATGAATCCTAGATGAGGAGAGAATAAAAATGGTTTCTTCTATGTCTCCCTGTGCTTTGATTTATTTCTCACTTGCAAGATTGCAAGTGTCTGGAGTCTGTCATCATCATCAGTGAACACAGATGATCTGCGATAGCCTCTGGCAGTGGTAGACCAAGTTTCCTTCCCAAACTGCTCACATCTTAGGTAGATTACAGAAAAGAAGCACTGGTATTCCAATCTTGCATATGGAGAGCTGAGACACATTGCAATTATGGAGTTTATCAAAGTAGGTCTGTGGTAGAGATAGGGATGTTGAAAGTCTGTTAGAAGAATTTCATTAGTAGGGTAATGGCACAGGTTTATAAATGCACACCAACATTCCCTCATTTGGACTGTCTGAATTTTGACAAAATTTTATTGCAAGAGCTACTGCAATGCAGCTGCCTGCACATTGGGAAAACCAGGCCCTCAGGAAACCTCTGATTTTGAGTTCCAGCCCTGATTTCCAACTCCTACTTGGATTTTTTTCTTCTACAGATCCTCACACTTTGTATTTGCCTCACAGTAACTCTGGGGATGGGAGGAAGGGGAAATGTCACAGCAGTTACTCATGCTAATGTGCTGTCTGCCATATGTTTAAGAGAAATCTCCCATGCAACACTCTCTGTGTAGCACTCTTCTTGCATATTTTGCAGTAGATTTTTAAAATACACATATTGTGCTAAAGTCACTTGAATCCTGACAGAGAGTATGAGGAAATAGATGGTTTCTTCCTACAGGAATAGATTCATAATCTTTAAAGCTATGCTCTATCTTGTGACACATCTCCGCACCGAGACCTCAGAAACTGTTATTGTACATGCATGATCAGTGGCCTGCAATGCACAGGAGGATGACGGAGATTCCATTTATGAGAGTGTTAAACCATCTTGATTTTCCCTCTGGTAAACATGATGTCAGAATTTCTAAGCAGTTTGCAGTGGTTCCAAACCGAATCTCTTTTCAAGCACGAGATGGTTCAAGTGCTTGTGAAGCATTTGTGGGGCTTATCAGTACAGTTTACACAGTTCACACAACTTATTAGGGTTGGAAGGGGCCTTCAAAGGCCATCTGGTCCAACCATTCTACTCAACCAGGATACAATTACTGAAAAGCATAACCCCCTAAAAGCCTAAATCAGCTACACAAAACCTCATCCAGATGGGTCTGAAACATCTGCAGAGAAGGAGACTCCACAGCCTCCCTGGGCAACCTGTTCCAATGGTCCATAACCCTTACTGTAAAGAAGTTTTTCCTCATGTTGAGGTGAAACTTGCTGTGTTCAAGCTTGCGCCCATTACCCCTTTTGCTGTCTGATGCAACTGAAAGGAGAGGATTCCTCTCTTCTTGGCACCTGGCCATGGATTTATAGGCAGTAATGAAATCCCCTTGTAGCTTTTTTTATCCAAAGTAAGAAGTCCCAATTTTCTCAGTCTCTCTCTCCATAAGGCAGTTGTTCCAGACCCTCAATCATCCTCATAGCTCTGCATTGAACTCTCTTAATTGATTCTCTATCTCTCTTGAATTGGGCAGAGCAGAACTGGACACAGTATTCCAGGTGCAGCCTCACTGAATCAGATTGAAGAGGTAGAAGAAGCTCCTTTGATCTGCTAGCCGCACTCCTCTGATCCATCCCTACATTCTATTGGCCTTCTTGAAAACAAGGGTTCATTGCTGATCTGTTTCTAGTTTGTTATCCAGAAAATACAGCAGTACCTCAGCTTTTCCAAAATGAGTAGTCTTTGTAAAAACCCTGTGTAGAGATGCTTCTAATCAGTCTCTTCCTAGGAAATCCCAAGCACCTCTCACTTTACCTGCCCCACTGAGTGCAACATTACAGTAATATCTGTGGTTCCTGGTACCAGGTTACAGCCCCTTTCACAATGAGTGTTAAACACAAAACCATCACTCATAGGCCATTCCAGACAAAGGAAAGAAAGCAACAACAAAATAGAAATGGAAAGGTGGATTGAATTTTCATCATTCCATCAATAATATTAAACAGACAGACACTTAGTTTAAGTGTCCTAATCTGGAGCTCTGCCACCACACAAAGGAGGAGGATGGATTCCATGAACACAAGTGTAGAACCCTCCCTGTTCTGGAGGTTATCTGGCCTCCAACTGCCACAATCTGCAGTCCCAGTTTGATCTCTCTCAGACGTTGATAGGTACAGCAGGTATGAATACCGCCTGACACTTGACATTAAAACTTGACACTTGACCTAACATCACCACAGATGT
>VZRI01013069.1:0-41928 GCA_013397515.1 Upupa epops
GAAACAAATCATCAAATGAAAATATCTGCTTTGCAACTCTTTACTTTTTTTTTTTCCAACTCTCTACTGATGTATAGTTTGTGCATTTATAGGGCTGTTGTTACAGCAACAAACACAATAGAAACAGAGCCTTACAAATATGTCTGGTGTCTTCTCCATGTACAACTGCATCACTTTACTTCCTTCTACAACTCCTNTACTTACTTCTACAACTCCTGGAATTGTCTGACCACATTCTGAAAAAAAAGTCCAGCTGTCACTATTTTTACAAAAGTCAGAGTATGATACACTGCTTACAGCCAACAACTGCAGGGATTACATTCTAAATTAGATGTGAAATTTTAACTCTACTGAGTATGCAACAACTAACAAAAAAAGCAAATATTTATAATAAATGCAAACTCAGACAGATTTCACAAAAGTGCTGTCTGATGAACTGGGGACACAACTCCCACAATCAAGGCAAGATTTCAGAAGTTACCTTTTTAGAGCTTTCCTTCCCAGAATGGCTAAAACAAACTGAAATTTTTAAAATCATTTGGTCTGAAGCAAGCATTAAAAATAGTAAATTTCAGTCCCTACAGCAAAAGGAAAGGCTGCACAATAATTAACAAGTAGAGACAGATTCTGGTCCCAGAAACTTTATACTTTATTGGTAAATATCAATTCCTGGTGCTTCTCCTTCTCAATAGAAAAATTGCAATGCTTTTTTCTTCCTCCTTTGTCAAAAAAGGAATCAAAACCTTCAAACTGTTAAATCAAAAAGTTAATAACCTGTTACTCAAAACACTTTTGTGGCCTTTAAGGCAGGTAAGTAATTTGACCATGAACAGTTAAAAGTTTTGCTGGCATGTATTGTTTATCCTCAAATATTGTGTGAGGTTACAAAACAATCTAGTAGGTATTTCAAATATTGTCTTCAAACCCTGGATGTGCACAGTCCTTAAAAATGTCTATCAAGTGCTTAAGGTCTTGCCCTTGCAGAGACGGGGGGGGCATTCTGTCACTCATCGAGATCTCCAAGTCTGAAGGATCTAACTGGAAGCTAAGAGATGCCGTCATAGCAGATCCAGACACATACACAGCAGCTTTCCATGACTTGATATACCCTGCGATTGCCATTCACCTCTAAATGCAAACCATTTGTACAAGAAGAATAACGTGACAGATGAAGATTTTATTCTGGAAACATGAAGTAGACACATTGGCCCCACAACCTTTTCAAGATAAAAAAGACTTTGCTGACTTCTTCAAAGACACTGAGATCACATTGGAGGGAGAGCATGCTGTCCCATCATTAGCTGGCTGCATTTGTCCATAAACTGGCCTCCTTAAAACACCACTGCTCTCCAGATGGACACTTTCACCCTGCCATGTCCTACAAGGAGCTGTGGGTAGTAAGGATACAAAGCTTTGAACAAACACTGTTTGTGTGTGTGGGATTATCACCCTGAAGAACTTGCCTGAAATTAGAGATAGGGTTTCCAAAATCCAAATCTTCAAACCACCCAAGGCAATTTAGTGTAAACTGGCAAACCCAGGACATGGGATTTAGCAGAAAGAAAACATAACTGTGAAAAGCACTGAAGAAAGGTTTGGAGCAGATCAAGGTACTGATCTGGCCAGAATCCAGCATCTTTCAGTCTCTGTAGTGGTCTGCAAGGATAACACAAGAACTCAAAGAGGTGACTGGATATTTCAAGTGTTCAGCTGAAGAGTGACACCTCCTGCTTCCCTCCCATCTAAAATATCCAGTAGATCTGGAGAAGCATGACCTGCTCCATCACAAAGCATACTCCTGCAGACATGGTATAAGCAGGACAATGTTTCCCTCAAAACAAAGAAAAAAATCTGTATCAGACTGCCGACATAAAAATGAGTGGACAGAACTTAAACTCACTCTTTTGAGGAAACAATGCTGTGAGAAGATAAAAGATTCAGGAGTGAGACAGCTTTCACTTTTGTGAATGGACAGTGCTCAGTAGCAGTGCTAAAATTAAGAAAATGACAGGAAAAATCCATCCTGAAAGAGTGAAAGAAAAAATAATAAAGTACTGAAAGGGCAACGACAACAATCAGGAAAGTTCACTGCTATAAAAAGTAGCTTAACCTGAGAAGCGAGAAGGAGAAAGGCAAACAGGGACCTTTGGGCTAGTATGACTTCTACATGAGAGGTAAGACATGAGCTCTCCCTGTGGCTACTGCAAATAGTTTCTGGTTTGCGCGTGTATGGTACAAGCACTCACTGCTTGTATACACATGCAGGCTAATGCTTTGAAGGCTAAGACTTAACTCATGGGTGTCCTAGACATGGTATGCACATGGGAATTTACCAACAACTTCTTAAAGGACAATGTTAACCCAGCTCCAGCAGCTTGAGCTGTTTGGAAGCAAACTAAAACTGGAACCGGCAGAAGTGAGACGCATGCAAAGGTTTCAGATGATCACAGTGACAACAAATTTCCTTCAAACAAAACAGCAAAAACAATTGAAGAAATAGTCTTAAGAAGGTGATGGTTCTCCCCAAAGTAAATAAATTGCTCAAGAAATAGTTCGTCTGGCCTTTTACTACAGTCATAACAATGGGAACAGGGAATGTGCAAGCAACTTCCATCAGTTTCCATAGTCATTCTGTTTCAAAATGTATGCGAATTGAAAACTATTTTTTTTTTGCAAAACCGAATTCCTGCATGGAGTTTAGTAGCTGCTGTTGTCTTTGCTTTGCAGTGTGCCACGGGTGTCACCTGGTTTCCTTTGTATGAATGTTCTCTGTTCATTAAGGCAACTCAATCAAAACTCAGAGTTTGGACCTGGGCTTTCTTTGAGCCTGACTACAGCAAGTGGGTCAAGCCAGGGCAGCAGGGTATTAGAGAAGAGACATAAGTACTGTCTGTAAAGCTAAGAGTTCATCTTTACCCAGAGCATTTGTTTTCACACTGAGTAATGACTTCTCACTTCCATTAGCTGTTTCATCTCATGTTTGCTATTACAGTGGTGATGCTCTTGGTGGATGATGTTTTAATAGGATTTTTTTCAGACTCATACTGATTTCCAGATTTAAGCATCTCTTGTTCAAACCTTAGTGAGTCGTGTTGATTTCTCTATCTACCTTTAGAAGTAGTTCAGTCTGAAGAGCTGGCTTTGACTGGCAGTGACTTCTGAGTGTCATACCCAATAAGGCATCCTTGTGGACCCCATAAGCCTTCATCTCTAGTGTCAATGCTTTGTTTATGCACTGATCTCAAGTTCTTTCCTAGTCAGTTACTGTGAGCAGTTTGGATGCACTGCTTTTTTTTTTCTTGCTCAGTCCTAATGAACATTGAGGGTTTATCTGCTCTGCTGATCACATGTTGGGTTTCAGCCATTGTCCTATGTTATCTTCAGAGAAAAGAAGTTTGTTCTTTGTAATAAAGAATGCTTTTGTTTTGATAGTCTTTAGTTTTTCTAGGTCAGAATGAGAGAGAGAAAAGAACAAGAGGGCTCAGGAAAAATGAGCCAATTTGGGCACAGCCCTCAAATGTTCACCTCTGGGTCCTGGTTCTCCTGAGCTAGCTCAGTCATTGTATCTGTGCGGTGCTTCATACTACAAGAGAGGTAGGTCTCCTGAGCTCTGTCACAGATTTACTGTAGACATTGAAGAACTCACTTCATCGCTCTTGGCCACAGTGCAACTACATTTCAACTCAAAATTTTCACCTATAGAGCCAGCAAACAAAGGAAAGCTGAAGAACAATCCCTGGCCCCGTGTTCCTTGATAAAGACTTTGTGTTTCCAATCCACACTATCTTCTACTGAGCATCCAATTCAGCAGTGTACACAAGGGATAAATGAGACAGCTAAAGGGTTAACTCATCCAGTTTAAGCAGTAAAAACTGCTCATGCATTCAGCATCAAAAGGGCTGCTGTGTCAGGCTTTGATCACAGGAGTCATACCTGTTTGTATTTCAGAAAAATACCAGTCACTTGCCCAGCTTCACCTAGACCTTTGCACCAACAGTAAGTGGGATGTGAGAAGGTATCAGAGTGCAGCAATTCCAAGAATTAATTTCCAGTTAAATGAATCAGCCTTGCCTTTTTCTGACCTACAGTGAGTGCCAAGTGCAGGCAACAAGCAATGGTAGAAAAGATATTAAAGTTTTCTTTCAAGCAGCTATCCCCAGATCAAGAAGCCCTACTGAAATGTACAGCGTTCTTAATTCCAAGGTGTCTTGGGAATAAATGAAGCTGTGATTCCTGGAGGCACTAGGGGCTGAGTCATGGATTTTGATGTCTTGAGACATGGACTAAGAGCAAGACCAATATTCCCCAGCTTGAAGTGTCTAGAGTGTTTTGTTTTTTAAGATCATATTCAGGTGTACAGGCTGATGCTGTGGACAGCAGACATTTGGCAGTGGTACCAAAGACACTTATTGTTCAGTTCATCTGGCTAAGCATAGACTTGCCTTAAACACTTTGACTATTCCAGATAGATCACCTTGAGTTATGAAATACCCTCATGGGGCTCTCCTGCAGTTTCCCTGCTTTAGATAGACTAGGGAAAAATGCTGGATCCTAGGCAGGTGCAACATCCCTGCCTTGGTAAATTCTGACAGAGAGTTCATGTGCCTTACGACTAGCTGTGACGCCCTTAAATCAAGTCATGTCCTGAGTCGTGAGAATAGGAAAGCACAGGTTTCTATGAACTGCTTAGAGACAGAGGTGGGGGGCTCTTGTTTACTTTCTCAGGCTTTTCTGAAGCTACAAGCTTTAAAGCTTCACAGTCATATATAACATCTTGTGTAGATTTCCAAGTGTCTGATAGGTGATGAGCTCAAAGCACCATCACAGTTTTCATTAAACTTTTGAAAACTCAATACGTTTAAGACCTCTGCCTCTGCATCAAACTGGATTGATGCTGCCCAAGCAGGGAAAGGACCAGGAGAGACACACACTCTCACTATCAGAATGAGATAACTTAATCTTCGTTTCCTCAAGAACCATACAGAAATTCTGTCAGTTTTCTGCAGAGCTGCTGCATTCTTGGCTGCTGCCCATGCCAGTCCCCTTCTCTGCTGTACTTTCTCTGGTTTAAAGCAGCGTATTGTTGTGACAGGGCACTGAAGAGGACAGGAAAATCCACTGCTCAGGTGTCCAACCCAGGGAGGCTGCTATGCGGGGAGTCATTTGCGACTTTTATGGGACAGTGGCCTCAGCTCTATATACTGGGTACACATGTACGTTGCTTATTTCTTTTCTCTTAGTGACCAGATGTGTTATAGATCAACATTTTCTCTCCACTGATGATATGCTTTGGTTGATAACATGTTGAAGAATAGAAGACTAGCTCCTTTTGTCTGACACTGGTGACCTCTCAGGGAGAAAAACTCTCATTCAGGTCACTAACTAGTCTTCTGCTAAAAACCAGTCTCCAGTGGGTGTGGAGACGTGCCAGACACACATGGGGAGAAGAGTGTTGGCACCACCCCAAGGGTCAGCCTGTACCAACCAGCACAGTGCATGGATTTGCAAGGACTTTCTCCCAGCACCCTTTGCTGAGTTACCTCTGTTGACATGTACCACCCTATTTTTTTCTGCCTTGGAAAATATGCGTGGAGAAAGACAATTTGCTTGTGATTCTTGGCCATCTCACCCATCCCACAAAGGGAGACATCAAAGTGTTTCTTGTTGGCTACATAACCAGAGCCAAGCCTTGCTGCCACTCCCAGGAATGGTTACAGCTGCAGAGCTGCCTGCTTCAAGATGTAATTTCAGCAGCGTCAATTTAGTAAGCATCAGAAAAATTCTCCCACAGGACACTGCCAGGTAGCATGACTGCCTGACCACGTGTGTGTTTGCATCACAGCCCTATGCACACGGGTCTCTGTCAGGACACCAGCTGCTACAGCAGCTCACAAAGGTGGTGTGTGCTCATCAAAGGACCGATTCACCCTCAGTGGAATACTTCCAGTGGTTGCACATATTAGCATATACTTGCTGCTTGGAGTAGGGGAGCCCTGCGAACCAGATCCATTAGCTTCCTGTTGGTTTTGTGCCTGTGTCCTGGAACAGCTTCAAAATGCAATTCAGGAACCCAAGGAATTGCGTTAAAGTGCTGTCTTGCTGACAGAGCCAGGAAAGAATTACAAAGCTGAGCTTCTCCTCCTGGCTAGGAGTACTTTATTTGCTGCCAGTCCCAGCTGAGAAAACACACAAGTTTAGAAAACAAATACAGATGTGGTAAAGCAGCCAGCAAAGGATTTAAGCGGGGCCTCTGAAATGGATTTCTAAAAACTACTCAGCATCACTGCAGTGCACAGGTTTAAAGTTGTTTCAGCCTAAGTGAAGGTAGAGAAATCCCACGTGGCATTTTCTAATTAAGCCTGAACATGTTAATAGGCTGGATTTCCATTGTTTGGTGACAACTTGTTTGTAAAATGAACCTCATTGACATTTGGAGTCTCAGCCACAGTCCCATCACACATTTTCATGGTGAGCATCCTGCAGCTGGTTCAGCAGCCAGAGCAGGGGCAGCGAGAGATATGCAACCGGTTCTGTTTCCCAGTGCGGTTCAGGGCCGGGGTCCCTGGGATTGGTGCTGCATTCTGAGCACTCCAGTTTTTCGTTTACAAACCCCTAATTTACATAGAAGGGCCCCTGAGGTCTCCTTCTCTGTTCCTCTGTGTTTGCTGTCTGTAGATGTTTTTGCCTGTCGATGGAAATTTTCTCATGCTGCACATTCCCAACTCCCAGAGGAGATGGAATCGCTCCAGAGTCAAAATGTGGTTGCAAGTGGAGGTAAGACTGAACTGAGGTCACACAGTCCTGACGCAGGAGAGTGGTCTAGGTCCACACACAAGTTCAGAGCAGCAAAGTGAAGTGACGACAGTTCCTGGGGCTTTGGTAGCCTTCTTCCTGTTGGACAGGCTGCATCTCTATTGCTGGCACTTGAATGCAGCTGGATCAAGCATAAAGAAGGCGGCTGTTCAGCCCAAGTATTAATTTCAGAATCTGCTGCCAGTCATGCCAGCAGCAATTGATTTGACTAAATAAAATAAAGGGAGAAGTCATCATCTAAGCCATGAAATCTGAAATTCTCTGAAAATTTGACAAAAATCTCACTAAATGCTAGGAAATGACAAAGCGCACTACAAAAAGATTTGAATTCCTATAAAGTCTTATAAAATGCTAAGAAATGCCGCAGAATCCTATAAAATTCTACAAAATCTCAGAAAATCCCAAAAGATCTCCCAAAACTGTACCAAATCACACAACATACTACAAAATGTCCCACCATTTCACTGAGTGTCATGAAACAATGCATAAACATACACAGGGCCACAAAACCCTATGAAACCCTGCCAATGGCCGCCAAACCTTGCAGAATCCGACAAAAGGACATGAAGTCTCATTTCATGTTCCAGAATCTCATGAAATCCTACAAATCTCAGAACATCCATTAAAGGGCAGAAAATATCACAAAATCCTACAAAAATCTCTGCCTTTTACTATCTCGTGAAATCCTACATCATCCTCCCAAAGCCCACTAAATTTGACAAAAACTGCTATTATTTGACTTCCAGTTACCTAGCTACCAGCAGAACTCCTCCTGCACCGCAGAGAATCCTATTGCACGTGCTGTAACCTTACTGCACTGCTTAATTCATGTGTCTGCAAGGTGACTGCTCTCCATGTGGTGCAGATACCTGTGAGTTACAGGCTGCGCTCTGCGACGCAAACACTCTACTGCCAAGATTAGAAATGCAACAGCCAGCAAAGAGACTGCCAAGTTACTGCATTTCACAGGCAGTGTTACTTGGTGAACAACTTGCCTGGTTTGTTGGGTGTTTTGGGGTTTGTTTTTTTTTGTTATTCAAGACATAGTACCTGTTTGGTTCCAGAGAGGGAGCCTGCTCCATTTCTTCCACCCCTCCTCACCAGATCCAAGAGCCACAAGGGTGACCACATCCATGCACAAAGGCAGTAGCAGAGTGGGACAGCTTGCAGCAGTAACACAGGATTTTCCCTGTTGACTAATGCTTCCTGTTAAAGAGTTAAACTGCAGAAACAAAACACTCCACCACATTAGAATGATTCCACACAGGCACACACTTCTGTCATGCTATAAACAAGGTACTTTAAAGTACAAATATTTTATTGCAATGTTCCATTGTTTACAGTACCGCTCAGTACACCCTTAGGTGTTACCAAAGTGCAAGCTACTTGAAACAGAAAAGCTAAATGATTGTAACTCAATAGCAAAACGTGTCTGTGCTTTGTGGTCATGGTGTCCTGCCTCTGCACTGGTACTGAACACAGACAAGTGTCGCTGCTTTTCTGAACGCTCTGAACCAGCTGGTAGTGTGAAACTTTGGTCACAGTTTTGCCAGTCATTGGTCTGTTCAAGGTGATGCAGGGACAGGAACCTGCAGTCTTTTCTGCTGGACTTCATGCAGAATCCAGGGTTTCTGACTGTTGCAGGACATGTTTGTACACAGCACTGTCAAGATCCTACTACAGTTTTTGATGTATATACTGGCTTATTTCCGACTCCTTTTGTTGCTGATGCTCTTTGGTTTATGTAAAATTCAAGACAGCAACCTGCTTTGAGCACAGGACTTCCTGGCTTTAACTCTCTTAACATAACACATCCCTCTAGAATTACCGAGTTGTTACTGGGTACTGAAATTGGCAGCGTAACCTTCTAGAGTAGCATTTAAAGGTCTTTGCCACATAACACAAGTGTTTCCATTTTACACTACAATGTTGATTCAGACACCCCCAAAGTAAACAATAGCACACACTGTCATCTCAAAGTAGTACAAGTTACACTGCTTACTTCAGGAATGACCTTTCAACAGAAACTTGCCTTTTGGAATGCCAGTGTTCCAGTTACTCAGGTCAACAATCTCTTCAGCTTTCTAACAATCATACATGCTAGCAAGTACTTTCAAATTGCTCTGAAAAACAGGGTTCAGTCTGAGTACCTGCAATTTCCACTGCTGTCTGCAATCCCATGGGAGGTGGGCAGTTGTTAGAAACACTTGAGAGTATGGAGGCAAAAAGTCTGAAGCAGTGGAGTACCCTTTAGTTACAATGCAGTGCTGGGCTCAACAAGTCATGGGGAATTTGTGAGCACCATTGTACAGCACTGTCTGTTAGTTATAGAGTTCTTAATTTGCATATCTGCCCAATGTCCAAGAAAGTTCATACATATGATATTAAGTTTGATAAAGAGTACTCTTCCCACCATGCAATCCTGCTTGTTCATACACAGTCATTTTGGGGGGAGGAGTCTTTGGGATCAAGGGGTGAAGCTAGAGGTGTTTTCCAATGCAAACTTTGGACCACCTGCCTCAGTGAGCTTACTCTTATGGGATGGGTAACCCTAAGCCCAGACTGTAAGGGTCCCTTGGCAGGACCCCCACCTTACAGACTCCCCATCTGCCTAAACAAACTAATCTTTGACAGAGATATGCGTAAAACGCCACTTGTCCATGAAATTCCAAAAGTGGCTAGAAGTGCAGTTACCTTATTTTCAGAGGGGGCTTTCCAAGGCTATTTCAGGGGGTCTGCCAGCCTGTTCCTTCAGCTTCCAAAAGGAATACTTACATATTTGCAGAAAAGTAATTAGTTTACCTAACAATGCTCAGTGCTAAGAAGTTAACCTAATCTGTTAACCTTTAATGAAAATCTTGCCAACCCATGGCTATTTCTCACAGCAGTGAAATGTTGATGTGCAATCAATGGAGATATTGTTACCTTCTAAAATGAGACATGTTGTGTTACAAAGGTCTTGTACAATTACAAAATGTTTAAAATTACATTCCTGACAATAAGATATACTAAACAGCACACGACTCCTCCAGGAAATGTGTAGCAGGGCTGTTGGGTAAGGCTCAGCAGCACTAACTGCTCTGTATTCTCCTCACTCCATGCCTGGTTTACAGTTCAGTAGTGTTCTGCAACAGATGCCTCAAACAATTCTGAACATTATAACTAGTCAAAAAGGGGAATTTAAGCCCCTGGCAGATTTTCTTACAAATTATATTTTCATTGTGTTTTTATGTGTTTTCCTGTATCACTATTGATAGAAAGTCACCAAAAGCTTTACGTTTGCAGAAACAACCACTCTCACAAAGAAAACGTATTGCTTTTCTTTCTTCACCTACCAGGCAAAACACAGCGTTTAAAAGCTCTGTACTGCCTCCTACCATTCTTCTTGTGGAATCTGGAGGAGGCAGCAGGAGGTTACATACAGTCAACAACATTGCTGGATCCTTGGCCCATGTCCCGGATCTGGCTGCTGAGACAGGAACACACAGCCACACCTGCCCCTGCCCTGCAATGTGACACAGAGCCAACAAGTTGTCACCTAAAGAAGATGGCAGAGGAAAAAGAGTAAGTTCCTGTTCTTTCTAAGCAGCTTGAAAATATTTCTATTGTGAATCTGAAATTCTATTACACAGTCTAGCCATTCACTCTGCACAAAAAAAATCACATGCTAGTTTTTCTTTTTATTACTCTGGGAAATTTAGTACAGAGTCAGATTAAACCAACCACATGAATGTAGATTCTTACTTAAGGCAAGAGGACATGGGATGGAGAGATGAAAGGACAAATATTTACTAGAACCTAGTGGCATAAGCAGTGCTCTGGCACTCATCACAATGCACTGCAATGCTAGTCATGGATATTACTCAGTTATGTGTGGGAAACAATAGGCAAAGCTTCTGCTGCATGCTGTTTCTATTGCGTTGTGCTTTCTGATAGGCAGGTGTCTCCATTTTACTGAACCAAATACAATGATTTACCTGTTGACTATGGGATCAAATGCTTCCACTGTATTCAGGTACGCGTTGCCATTATGACCACCAACCGCAAAAATTTTACCCATCAATGTGGCTATGCCAACGCCACCCCTTGGAGTTGTAAGCTCTGCCACGTATTCCCATTTGTTGCTGCATGGGTCAAAGTGCTCCACTGAGCTCAGGGGGGAGCTCTTATCAAAATCACCTGCAAAGGACCGTCACATTATTAGTTTTTAGCCATTTCTAGTGCTGTTGGCACCCAGGACTGGCATTTTCAGGCTGTTGTCAGCATTCAGTGGGCTGCTGCCCAGCTCTATTTCTTAACAAGAATTTTACAAGCTCTTAAAAACATTAGATTAGAGCTTTCCCTCCCATCACCACACAAGCATCACCAAAAGCACCTGTTTATTCTGCTCAAGCTGCAACAAGAGGTATGTCCATTAATTTTCCCTTCAGTCCATCTTACACATAGTTAACCACCTATTCTGGAGTGAAAAACAACTACAACAAATTATTTTTGATTATTTTATTTTGGCTTATGCAAAACACACTCCTGCAGTTTTTCCAAATTACAGCACTGAGCAGGAAAAAACAAGTCCTCAAGTGAGACTTCAGCAACACATTCTCCTTGCTGGGACAGTTGCCAGAGAAGCAAGCAGTTTACTCAAAACTTTTAAAATCTCTTATCATAATACACAAGGCAGAGCTCCGCAACTATCATTATGTCATACCTATCTGGCATCTCATTTTCCTCCCTCAGGAAAGCAGGTCAAAGCAAATTAGGGTGGAACAGGCTCTGAAATAAGCATCATGACAACGCAAGAAAGCTACTGTGGCCTGCACTCAAAAGCAGACTAGAGTGCTTTAAAATGCGTAAACCTCTGAGAAAATTCAAGATCACTGAATGTTGAGAACGTTTTCTGTTAAAGCATGTTGTCCTAAAATATGGATTAGGAACTTTTTGTTTTGCTATTATGCCTTCATTTCAGTGTGTCTTGGTTGTTTTAAGCATACCATGGTTGTATTTGATTTCTTCTCTTGCACAGGAAAAAGCACAGGTCAGATCTGTTCCTCAGGTGCTCCAGCAACAGCCTTTTGCCAAAAGCCAGTACCTGGCAGAAGCAGTCCTACAAGATGTCACATCCCTACTCACCAACAACGTACAAGCAGCCGTGGAGTTCACTGACACCATTGCCAGCTCTTCGCTGACCCATCTCCTTCACTTCTATCCACTTATCCAAATGGGGATCATACTTCTCCACGCTGGAAAGTGATGCTACACCATCATTGCCACCTACAGCGTACACATGGTTCTGGAAAATAATTGCATAAAGAAAGATTTTAATACATATATTTATATATACATACATATATCACACAATCCTAATTATTTACTTAATTAAGAATGGATTTGGAATTCTTAATCTAAGAAATTGTCAATACTAGCTTCCAATGAAGAAGTTAAAACAGCTTTGCAGATATTTAGCACCATGCACATGGCGATGAGGGGATTCAAGTGCAGGTGCACTGGGTAACCTTTAGAGGTTGTTAACCATGTCAAGCCAGAGTCTTCCGCACAAGACCTGAAGCATTAGTCTGATGTTGTTAGAAGGTCCTGGTGCTTGTTGTATTAGGTGCATGCGGGCTTGCGGGATGTGACGCGATAAGCCCTCCCCTACTCTATGTCAGTAAGAAAGGGGCATACACGAAGGGCATAGGGTATATAAGCGCACGCCACGAGGTAATAAACGCCATTTGCCATTCATCATATTGGTGTACACCTCGGTGATTGGCCAAGTTAGTCAGTCTCCCAGAGGAAAATGAATGGGCCATGTAACGTTCACTGCAACAGGTGCTTTTTCCCAATACCCCAGTTCAGTTTGACATGCGCAGTTTCACAGGATTTTGATGACCAGAGGTGCTCACACACACCAGCTGCATTTTGTTTAAAATCTTGTTTTCTGCCTTATAAAAGCAGATCAAAATAGCAAGTAATTCTTTCAAGTGGCTGCAACTTCTGAGGAAACAGGCACCTACCATAAGGGCTACAGAGCCAACTCCTCCCCTGGGAGTATTCATTGGGGCAACTGCACTCCACAAATCCGAGTCAATGTCGTATCTTTCCACATCGCTGAAGCAAGTGTGGTCATCTAAACCCCCTATAGCATAAATAGGGCCTCCAAGGGATGCAAGAGCAATTCCTCTCCTAGGAAAACCATAGGATTGAAACTTCAGTGAAAATCCTTAACACAAGGGAATAGGAAAAACATGTCAAGTATAGTTACCAGACTGGCACCTGTTTCAAACTATAAGGAAAAAGTAATGAAAATTTTAAAAGCTAACTTTATAAGAATGAGCAGGAACTGTGGCTGGCCATCAGCACACCCGTGTCAATCTTGCAGCTTTATACTAGAAGTCCTTTTACGTTTGTCGGCTCTCATTACAGTGGCTCCAGAGCTTTATCTGGAATAACTTTAAACTACTAAAAAGACAGAGCTCCTGTTCAAAAAACAGTAAGAAGGAATCCAGGAGGCAGGGAATACTGCGTTTGACTGAGTGTCACCCAATTAAGTCACAGGGAGCATCAAAACCACCTAGTTTTAATTTTTTGGTATAGCTGCTGCTACAATTTGGGAATGAGCTTTTTGGAAAGGATATTAATACATGCTTAAGAGGCAAATATGGCTGGATATTAAGATGACTGAACGCTATGATTTAATTGCAATTTCTTTCATTTTCTATTAAGTCTATGTTAAAACAGATGTCAGATGATTTTCTAATGAGTCCAGCAATATGGATGTACAATCACAATAATTACATTCTAGAATTTTACTTCTAAGTTTCTGCTTTCACTACCAATACAGGTGTGATTTATCATTTCACTGAGAACACTGTCTCATTACAGAGTGGGTACATTCACAGATACCTGGGCAGAAGCAAGGAAGACAGAAGCTTTCTACAGAACAAACATTTTGACAAGACATTCTTAAATATATATTATAGATAACCTTGATTATCTGCTGAGGCAATAGTAAGGTAGACAGTATCAGTGGTGGCAGTTTTCTCTTAACCAAGTTTTCTGACACAATGTCTATGGATGGAAGGAGTGAAGCATAGCTGAGGCACACCTACCCTTTCATTTTCCAAGGTACTGAGTAAGAAATGTCACAGAAATCTATTTGCCAAGAATACACCCTGCAGTGGTGGCAGATAGGAGGAAGAGGAGCAAGAAGCACTTACAGTAGTCTGGATTGTCTACTTTGTACAGGACAGCGCTACAAATAGTTTTAGACCTTAGCCATGGTCAATACTGTGCTCCTAGTTGTACAGAGTGCTTTTAGAAACAATAACAAAAATATAACATTGACTTAAGGATGTTGATTTAAATGACAGCAGAAAGAAACAGGTTACAGAGATGTGAGTCCAGCAGCTCCTTAAAAGAATCTTAAATGTCAAAAGGCAAGAAAAATCCTCAATCAGACTTCCAGTGGTTTAATGTTTCTAGTCTTCTGTGGCAAAACAGACAGCTATTGGATTCTTATGCATGAGGGATTTTACTCTAGCCATTCTGCTGGGAACCACCTTGCTAGTTCTTAGAGCAAAAAACCCACAGAACCAGTTAATCAGGTTTAACTTCACTGGGCATAACAGAAAGACCCTATATATCAGCATGTAAGCACAGCTGGAGTAGAAGTGCTCCCTGCTTGTTCCCCATTCCAAAAGCCAGCCACCCCAAAAGAAGAAACCAACAACAGCATCAAAAGAAAGCCGAAGTGTAAAGAAAACCTATGTTCCCAGCCAGGGCCTCTCACTACAGACAGGAATTAAGAGTTTTGCACAAGAACACATTATGCACATCGCTGTGCTTGTGCAAATGCGTGATGAACACAAGCACGCAACACAGGGTTGTGTTTGCTTTACAGCTAGTATATAGAAGGAATTTCCTCAAGAAAGAAAAGTTTGGAAACCCAAATAAAAGTAGAACAGAGATGTTTTCCAGCATCACCAATAAATGATAAATCACAGACCAAGACCTACTGGATTACAGGACACATACCTTCTTGTGTTCATTGATGCCTTCATCATCCACTTGTTTGTGAGAGGATCAAACACTTCCATGCTTTCTAAGTGTTCATTTCCATCATGTCCACCTACTGCATAGACTTTACCTAAAACACACATACACCTTTCAATACAGATTGCATCACATTTCAGTTTTTATTTATTTAACATCCCTGCCTATATGAAGAGAACAAGCCCAAATAAAGGTCAATGGTTTCAATCAGAATTTTAGTAACTAGGGATTTTTATTTTTTTTTATGCTGTGTTCAAGCAGAGAGCTGTTCTAACATGAACTTCTATACAAATTTTGAGATACATAAATTTTAAAAAATCCTCTAATAACTTGTGTTATGTAGATCAGCTAAGATCTGGACATTTTTATCAGTCTCTCCACAGGTAATAAAACATCTCCATCCCAATACAGCAACACATGGGCTATTGCGTTGTAATGCTTTAGGGAGAGGGTCTAAAGCAGTTTAAGGTGGTGCCTGTAATTAAAGCTCAACCACCAGCTCTCACTGAGAGTTCAAAGGCAATGAAGTAACTTCGCTAAAAAGTTTATTGAACCCATCACCACTAAGAAAATGAAAAATCCCCAAATAAGTAAAATAATCAAAAAGGTAAAACAAAAACTGTATCACAATGCCTTCAAACACACACTGAGAGGAATGGGAGACAGCTAACACATTGGTTTTCGGCCTTAGATGAGAGCTCTGGGACAACAGAGCATACACCAACACTCATAACCACAAAAAAACCACCACACGCACACACCCCACTTTCTCTTCTAGAAAGACAGGCATGAATACAGCACAAAATATACATTTTAAGCTTGTGGAAAAGTTCGTTTTCCCAATCCTCATGCAGACATCAGCCCTCTGTGACATATCCAGCATACTTCTAACGCCCATCAGATCCAGGCTCTTCTTTGAGGCTATAGCAGCGTCAAATGTAGAGGATACAACAGAATTCCAGACTCTGTTTGCCAAAGGCAAGGAGATCAGTGCTTGTGATCCCTCTCTCTCTCTTATTAGAAGCTTCTCTCAGTGGCGGAGTACACAAGGATCTTTGCCAGCCCAGTGGAAACAAAGATAACATGGCACTGGTCATGTGGGGTGATGCCTGTTATGGCAAACAGGCTTTCCGGGGTCTCACCCAAGGGCTTTCTACAGGCCTTGTGCAGAGCCTTTCTTCTCCCTTACGGTTAGGCACCAAGGGAAGTAGAGGGTTAAGAGCCCACCTCTGTCTGGTATCTTCAAAGGTGATTGCTGCAGAACAGCTTTTTGGAGGTGTTGCCCTTATTTCAGCCCACTGTCAAGAATAGGAACAAGCTGGTGCTGGCTTTTCTACATCTGAGCCCTCAGTGAAAGAGAAGAGGGCTGCAAGTTAACCCCCACCAAAGGGGGTCTGCAGGTATGGACAGTGGCTTGTCTCCCTGGCACCTGCCAGAAGCTAGGGTGGGCTGGTGCTGGCTTCATTCCAGAAGGCCATGGCTACCCTCACAGAAGAGCTGCAGCCAGGGTTACACTCCTTTGTGTTCCACCCTTCAGTGGCAGTGGCAAGGGGTTGAGAGCCATTCCTTACCCCCCCTCCCCAACCCTTGGAGGCAGGGTGGAGGGAGTAAGCTCTCCCCTAGAGGAACTCTCTGTCTCTCAAGGAATATTGGCAGAAAAACAAGAGAAAGGTGAAGATGGCAAAAAAAGACAAAGAAAGGTGAAGAAGCAGAAAGTACCTTCCCTTTCACAGGCTCTGTCCACCAATTACCTGCAGAGTCCAGACACTGACACAGGAGGTCTGCTAGGAAAGGTACCTCCAGTTTCAAAATAAAATGCTTTTTCAGCATAAAAGCACCCCAACTAATACTTGAAAATTTGGTAACTTTCAAACCAGGCAATGCACAAGAGAAAAAAAGTTGCATCAGGGTGCTAAGCTCTTATGCATTGCACTGGCCTTCTTTCAAAAGACAGAAACACATAAATAAAGGAATATCTGCTCTTGAAAGAGCTATAGTCTTAGTGACTTCCTGTATGGATTTAAGTATGAAGGGAGCTAGTACGAGTACTAGCAAATTCTGGCTGAGTTTTTGTAAGCTATTTACTTAAAAAGGGATTTTTGAAAAAAATGAAATCACTTACCAAGGCAAAAGACTATATACAGCCCACAGAATCACAGAACAGTTTGAGCTGGAAAGGGTCATCTAGTCCAACTCCCCCGCAGCAACCAGAGACACCTTCAACAAGATCAGGCTGCTCAAAGCCCCAATAAGCCTGATGTTGAGTGTTTCCAGGGACAGCACATCTACCATATCTCTGGACAACCTGTTCCAGTGCTTCACCATTCTGACTATAAAATATTTCTTCCTTTTATCTAGTCTGACTTTTACTTGGAAACCATCACCCCTTGTTCTATTGCAAAAGGCCCTAAAAATTCATTCCCATTGCTCTCATAGGCCCCCTCAAAGGCTGAAGTAAGGTCTTCACAGAGTTTTCTCTAGGCTATCCAACTCCAAGTCCTCCAGTTCACAGACACATCTCTTCAGTAAGCATGCTCTCATATTGTTTTAGCATCAGAAGTTCTTTACAGGGGAAAAATTTACTAAATTGAAGAATATACAACAGTTAAGCTGTTGCAAGATTAATTTACTTAGAAGTTCCAATTCCAGCAAAAGGAGCAAACAAGTTCCTTTTGTTTACTGACCTCCCACGGAGATCACACCCACATGCCTTCGTCTGCTGTTCATTTCAGGGCCAAAGAACCACTTGTTCTTCCTGATAGAGTAACATTCAATGCTTCGAAATGGGTCACCTGATCCACCTCTGCCACCAACACAGAACAGCACACCTGAAAAAGATAAAGTGGATTCCATAAAACTGGCAGGAACACGAAGGCTAAAGCTATATAACAGGAGCAAACAGAAGTAATATTTCAATTTGAAGGGCATGGTCACTGCCCTGCATAACTGTATGCTTGATTTTGGCTTTTGCTTGGCATGCTGTTATGACAATTAAATATCTATTCTCTTGCAAAAATTATGTGCGCTTTAAATATACTTTGTGATTTTGCTCAGAGAGATAACAGATTGCAAACCATTTTTTTTGTTGTTCTATTCAACAATCTAATATTCATCACTTCCTTTTGGTATAGGTTCCCTGAAGAGTTCAGAAGTTAGGTTTCAGCAAGAGCAGGCTGAGCTAAGTATGCACTGTTTCAGTATAGCTTGGAACGTTCCGCCTGGTCGTAACATGCCTGACAGTTCTACCTTTGACATGAACAAAGCTGACCAGAACACATAACACTTTAAAGAAAGCAACTAAACTGCTAAAGTTCTGCAAGAAAAACACAGCATGTTATGTAATTATCTGCAAGGTACACAATGGCTTGTCCCATTTTGCATCATGTCATTAACAACCACTTATGCGAAGCCAGCTATCGCTGCACAGATGAGACACTCCCTACTGGATAATCAGACACACATTTAATTACCAGCAGTCTGCTTCCTTGGTGTTGTGCGAATGGAGTACTCAAAGTCTGGCACTGCCCTGCTGCTCAGGTGAAGGTGGTAGTTTCTTGCTTCATCCAGCAAATCCCTACATTTTAGATTCTGCTTGACAATCTCTTCCTTTGCCACAACACCCATAAGGAAACAAATGGGCAGGAGAGGCAGCCGTACCTGACAGAAATGAACACAGTTGGAGTAACTGGTCAGACTGACCAAGTCTCACTATTTGCAGTGACACATGCATAAAGACAGCAGCTTCTGAGCCAGTTGGCAGCCTCACACTCTTCTCTAGAAAGAGCAGCTTTCATATTTTTTTCCTCAGAATAACAGCAATACGAACAGTTCTTTTTAGTGACAAAAGTCTGCATTTAAGCAGTGGAGAACTGTCCCAGGCTGAGCTGAGAAAGAAGTGCTACTGCCTGTACTGCAGCCTGCCCCTGCCAGGAATGATGCAGGCAGCACCTGTGACTGCACCAGAACAGCCTGTGTCAGTTGCTCTGCTGACAGTAAGCATTTTCAGCTCACCGCTGTACCAGGGCATGCAGGTTTTGCTAGAACAGTTTGTTTTCTTTAGTTGGCAAGTCAGAAAGGAAACACCATCAGCATGAACCGTCTCTTAAGGAGACATTGCTAGTGTACCACCACCTTTTCCTTAGTGTAGACCTGACAGACTACACAATTAAAAAAGACTCAACGGAGCTAATCATTTCCATCCACAAATCCTTCACTCCATGTGGTTCCCCTGAAGATTGCTGCTGACCAGGCTGAGGAATGGAAGCCTCTTTCTGGACATTTCTCAGGGGGACCATTGCCTGTGATGAGGCAGACATGACAGTCACTCTAAGACTGCCTTGAAACATCCTCCTCCCTACAGCCATTTATTTCAGCAAGACTTTCACTTGTTCTTGTGAGAGAAACAGTTAGCAGGGAGGAACTGAAGTTCTGACTTCTTACCTTCCTAAGGTTTGGAGTCAATGCAAACCTCCCTGTTAGGTCAGAAGTAATCATGAAGAAATTCAACTGTCTGTGGTGCTTTTCAGAGCAGGATGGATGGTGCTGTTAAATGGCTGACAAATATGCCTGGCTTAAGTAAGCAAAGTGTCTCTACCAGACCTTCATTAGCCACTGTCAGTCACATGGGCCTGATTATTTTAGGGTTTTTAAAAAGCACCACCATAGCCCTGCTAATTAACTCATGAGGTTACTGATACAATAAGAACTCAAGGCTGACAAATTCAGATCTTCACTATAACAGCAAAACTGATTATGTGTTAGATAGTATAATCATGAAGAAGTCCAGTTATGCTTTCTGCTAGCAATACTGTCCAACAGATGGCTCTGTACACTCAAGAATTGCCCATATGACAAGGAATTACCTTTTCATTCCTTCATTCTAGACAGATTTTCATTAGTAGAATAAAGCTGTTAATCTCACTAGCAGGAAACTTGGCAAAAAAGCCCCAATATATTGTTATATCTCAGACTATATTGCCTGTTAATTTACATCATCTACTACATTGAAAACTAAAGGAACTGAAGAGTTTTTGAATAAAAGAATTGTGATCCTCTACCAGAAAATGTGGAAAAACTACACATGACAACAATGAGAGCAACCTCTTGTTACTTAAGTAACACCAACATAAACAAATCTGCCAAATGCCAAATATTCAGGTTGGAACTCAGTGGTAATTGAAATAGCACCATGGATACCACCTGCTGAGACACACAGGGTATTTTGCAGCACTTGGCACATACCTCTCTCTCCTCTGCAGCAGATTCTCCATAATTTTCTCAAATACTCTATTTTCAACTCCCATAACCAGTACATATGAAGCTTGAATAACTGAAGTACCTAATGTTTTGACAACAGGAGCTCCAATGTTTAAGTAAGTTTGGCTGAGTGAACCTTCTGATACCCATGTTTGTTTCTTTCAGCAGAGGATTCAAGTCTAGACAATCTACAGACTCCTGTTGGATTCTACAGTTACCCAGCAGTGCCAGTTCTGTGAGGATTAAAAGGGTGCAGCACGTATTTCCTAGCCTGCTTATAAGGCTAAACACGTCTTTGTCTTTGATAATTAGTTATGCAGAACATTTTAGAACTAACATGACATGTCTGTTACAGTTCTACTTTCCCAACCTTGTGAAAAAAACCTTCAACAGCTGTGCTCTCCTTCCTGATGCAGGAAAACGTATCAGTCAGTAAAAGTGGGCATTTTAAGGTTGTAACAGTATTAAACCCAGTGAAGTGATGGTTTTACATTCTCAACTACATTTAAATACCCTAAGTTCCTGCTCTAACACAGATGCACTTTTCTGCTGGCCCCCCACCTCCCAGCCATGAGTAGAGAGTACTCTTCTCTGGAGAAACTGGGAAATACTACTTCATCCAGATAATCAGAGATCTAGCTTGCTTCCACTATCAACTTACAACTATGAATACCTAATGAGACATCAACAGCTGGGCACACTTTTCACATTGAGATCTAAGTACAGTTGATTACATAACTAGCCAAGTGACAAGACCAGCACCCAGCACCTCGGTCTGTCCTACCTGTGCAAGGATCTCATCCAGCCACGAAGCGTGATGCTGTGGATTAGCTAGCAGCCACTTGACAGCAGCACTGTAAACTTGCTTTTCATTTTCAATATTCAGGTCACTCGAGGACAAGAGTTTATGGAGGTGCTGTGGTGACACACTCACAAAGTCTTCACACTCCACCACTTCTGCGAAATGTTCACATGCATACTGATCGGCCATGTCCATCAAGTCAATGCGGTTGTGACTCTCTGCAAATGACCTGACTGCCAGGCAGTTGGAGGGATGAAAGTGCAGCTTCATATATTCACAGCATGCCTTTGCTACGAGTTCCACCTGAAGAATGCACGCGGCATACAAGAGAGGCTGGACATTATCCACTGTCAGTGTAAGCCGGGAGGAGTAGACAAACTTTACCAGGTCTTCTATGGCATCACCATCAAAGTCCCTGATCTCAATCAGTGACTGCTTAGCTTCAGCCATTTCCGAAAGAAACATGGCTTTAAAGTAAGGTATAACACAAGCCAGCACCAGTTTGTGGCAGGGGATAAGCTTGGAACCTACCTGAAACAAAAAACAATCCAAAACAAAACATGAGCAATGGGATGTCAGTTTTGTCTATGAAAAGACAGGCACTTAAGCTAAAATACAAACTCTGAAGTTCATACACGCTGAGCTACTCTATTTTGTTCAAACACATTACATCCATTTGACTTTCTGACATGAGGTTCATGTCAGCAGATCTGAGTTGTAACTCAGCCACCACACTAGAGCAAGGCCATTACACAAAGAAGCAACAGCACTTATGCACTGAAGTTGCTTTTCTTCAAGAGCCATACATTAATTTTTAATTGAAACATCCTCAGGAAGCTTCTAGGTGCATTTTGGAGACAGGAGGAGACTGCAAGGCAATTACTTGTTTTATCTCCATTCAGGGACTTCCAAGGAGGGAAAACTGTCACATGACATCTTTAGTCTACCTAACTTGAACCTCTATTTTACTGCTGTTGAAGCACTGATAGTGCAGCTTATAGGTCTACTCACATGAAACCATGTTTTTACTCATTTAAAACCTCAGCAATAACAGCTATTACAGGGATTATTAAAGTCACCAATTACTCCAAGACTTAATCAGAAAAGAATACTCCCTGTAAAGACAAGGTATTTTTCAAAACTCTTATCAGAAAA
Organism: Upupa epops; assembly: GCA_013397515.1. Classification (NCBI taxonomy): domain Eukaryota; kingdom Metazoa; phylum Chordata; class Aves; order Bucerotiformes; family Upupidae; genus Upupa; species Upupa epops. The sequence continues at coordinate 22,076 of VZRI01013069.1, forward strand.
CACAAAGTAAGCTTTTCACTTACAATATTCTAGAATTCAACAACATTAAAAGGAGAAAGTAAACGCTGAAGGTAAATGAACAATCCTCTAGTTACTTGTGCTAGAGGAGTGTTTTCTTACAGCCATAGTCATTCTGTAGCCTGCACTAATATAAAGGAAAGGTTTAGTTATGTAAGCAGCTTCCCCGACAGACTCAAATGACATGTTCATTTGCTGGTGAAGGCAATACAGTGAGCTGTCTGGCAATTTAAAATAAAAAACGAGATTCCATTATAAAGGATATCTTGTAGGTTTCTTCTGATTCCAACACACGAGTGTAACCTGCGTCGTGAGCTGTAAATTACAGAAAGCAAATGAACATGAAAGACCACTTGAATTAAAACTGAGAAAAAGACGGCTGGTTTAGACCAAATTCATCAGACAGCTCTGGAAGGAACAATTCACACATCTCCTAAAGTGACAAAATAGAGAACAGGAGAACACACACAGGATAGAGACCACACCCAAACANCTTTTCAGGAATACTCCTGAACAGTGAGGAGAAAACTGGAGAAAACAGATGCTTCACACACAACAGGCATTCTATAGCATCCTGCTCAAATTCAGAGCCACTTCCAGCACACCTATTCATAACAATCTTCAGGCTGTTCAATGCCAGGAACGTATGACAGTATCACCTTCAGCGTAACGTCACAGAGCTCTCCAGCATTAAAGAAGTGAAGAAGAGAGCTGTGAAAATCCTTCCAAGCCTCATTTGCTTCAAATACGAAGGTGTCATCTTCACCATCGCTGTTGGAAGACCTAGTTTGCTGCTGTTGCTGCCTCCTTTTTCCCTTTACCAGATGTTGTTTTGCCTGCTCTGGGAGCATGGATTCCGAAGCCATTAGTAGTTTCTTCTTTCAGCGCATGAATCTTCAAGAAGTCCTGCCCACCAGAAGTCAAGTCCTTAGATGCAGTGAAGTCCTATCCATCTTCCTGTTTAAAAAACAAACAAAGAAAACAGCAGATGAGACATCAAGTTTTGACTGTACCTAACTGTTTGATTACATTGACATGCTGAAATAAACCCCCAACTCAAAGAGTTAGAAGCAGGTATGTTTATTGCAGTGCTAGGCAACACAGGGGATCACTCCACCTAACCTGTGCACTGAAGAGTGAGTTTTTTGTGGTTATATCAGATGTTGTCATACACAAACAGACATAATCATATATATACAGTAAGTTTTCAAGACATGGGTTACTAAAATCAGTTCTAGGAATTCATTAATGTAGGTCTCCTTCTTCTTGCATAGTAACACCTGGTGGTCATGGGCTCAGGTCCTTGGGAGGAAGGCAGCAGTCTTCCTCATTACTTTTGACAAGACCACCACAGTATTATGAATCAGTAACCACAAAGTTGGCTGAAGACTTTCTTATATGCAAAGTTGATAGGCATCACAATGCAGTTCCTGTTATCTATTTTTCAAAATGTCTCAGGTCTTTGGTATTACAAATTGTCTAATTTCCATGCAATAACATCATCACTTTACCTTAACTACTAATTAACTAACACTAAGGATTACTTTATCTACTATATTGTCCAATTTCTTTACTTCAGTCCACCTATCATCTAGTTATAAATACCAACTATAGTCTCACATGCAAAAGGTATAAGGAGAAGGGGAGTGGAAAAGATCCACAGTCAAGAATTGTATGCCAGTATCTTTAGGAAAAGCCACTGCTCACAAACTTGTTGCCCCTGCTTCCTGAAAAAGACAAAGAAAAAGGCAAGGGTGTCTCTTCCAACATTCCTGACCCAACTCACTGCTGTGGATGGCAGAGGAATAGGGGGCTATAACCTCAGACACCTGTGCTTCTTGGATCCCTAAATTCCATCTCCCATCACTGCTGCTACAGTCCATGATCTGTCCCAAACAGCTCTTTTGTACAGTTACTACTCAGCTCTCCTACATCTATTTGAAAACCTAAACCAATCCTGGAGTATTTTGTGCTTTTATGCAAACATAAACAAAATCTTTTCTAGACTAGAGAACAGGAGTATACACTTACAGCAAAATCTTGACATGAGAATCACTTTTCTTTTACCTAGCAATTGTCAAATCCAAGACAGTGATCTTGAAAGCCTGGCAGTGAATTTTAAGCTATAGTTTAATCCATCTTAGCTGAAGATACTTGAAGTGTCTGAAGTTTGCACTGTGCAGACCATGGGGATCTTACTGGCTTTGCTGCTTTCCCAGCAAAAGAGAAATCCTTGATACCACAGAGAATGGCAAGAAGGCTTTTTCTGCTTCTGTCATTCAAATCTTTTACTCTTCCTGCTACTGTGAGCTTCGGTTAGGTGAAGCTTGGAGCTCATCTTTCTAGTGGCAAAAAATAGGTAGTTGAGAGGCAGAGGAAAGGCCAATTGAGGTTTCAGCTCTGCACATCTAAATCCATGACAGGCTCCGTGAGACTCAGGCTATGCACCCATGTACTTTGTGGAAAATAACAAAATCCAGACAAAGAAAGGAAATACTGTTGGAAAGCGTGGAGCTGTTGAATCAACTTATGAGAGTTCTGTTAGGCTTTGGTAAGGAGAGCAAATGGATTTGTAAAGCGTTAAGACATAGCCTCATTCTTTTAGGACAGTGCTCTCTTTCTCACACTGGCTGGTGTTGTTTTCTGTGTTGTCTGAATGATTTATTATGCATTCGTCATTCTGTACTGAGAGTTGATGATTGCCGTAGTTCAGCCATCTCTGCTTGCGGAGTCTGGTGTGGAAGTGACCTGACTGAAGGAACAAAATATTCTGCAATGAGAACGTAGGCCACGTATCTAGCAGCAGACCCAATTTGCTTCTGGGATACAGTGGAAGAGCAGAAAGTGACTTGAGGTCACAGTGTTGTTGCCAGCTCCATGTTCCATGCAGTGACAAGGCTGCTGGCTGCGCTGAACCAGGCAGGTTAAAGCAAGAGGGAACGTGCCTAGAGTAAGGCGTCTCAGAGAAGACTTTTCTAGAACTATGCAGCAGCTCAAAGACACTACAGATCATGGGGTATTTGTATAGTTTGCAGCAGTTTGCACTTTATCTTTTTCTGCTGAGAACATAACTCATGTTAGGCCAGACTGGACACATTACAATATTAAGATGTTTTTCTAGTTTGCCAGGAGGAACAATCTTGACAGAGTTTTGTTCTCTTTTTCTATCTTCAAATTAATCCTCCACTGCTGGTACTCTCCACCTTTGCTTGGTTTAACACAGCTTGAAGAAGTCGCTATTACCACAGAGATGTACAGCTAATGTGGAGCTTCAAAAGCAACTGAAGTAAGCCCAGCAAGAGAGAAGTTGAAATGCTGCACAATGGTTTTGAAAAGCATCCTGTGACATTTCGAGGTAAAATACAGCGTCTTTTAGCCTACACTTCAAGAGAACTCCTGCTTGTTTGGGTCCTTGACTGCCACTCTCACTCACAGCTACTCTCTACACTTCAAGAGAACTCCTGCCTGTTTGGGTCCTTGACTGCCACTCTCACTCACAGCTACTCTCTCCTAACAGTATTTTTATAGATGGGTAGAAACACTGATTTCAGAGAGAACTGACACTCCTAAGCCATAAGGTTTTCCCATCTGGCACAAAGACTACATTTATTCTCATGTTTTAACTGCAACTGAACCCAGTCTTGTCAAAACTGTTTTGTGTCTCACTGTAAAAGAGGCTGATGGTCTACATTTTACCTGTTCTGGGTATGGCATTGTAAACACCAACACAAACACCATTATCAGAGCTGTTAGACTGACTTTTCTGTGTTTTAAACAAATGGAACACTAACACAAAAGCCAAACACAACTGATTTTAAGCAATGCTTTTCACCTGTACCTTATGCACCTTTAAAATCAAGCTCTTGGAAGATGTTCTGTGCACTTATCTGTAAGAAAAGAAGTTGAGTGTATGTTTAGATTTACGTATTTAGCACTAACCTGGCTGGAAATGGAACAGAACTAATTCTTGACAGTGACTTTTCAGCTCCATCTCTTCTACCGCACTTCCTGAAGTTAACAGCATATCTGTGCTGATTGTTTGCTTCTACAAGGGATGCAGAAAGGTTTTTTTCTTGGACTTGTTCCTGTGAAGACCAAGATCACTGCTAATCTTGTGTGCCATCCTGGGGTGCAGTACTTTAAGAGGCCACACCTGCAGGGAGGAGTGGACAAGAGAGGTGATCCTAAACTAACAAAAAAAGAACTCTATCCCATACATGTTGCATTGAGTATAAAGCTAAGGGACCACAGAAGTCAGCCTCTCTTCAACAACCAGCATCTGAGAAGGGCTCTGTCCATTATGCTTTCAATCCCAAACCATGCATTCCTGAATCCAGTCCCCCAACCAGCTCCTACACCTGTTTTCCTGTCCACTGCTGCACCTACTCTGGGACTTTCATAATATCTGCATCAGTGGTGATGCAATTGCCATCAGGTTGGGTTCAGTATTGTTTAAGTAATTTTATCATTAGAATTTGCATTAATTTTCATTTTCCAATCTGTAAGTCTCTATTCCTTATTCCCTTTTTCTTCCTCTAAGGGGCGGGAGAGGGTTAATCCAGAACATTTGTCATTTGTCTAGCAGAACCCCCAGCCCTAATCCTTGACAGGTATAAAGCAAGCACATATTTCATACTGTAGGGTAAGAAACTTGAAATCATACTAGGAGACAGAGACACACAGCCACAGATACAGCCCAGTATGCAGTATCAAGTAAGAGAGTTACTGCTCTTCAGTTAAAAGGTACTTTCTATCACATGTTAAAAGCATGGTTAGTATAATTATTCAGATAGCAACATTCTGGCACACTTCAGGTTGATTTTAACGAGACTTCCTCACAGATACATCTAAGGCATAAGATCTTCATTTTTCCCCCAAGTCACCAATTCAGGAGCATCTTGTTTCTGCGACACATCCTGATGATCCAAATCTTTAAAAAGGTATCTAAATATGTATCTAAATATATCTATTCAGATTCTGTACTTGTCTTCATTACAGCATCTCACACCTTGCATCTTCACACAAATCATCATCTACTATGAATAGTACTAGCTATACCATGAGACAGCTGTAAAGCTAACTTTGAATTAGTCAAGAGACATTAATGCACTTCTGTGAGGTGCCAATCTTACCATGATGGTGCACTACTAGAGTTAAACACAACATAATATACATCTAATACTACGCTAAGATAATATATTTAACTGTGATGCACTCTATCATGGCCCAGACAGAAGGAAACAGGTATTTCATTTGCAGAAAACATTAGTTTAGGCTGATCTGAATGCTTAGCTGTAGGCCTTTAGTGTTCCCAGATTTTAAAAGGAATTGGAACAGAAGATTTACTCCTTAATACTGAATTCTGCAAACCTAATAGACATGCAGAGGTCATGAAAGTCAAAGTATTTTAACTCCACACCTACTCCTCCTTCCAGCTTCAAGTGGAATGGTGAACAGTTTTGTCATTACACTGCCTTAAAGGGACAGCACATGAAAAAAGTAAGAAATTTTAGTTGTATTTTCACATCTTTGATTATATAGACGCTTACTAAGTTAAGAACTCTTATCTAGGAAGATTAAGCAGCATTTAAGTTCCCATGCATGATGCTCTATTATCTACCTAGAACCCACAAACAGAACAGCTGTTTACAGATTTGTTCCCCAAGCAAACAGGAATGCAGCAATAACATGCAACTCCCTGAGGCTAATTTAGTACTCGTTGAACACTGCAAAGTTACTCAGTATTTCTTCTCTAGAAGAAAACACTGCCATAGCCATTTAAAACTCCAATAAGGTATGTTTTCATCTTGGCAAAGTTACAAATGTAATTTTTACTACAGTTAAGTTTTAACTGACCATCACAGAAACCGATTAAGGAAACTAAAGAAAGTGGTTCATTCATTACATCTATTACTCCTTGTGGGCAGCTGCTTGACACTTTCCAAGAATGTCAGAATAAAAACTGAAACCACATATTATTTATAGCTCACTATCACTTGCTGAGAGCAAGTCAGCAATTTTCTTGTACAAGTTAATTACTTATAAATGTTTGTGATGTCTGCTGTTCCAGACCTCACTGTCTGGGAGTTCTCATCCTCAACCCCTTGTTGAGGACCAAGAATCTCTTGACTGAGAATCTCTTCCTAACTACTCCTCACTATCCAACTTAGAAATGCAAGCAGGAAGGTCAAAGCATAAGCATGTTATCTGCTGCTATTCAGGTAACAGTACTATGCTAAGGATTTTGATTCAGACATTCTAACTAAAACTAAAATCACATAGAAAATTCCTCATGTCACATATACAATTACTTACGTTCAGTAGAGATAAAAATATCTTTGAAGCAAGAAATTGATACATTAGACTGTAGCAGCATGTGAACAAGCATCACTCTGTTTTCCCCTGTCATGAAATGAAACCCCACAAATCCTGGCTGAGAAGCCAACCTAGATGTTGGGGGACACAGTCTCTAACCCCACTTGTCAGACACCTTGGGAGACAGTGCCCCAGGAAGAAAGGTTCATCCTCATTCTTCCACTGACTCAAAGGAGAAGGATATCTCAGATACAGAACATAAACAAGATCCCCACTATAACCACAACTAGGCAGTGTTCAGGTACAAGATATTGCGATTCTTGTAAATCCCATGCTTTTTATGAACAGTGGCACTGAAGCTAGAAAACAATTTCAGTTACCCATCCACAAGCCGAACACAAAAAAAAAATTCACATAAGCTATGCAGATAAGGGCAGTTAGACTTGCTCAGGAAACAGAAGGGCTTTTTCATTGAAAGGGGAGAAACTTACCTGCTCTAAGTGTAATATTAGTAGTCCTACAAGCAGGGATGTTTTGGAAATGTGAACAGTCTATATGAGTAATTACACAGCACTGACCACAGATTAGATAAACATATGCAGTGACAAGATCCTCTCCAGATAGATCCAGCTAACAGAACAAGTCTAGCTGTTGTCTTGTGTTGTACTAAGAAAATTCAAACATTTGAAAAGAGGACAGCTTTTGAAAAAAGGACAGTTGGCAGAGCTAAGCAATAGACAGAGGGAGAGAAGTAGGAAAGGCAGGAGGCAGCTGCAGTGCAAACTACAGCCAAACAGTAGCTCTGTTTTTCAATTTTGATAATCAAAATCAACCAAACAAGCTAATGTGCCACGATTTACTTCTGCTTCAGAATAAGTCCCAAAACACAGGAAGTCTTTGCTTTGCAAAAGAAGTGTGCTTATGAGTTATTTATGTAAAGTAACCTTGGGACTATCCAAAGAGTTAAAGAAAAAAAAAATCAGCAAAACAGTGCAATTATTAGGAGGACAATGATGTGATACTTCATTAAAATTTTAATTAGTACTTTATTGATAAGGGCCTGTTTTGTGTTCTTAGAAATATAAGGGGCATTATTGTCTGATGAATGTGATTAAAAACAATAGTTTCAGTGTTTAGTCAAGCCCTTTCTGGGAAATGTTAACTGAAAGCAAAATAACGTCTATATAAATAGTCAGCTGCTCTTTATGCTGTGATATGCCCTTTATGGTGTGATATCAACCAGAGTATCCCAAAGCTCAAGCCAAACATTGTTTCTTATATATCCAACAGCCTCATACTCTCAGGGTCTCTGCCTTAGCTGCCAACTACCCTCATATTCTATAACCTACAATCAAGATTCACTGTGACTGCAGCCTCACATCACACTCACAAATCAAACAGCTCACACCATAAAGCAATACTATCTTCTTAAGTCAAACAGCTGTAAGGTTCCTTCAGAACCTGTTTGAAATTAGGAGAGGACAGAGGTAATCCAAGACAAAAGGCTATACAACCCAAGAAGCTACAACTGTTGATACAGGAAATTACAAATTCTGTTAGATTAAGCCTGCTCAGAAAGAAAATGCTGGCTATCACAGTACTATGTTTTCTTGCATCAAATTACACTAATTACACAGTCATATCCTATTATAATTGCACCAATTAAATCTGCTTTTACAAGTAAATGGCCAGCTTGAATACATACCAGGCTACTGACATCTCACTGAGAACTTATAAAGAAAACCAGGCGAACTCCGTGCTGCACAGAACCTACAGGTACAATCTTGGTGACATACTTTATCTTGCATAGAACAAAATTTCATGCAGCTATTATAGAGAAATTGCCCAAACTAACTTAAAAACCTCACACCAAATTGCTTATAGAAGGTGGCTGAGCCTTTTGGAGCCTACTTTCCATCAACAGCAAAGTCACATACAACAAGACACCCATGTTGTGGCTTTCACTTGCTACCATTCGATGAGCTATTCTACCTGCTGTAGTACTGTTGCTCAGCCAGAGATGTTGTTTATTATACTTCCAGAACCCTTTGCAATATGCACAGAATCAATTATCTCTTGAATTTTCTAACTTCTACTATTACAGAATATATAGAAATGTCTAAGCAAAGGAGGAAACACATCTCTAAACTCAGAGGCCCTATTTCATTTGTGAATTACTTCCAAACCCCTTATGGATAGGAACTTGGACTGATACATCACAACAACCAGTAAGCAATTGGCTTGAGCCAACAGGGGAAGGTGGAGCCTACCAGACTTAGAAACTCAAGCAGGCAATACAAACAGATAAAAGAGTTAGAGCATCTGATAGTCCCATTTATTTGGGAAGTAAGAAGAGGCTGGTTTCTCCTGAGGCTCTCCCCAATATTAACAGATAAGTTTTTTGCCTTTTTTAACAGAAAACATATCTGGCTTGAGGTAACCAAAGTGACTCCACACTCGTTATCCATTCTAAAACACCAATTGTAGGCTAACCACAGGGCTTGTTTCTTGGGCTGTGGTCTTCACAGCAGTGAATCAAGTGCAGCATCTTCAAATTCTGTGGCTCCCAGCCCCGCTTACCTGCGCGGTTCTGCTTCTGTTGGCATAACAGGGAACCGGGAGCGCGCAGGGCTCCAACTGCTGCCCGAGAACACGTCCCGCGGTGTTGGGCAGAGGCCGCTCCCGGAACACGCCACCTCCTGTGCCTCTGCGAGGAGCCTGATCCCGCCCTGGACGACCCGCACCAGCGCTGGATTAATTCACGAGAACCCCACACGCAGCTTCGGTTTCTGAAGCCGATAGTAACGATAACCGTCTGCAGTGACAGGCGGGTCTGTTACCCTCATCGCACGGTACCAACAGGGTAATTTCAGGGGCGAGCACGGCCTCAGAGGGGCTGCAGGGATACAGAAATCCCCCGCAACCGCAGAGGCCGCCTCCTGCCACACCTGGGAGGAGCCGGGGAACGGGGACAGGACGGACAGTTACATAAAGGCAGGGGCGACCCGCCATGGCGGTCCCTCACTAAGACGCGCTGCGACCGACCGACCGACCGACCGTCAGTGCCGGCCGCCGGGAAAGAGCCGTTGGCTGGGCGCGAAGGCCCTCACCGACAGCACCACAAATCCGCTGCCCCCGCCCCCTCCCTCCCGCTCACCTGCGCCGCCGCAGAGCAATGAGGTCCCACAGGCCACGAGGGGGCTATGCCTGCCCGCGCGGGGCAGGGCGTCCGGCCGAGGCGCCTGCGCGTAGCCACGTGGGGTGTGGGGAGGAGGTGGTTAGTGGTTAAACATGATGGGTGGGACTCGGGAGCCATTCAATGAGGAATGAGCAAATGGATTGTGAGTATGACATGCCTTCAGAGTGCTGCATTTCTGAACCCTTCTCAGCCCCTCCTTCTGATGCCCGGTCCTGCGCCTGGGCAGTGCAGCCAGAGGTCTCAGTACTGGCTGAGGGTGCTGGAGAGCAGCGCTGTGGGAAAAGACCTGGGGGTACTAGTGAATGAAAAGTTGGATGTGAGCCACCAATGTGCAGTTGCTGCCCAGAAGGCCAACCGCATCCTGGGCTGCATCAAAAACATTGTGGCCAGTAGATCGAGAGAGAGGATTCTGCCTCTTGACTCTGCTCTTGTGTGACCTCACTTGGAGTATTGCATCCGGTTCTAGAGCCCCCAACACAAGAAGGATGTGGTCCTCTTGGAGCAGGTCCAGAGGAGGGCACGAAAATGATCAGAGGGCCGGAGCCCTTATGAAGACACTCTGAGGGAGCTGGGGTTGTCCAGCCTGAACAGGAGAAGGCTCTGAGTGGACCCTACAATGACCTTCCAGTACCTGAAATGGATCTGTCAGATGGCCGAGGAAGAATTTTTCATAAGGGCAGAGAATGATAGGATAAAGGATAATGGTTTTAAGCTAGAAAAGGGTAGATTTAGGTTAGGCATCAGGAAAAAGTTCTCTGATATGAGGGTGATGGATCACTAGAACAGGTTATTGTCTTTTACAGCTACTGGAAAGGAGGCTGTAGAGAGGTGAAGGTGGGTCTCTCACTGGCCAGAGAGGTTTAGACTGGACATTAGGAAAACTTCATCACGAAAGAGTAACCAGGTATTGGAACAGGCTGCCCAGGGAGGTTGCTGTCCCTGGAGGTTAAAAAAATGTGTAGATCTGACACTTGGAAATGTTTTAGTGGGAATATTGGATGGCACTGGGTGGAATATTGGACTTAATGATCTGAGAGGTGTCTTCCAACCTTAATGATCCAGTTCTCCAATTCTATGTATTTGCAGTTCTATACAGAAATGGGTGCTAGGATTTATTGCCACCGAGCTAGCATACTGACCATTGAAACACTCATTAATTTATCCAATCTAAATTAGCATAATTAACATATTATTTGTTTATAACGTTTCTACTGGTGATTACAGTCCTTATCCTAAAGCTGATTGGCACATAATTTCTTAATCTCCATTTAAAGGTGCAGTAGTTTTTAATTTCATTGCACATGTTCAGTCTTCAAGCAGAGGCAAGTATCCTAACTTCCAGAGGTGTGGTTTCCACATTATAACATATAGCTTAGAGTAACTAGAGACTACATTTAGGCTCCATGATCTATCATTAAGTCTTTGATTAATTTTACATCTGTTAGAGCTTCTGCCCAAACCTTCTAAAACATTGGTCTTAAGACTACAATGGTTAATACAAAGTATTCAGATCTTAGGGACCTTTTGGTCTAGTCATGGTCACCATGTGGGCTATTTACAGTTACCTAACTTTGAGAATCTGTTCTTGCCTAATTTTGGCCAATTATTAGCATGTTAACATTATGGAGAGCTTTAATCCATGCTATCAGAAATTAGATTTATGACTAAGATGAGCTGAAGGTGCTTAGGTATTCCTGAAAATTAAGTAATTAAGAATGTTAAATGTTGCTCTTTCCCTAATAACAAGCCTCTCAGATTTAAGATCAGCTAGGTCTGCATATACAGTGGACAAAGGAAAATTGTCATTAGCTGCTTCTTTGATTTGGATGGTATCTTTGGAAGGCTTGTGTGTCCATAAACTTTCAGTTGTCTTGCAAAACAGATGGTCTCACCCACGCTGCCTGCCCAGTAACTCCAAACCCAGTAGCACTGTCCCCAGACTCTGCCAGAGCATATGCTGCCAGACATGGTTATGAGCCAAAACTATGCCAGGAAGCATACTAGCACTGGATGACTGCAAAACCGTGCATGAGTTTTATGATGGGCCATGTAGATTACAAACACAGCTATAGGGTTTCTGAAACCAGTAGTTCTGTTCCACAGCCCTGGGGATGATAGCAGAGTAGTGCAGTCACAGCAGTCGCATCTGCATGCTGGGTGCAGCAGCTTAGCGAACACAATAGAGCACCTGGTATATAAAAACTTTGTGGAGTGCTCAAACTTGTGCTTTCTGAAATAGCTGCTGAATAGCTGCAAGAGCTGGGGAATTTGCTCTAGAGACTTGTAGCCAATGTCCTGCTGCTTTAGCTGCACTGCTACTTGTCTTGCCTGTGGGAGACTGGGTCAGCTCCAGTAGAAAGATTAAGAGCTAGTCAGTTCCTGCTTTTCTCTTGAAACTTCATTCTGTTCTTAATTAACACATCAGCATTTGGGCCAGACTCTAATTGCATGGCTCAGTGGTGCTGTCATTTTCCTGGCACAAGAATCTAGCCAGTGCTGTGGCCAAGACACTGGGGACAGGGAAGGAAGCACTGACTCTAAAAGACACCTCAGAAGGAGGCAGACCACAAGGTCAGGCTCACTAACCTGCATTGTAATGAATCCCAAGCCAGGGTGTGAGGTACCATTCTTCAAGTCTGTGAAGTGTTCACGTAGGCTCTTGCTAGACACTCAGACTGACCATACTTCAGGATAAGCTTCAGTAGTCTGTTGTGATCAGAAAGAAAACTGAGGAGCCCAGGAGGGCTGATGATTCTGTTCTGTCACTGGTGTTGAGGAAATGGTTTAAATTCTTCCTTTAGTATCTGCTGCTTCATGCCAAGCAGAAAACAAAATGTTTTGAAGCAATGTGGGGAAAAGCAAGAGGCATTCAGTTGTTACAGGCCTGTCCTTTTCATGAGAGGCAACTATGTAGCTCAAATAAAAGCAGAAACAGTAAAAACAAAGAACTTAAGAGTCAGCACAAACATTAAAGCACTGTTCTTAGGTTTTGGGGATGCCTCTGAGGCACTGTTACTCTTTAAACACTGAGCAGAATCTCAGTTTAATATGTGTGTTTTCTGCAGAAAAGTTGGAAAGTTGGAGTTTGGGGTTGGAAAGCTTTTGAAGAATATCTATACTGTGAAGATTATCATAGTCTACTCCTTTATTTGTGTTTGCTCAGAGAGACTGTCAGAGTTCTGAACTTTAGAGATTTATGAGGATGGAAACATTATCCTAAAATGTTCATGGACACCAAGATTTCGGGAGTTGGATGACCACCACAATTTCAGACAGAAGGAAGAGCTGTCTACAAAAGGCCTTCTGCACTTGTTATTGACACATTTCCAGCTGGGCTGAAGGTGACAGCATGTCCAGGTCTCCCTCATGTGGTGTCAAGCCTGCAAATGCCTGGTGCAGTCAGGAGTTGCACAAGGAGCTGGAAAGACAGTTTGTGCTCTGAAGAGGTCTTTGACCTGTGTTTCATCAGGTGCTGTTCTCTTGTATCAAAGGCCAAAGACATTTGGGAGTTTAACCTCTAAGCCAAGGAGCATGTCACTGGCTTGTGATGAGGAGCTGTGAGAAGGTTCAACTGGAATCTTACATTTTACACCCTCTTGACCTGTGGCCTGACACCTGCATTTATACCCTGGCTTTGGCCCCAACTCTTGCATGAGCTACGCTGTTAGCATGTGGTGCCTGACCCTGGACCTCAATGATCCTGATGTGGCTTCCCAGCAGAAACACAAGCCTATCTAGTCCCTGCAGCCTGGGGTGGTGATTGCAGATTTATGCGGATCCTTTCACTGCTGCAACACACGCTGCATTATCCTTGCTTGGAGCAGTGCCCCATCTGTGTCATACCTGTCTAGCCCCTACCTGTGGCACCTGGCTTGCCTCTTCATGACTAGAATCTCCACTCTGATATGGGACAGAGCAGAGCAGGGCTAGAAAAGTAAAGCCCAGGATGACAGAGAGATGTTTTTGTTGCAGCATCTTCTCCTAGCTATGGAGAAATCTGTCAGGTTAGTGAAAACGTAAACCTTTCATCCACTGCACATGTTTGAGGAGACAGAAGGAAAACAGTCAGGTGGAGGCATGTCTGTATGTGTATACCTTCATGTTCTGTTTAATGTGTTAATTATTTAAAATGAATACGTATTCAAAGGGTTCCTGGAGTTCAGCCTTCTCTCAAATTGTACACAGGTGAAGAACCCTATAAACTTCAACTAAAAATGCACCTGATGCACAAGAGCAAAGCCCTTCCTGACTCATAACAACCTTGCTCTTTTTGAGTCTTCAAATATGAGTCTGACTTATGCCTACTGAATGAGATGCCAGAAGTTTTAATTCATTTGGATTATTTGCCTGTTCATGTAAGGAGAAAAATAATCGAGCTTGGTCTGCACTCTTGTGTAATAAATCATATTTTTTAGCATGCATGACATACAGGAGAGCACTCAGTAATTTGTAGAGAAATACTGTTCTGCTTTGACAGGAAAATGTTTTCAAAGTATCTGGGAACTGCAGAGGAACACTGCAAGAAATAATAATGGAAATGGAATTTATTATTTGATACCATTTCTTAAATGACATGAGTACATGGTTAAAACTTTCATTCCTGAGAAACACCTTTGCATTGAAGAACTGTGTTTATTTGGAATAAGGTACGTTGGTGGTGCTAAGGCATTACTGGTAAGCAATGTGATCACGTTATTTCAGTACATATAAACCTGTGGTATTTCAGGTGCCCACTCCCAAAGCACATGGCATTCATTCGTTAGAGCACATTATTTTCCACTTAAAAAGTTACACCGAGGGGAAACAAGCCACCCACCTCCTCCATGAATTGCTTCTTGCAAGACACTTTTGCTGAGCAATGTGTCCAGATTAGCCCATTCTCAGGCTCAGGCCTCTTTTGCACTCACGCAGGCAGCTCTGCTGTGCTCGTGGGGCTTGGCAGGAATTTCTGTCTGAGCACTATGAGACAGAGCTGATGCAACGTACAGCCACAGCAGCATTTTGGATTCCTGTAGCTGCACCTCTGCTCTGTGAACACTGCATCATGCAGGTATGTCCCTGCCACAGGTGTGGTAGAAACCCTTACGTGTGCTTGGCAGTGATGGCCTGAAGCATCTGTCTCTGAATCAAACTGGTTGAAACAAAGGTCCAGGGTGTTTTGTTTTCACTTACGCCTCTGGAAAATGAGAATGATTTTTGTTTTCACTGAGTGCTTCTCTGCCCAATGACTGCATCAAACTTGATATCAGTCAGCTTTTTCAGAACATTCAGAGCACGTTCTGGAAACAACCTGAAAGAAATAATAACCTGACATTACAGACCGTAACTTCAATTTTACCCTTCTCCTTTCACTACAATTCCAGGTGAGGTATGTATGCAACACTAATTTAAGTTGCAATACTACTGCAGGATGCGGGGAGTGTTAATATTGAACATAGTTGCACGCATTTGCTTTCTCTTTGCATTTAAATCCTTATGTGGTTAGTCTGGGAACACTCTAAACACCTTACAAAAGATATTAAGATATTTGGGATTAGGCCCAAGTTTGCTGGCATTCATAGACAAGAAATTATCAAGTGTTTCATGATATACTGTAGAAGTTAAATGAAAATTTAATTTAATTATGCTCACATTAATTCCAGGTTTGGAACCTGAGCTCTGATTAAAATACCTCCTCAGCAACCACACTATTAAAAGACATGAAAGAACAAGTCTAGCTTTACATGTCAAAGAAAGCATTACAGCCCTTTAGAAGCAACTTTTTCAGATTCTGTGACCTCAAACTTTTCGTGTGGGCATGAAGACACAAATACTAATAATACTCAGCTCTGGTTGGATGTACACTAGAGCTGCCGGTTCAGACAATGTAATTTAAGAAAGGGGGAGCCTAGGCTGTAGTGATCATGTGAAGAAAGAGTTTAGAATTACGTGTGGTAGATAGAGCCAAGCCAAGATCAAAACCCTGGCCTTTAGAAGGGCTAACTGACTTAAAGAAACTGCTTGAAGAAGAAACATGGGCTAGGGCTTCAGAAAAGTATGGGGGCTCAAGAGATCTGGTTAGTTTTCAAGCATTGCTTCTTTAGGAGTGATGCATTCCTAAAAGCAAGAGATTAGACAAAAAAAGCAGGAGACCTGCATGGTTGAGCAGGGAGCTTCTGAAGAAACTCAAGTGGAAGCAGGAAATTTTACAGTATATGGAAGAAGGGATTGAGCACTTGGTAGGAATACAAGAATGTTATCAGAGGATGCAGAGATGAGCTGAGGAAACCTAAGGCCTCCTTGGAATTAAACCTGGTAAGGGAGGTCAAGTATAACAAGAAGGGACTTGTCAAGAGTGTTGGAGATAAAAAGGAAAAAGAGAGGAAATGTGGGCCCACTGCTGAATGAAGTGAGCACCCTAGTAACAGAGGATACAGAGGAGGTGGAGATACTGAATGCCTTCTTTGACTCAGTCTTTACTGCTAAGACCAGTTCTCATTGGTCGCAGTCCTTTGAAACCACAAAGGAAGACAGAAGGATGAAAGGTTTGGACTTGGTTGAAGAGGATTAGGTTAAATAACAACTAAGTAACCTAGACATCCACAAGTCCATGCATGGGCCCTTATGGGATACACCCACAAATGCTGAGGAACCTGGCAAAAGTCATTGTTAGGCCTCCATCATCTTTGATAAATCCTGGAGGAGAGGTGTCTGAGGAATGGAAAGAAGCCAGCCAGATCACTCCAAGCTTCAAAATGGGCAAGAAGGAGGACCTGGGTAACTACAGACTGGTCAGCCTCACCTCCATCCCTGGAAAGGAGGCAGAACAGCATATTGTTTGTGCCATCTCAAAGCACCTAAGGAAAGGAGAGTTACTGGAAGTATCAACATGGATTCATCAAAGGGAAATCCTACTTGACTGATCTGATAACTTTTTATGAAGATGTAACTTGGTGGACATAGCAGGGGAGGGCAGTATACCTGTCCTGCCTTGGCTTCAGCAAGGCTTTTGACATGGCCTCCCAAGACATCTTTCTCAACCAGTCTTAAGACTGGATAGTGTAGTGGTTTTGGACCTGGTGAAAGGACAGAACTCAGTGAGTTGTGATCAGTGGGGCAGAGTCAAGTTAGAGGCTTGTGTCTAGTGATGTTCCTCAGGGGTCAGTACTAAATCCAGTTCCATTCTATACGTTAATCAATGACATGAATGAGGGGACAGAGTGTACTTTCAGCAAGTTTGCTGACGACAGAAAGCTGAGAGGAGCGGCTGACACACTGGAGGACTGTGTGGCCACCCAGCGTGACCTGAGAGAAACTCAATGAGGTTCAACAAGGGCAGGCATGTTAGAGGGCTACATCTGGGAAAGAACAACCCCATGCATCAGTACAGGCTGGGGACTGACCTGCTGGGAAGCAGCTCTGAGAAAAGGAACCTAGTGGTGTTGGTGAACAGACTGACCATGAGCCAACAAGGTGCTTTTGTGCCCAAGAAGGCAAATGCTCTCCTGGGATACATGCAGAAGAGTACAGCCAGTAGGTCTAGGGGGATTGTCCTCTCCCTCTACTGTGCCCTGGGTTAGGCTGCAGATGAAATACTTCATCTAGTTCAAGCTGGACAGGGAGCACTGGAGAGTGTATAGCATGGAGCCACTAAGTTGATCAGGGGTCTGGAGCGTTTTCCTTACAAAGAGAGGCTGAGAATGCTGTGCCTGTTCAGCGTGCAGAGCAGGAGTCCGAGGGGAGATCTCAAACACATATAGGTATATAAAAGGTGAGCATCAAGATGATAGGACCAGATGCTTCTTGATGGTACCCAAAATCAGGACAAAATTAGAACAAATGAGGTTTCGTTTGAACATAAGGAAAAACTTTTTTGCTGTGAAAGTAACAAAGTACTGGAACAGGCTACCCAGAATGGGTATACAATCCCTGTCTCTGGAGACATCCAAGATCTGCCTGGATGTGTTTGTGTGATCCTGCACTGGCAGAAGAGTTAGACTAAATGATATTCATAGGTCCCTTTCAACAACTAACATTCTATAAAAGGCCAAGGTAAATTGTGATCTATGAAGAAAAAGTTTCTTCTTCTCCTTCCATATTAGCCTTTAGAACAGTTCAGTTCTTCACTGACAACAGTTAGCTGCAGAAAGTGGATCACAGGGACCTATGAGAGGACTCAAAAAGGCCACTGTTGGATGATGTCTGTTGTTGCTATAAAGAACCACTGCAGTATTTATTCACCTTGTTATGTGTTCCAAAATAAAAATAACTGACCAGATGTTACAGGTATGAGGGTTAGACAGCGAGAAGCTTTCTTTTATACACAGGAGAGGTTTTGATTTTTTTCCACTTACCTTTCAAAAAGTAAAGCAAAGTGTTGATTTGATGGAACAAAAACCATTTTCTGGTTGGTCACTATCCCTTCCATCAGGGCCTTTACAACTTCTTCAATCTCCAAAATCTTTCCCAGCCTACACAGGAAAGCAAACATGTAAGAGCTATGGTGGTTAAACTGGGATGGTCCTAGCTGATCTAGGGTGCTTCTTGTGGGCACATCACCAGGAATTCAAATGCAGCTACTAGGTGAGGTAAATGGCACCTCAGACATCCAACTGATTCTAACATTTTCATCCAGGCAGATTTTACACAAGACCTAAAGATGAGGTTGCCATGTAGTGCCATGATGTGAAGAAGGAAGGACAAGAAGGTACACTTTTCATGGTTACCTTGTGCTGGGGTTTTTGACAAATCCAGTGTTAATGAAAACCGGGCAAAGGCATGTAGTTTTTATTCCATCCTTTCCCAGGGTAGACAGCTCTTCTGTCAGAGCTTTATGAAATCCAACTGCAGCAAACTTGCTTGAACTGCAGGGAGGTAAAATGCACAAATGAGAAGGCAGAAATGCCAGCTCTAGATTTCTAGCAAGGCAAAAAGAAACACATTACTGACAAATGGTAACCCAGCAGAGAGCAGGGAACAGGGAATAATTCTAACTTTCACTGTGCCACGCTGCAGTGCTGGGTGAGATGTTGCTGCCTGGGGGAGGAACTGTGGGATGCAGAGTGGGTGTCTTTCACGAAAAGGTCCCCTAGTGGTCAATCCCCTAGGATCCCTAGCAGACAAACAGAGGGATGGGATATGACGCTTCTCGGTGGTGCCTGGCAACAGGACAAGGGGCAACGGACACAGACTGGAACGCAGTGAGGTCCACCCAAACATAAGACAGAACTTTCCTACTGTGAAGGTAACAGCACCCGAACAGGATGCCCAGAGAGGCTGTAGAGTCTCTGTCTCTGGAGACATTCAGAACCTGCCTGGATGTGTTCCTGTCTGGTCTACTCTAGGTGATCCTGCTCTGGCTGGAGGGTTGCAGTAAATGATATCCAGAAGTACCTTCCAACCCCTACCACCCCGTGACTCCGTGAACTTCAGGAACTCTTAGAAAATGACACCTGACCTGTATCAATGATGGACTTCCCTTGATTCTCATGTGAGAAGATTGTTAAAAAGAGTACACCTGAATCTCTACAAATAAGGAGGATGGCCAAGGCAGACATGCGGAACAAATCTACTGTATTGCAAACCACACAGGAGCACCACGTGATGTTTGCCTGTGACTTTTGAAATAGAGGAGCAAAGTACTGCCAGAGGGACTGGGGCAGGAGAAGATCACAATTCTGTTCCAAAGAAAGTAGAACCAGAGAAAGGGTTTACTGACTGCTGGGGAGTTCTCACATTCCCAGCAGTGAGTGATGTCCACATGGAGGCTGCCCAGGGGAAGACTGCTTTGTCCTGAGTCGATTTATACAGAGAGTGCTGGATCTGATGGAGAATGACAGACAGTTTTTCTGTTCTCACACCATGACTCCAGTGACTCTAGTAGAAAGAGACAATGTACTGGCATCAGTTCCCTCACTCACACCACAGCATGTATTGGCATGATTTTACTTTCCAAACTGTAACTTTACAGTCAGCAGCAATTTCATCTCATCATGTATTCTACAGATGTATTTCTGCAAACTACCATCACTGTCACAAGAGCAGGGCGCTCAAGAACTACTCAATAGCTCTTTAGGGAGGAAACTCACAGAGGTGCTACTTTCTAAGAAGGAGAAGGGCAAGAAGATCCCTCTGTTGCTACACAAAACCCACACCTGGATAGGTGAGGGAGACAAAAAGGGAGAAGCTGTCATGAGATGACTAGTCATGTGACTATGGCCTCATCCATACACTGCTCCTGATTCAGTCAGAACTAAGAAACAAACAAACCAGCAGGAACCTCCAGGCATCCCTAAGTCCTGTCTGCTATGTTTTAGTTGCTCCGTGCTTGCTGATGCAGAAG
>VZRI01013070.1:0-47230 GCA_013397515.1 Upupa epops
ACTGGACGCAGTACTCCAGATAAGGCAGGATGGCAGAGTAGAGGTGCAGAACCACTTCTCTTGCTCTGCTGGCCACAGTTCTTTCGATGCAGCCCAGGATGGGATTTGCCTTCTGGGCTGTGATTGCACAACACTGGTGGTTCATGTGCAGTTTTTCACCCCTCAGCACCCCCAAATCCCTTTCCACAGGACTGCTTTCCAGTAGATCCTCTCCCAACTGGTATTGATAATGCTGGTTACCCCAGCCCAGATGCAGGACTCTGCACTTGACCTTGTTGACCCTCCTAAGATTCATCTGGACCCACCTCTCCAGTGTATCCAGGTTCTTCTGGATGGCATCCCATCCTTCAGACAGATCAACTGTGTCCCCCAGCTTGCAAGGCTTACAAGGGCAGCCTGGATTTTGGGAAGCATGAAGAAGGTGGTTCTGATAAGAAAACCTGAAGCAGAATCGCAGCCTGGTCCAGTTCAGGTGAAGACAGGCTTAGTGCTGTAACGCTGCTGAAGTTCACCATGGGAGTGCTGTTCTCTTGAGTGTGATAGCATATACTTTGAAATACACTGGAGAGCAGGAATACCTGAGTGTGCTGGTGGGTAGGAAGTAGGCTCAGGCATTGAGTGCCCTGGCGGAGCTGGAGAAACTTGATGAGCAACAGCAGCACTGCTTACAATACTTAGAGCAGGCTGAACTGTCTCTGGGCTACCTGTAGTGGCAGCTCTTGTCACGGCAGACTGCAGACACATCAGCATAGCTGGGTGATTTATGAGGTGGCTTTTGATGGGGCATTCGGTACTGTGCAGAGCTGGGGAAACAGGAGCAGGTAATGATCCCAACTGCCTATGTCTGCTGCCAGAAGAGAGGGGCTGGCAGCAGTTGTGCCATCAGAAAGGAGCTGAAATGGATTATGAATATCCCTGTTTCCCTACAGCATGTGTGCAGTGACCAAGTCCAGGCATGGTTCTGCCCTTGCTGTTCCAGCTGATCATTCCTCAGGTTACCTGCTGCTGCTGTCACTACTGCAATTGCATGTCATTAGCTCCCTGCTGCGGTATTTGTGTGCAGGGCAGCAGTTCCTATTTTCTACAGCCAGGATGAAGAACAGGACAGTGAAAGAGGTCCAAGGATTAATGCAGAACCATCAGGCACTGTTTGCCTTTAATTGATACTGCAAGCAGAGCAACTGATTGTGACAGTGAGTGGTTTAGAGTAGATGAAAAGGTGGGAGTTGCTTTTCCAATTCACAGAATGTTATGGGTTGGAAGGGACCTCAAAAGGTCATCTAAGTCTAACCCCCACTGCCAGAGCAGGGCTGGGATTTGTTCAGAGTGGCTCTATGCTTTCTCCTCGAAATGCCTGATAGATGCTCTTCAAGTTGTTGAGAACCAAGCCTGGTTTTCTCCTGTGGAAGAAGAGTCGTTTCTGTTGTGTGTTCTGATGGTTTAAACAGAGGTTATTCAACTTCTTTTGTGCACTGGGACTGAATTTCAAACCAATGTTTGCTAAGTAAGGAGGCAATTTAACCGCCTTTAGTGTTTGTTGGTTTAGTTGAACTTTGCTGGGATGGAAACCGTTGTTAAAACTGAAGAGCAAGTTAAAGCCCAAACAAACAGCATCACCTCCCCATCACTTTTTGTTTGGTTTTTTTAGTCACTGGTAATGAAACCTGACCGTGAGAAGACACTGCATTGTATGATATCAGTTTGCTGGGTGAATATCCCTTTCTCCTAACACACTCGTTCAGGATAGTGCTCGGGAAAAAGTATTTCTTGTTGCTTTTGAGCAGAATCATAGAAAGGTTTGAGTTGGAAGGGACCTTAAAGATCAGGTTCCAACCTCTCTGCATAGCAGAGAAACCTCAGGTTGCTCAGAGCTCCATCCAACCTGGTCTTGAACACTTCAAGGGATGTTAAAGAATTTGTAAAGGCTGTTGTGTTTTAAAACAGCATCTTCTATTTCTTGTCTGGTTCTGGCAGTACTTACAGCAGCAAGGTGTTCCGTGTAACCTTTTTGACGTTAGCTGCTTCTCTCACTGTGCCCCTGCTTGGAGTAACTGTTCTACTGGATTCTCCTATAGACCCTCAGCCTATAAGGTAAGTTGTTTTGGTACGAGTGTTCTTGAAGTTTAACTTCTCACGCCTGTTATTTTCTGTTCTATATGGGGGGGTTTTTCCTCTCATCAAGCAAGAATCAACTGTGTAAAGTGGTTCTAACTGGATGAAGAAACGGGGAGATGATTGCAGCTGGGTTTGTTTAGTCTGGAGAGGAGGAGACTCCGGGATGGGGTGGAGGACACCTTGTCATGCTCTGTAGCTACCTGAAGGGAAGTCGTAGACTTCGTAGACCCCCCAGGTGGGGGTTGGGCTGTTCTCCCAGGCAAATACTGATAGGATGAGAGGGCAGGGCCTGAAGCTGTGCCATGGCACATTTAGGTTGGATGTTAGGAGGTGCTTCCTTGCAGAAAGGGTGATCAGACACTGGAACAGACTGCCCAGGGAGGTGTTGGAGTCGCCATCCTGGAGGTGTTGAAGAAAAGACTGAATGTGGCCCTTGGTGCCATAGAGTAGCTGATGTGGTGATGTTAGGTCATGGGCTGGACTTCATGATCTCCAGAGTCTTTTCCAGCCTCAGTGATTGTGTGATTATGCCTTGCCATGGCTGGCTTCACACACCCTGTCTCTTCCTAAGCCATCTTGTGTAGTTTGTCACTACTGATCATTAAAGCAGCTGAATTATTTTTTTGCTATCCAAACTGTCAGTGGACCTTGTGATTACTTGCTGAACATCTTGCCTTCTGCAAGGGAAGAACTGCTTTTCAGTAAGGACCAGGCTGTACCCTTGTTGCTGTAGTTCTGTCAAAGACAGAGCGTTTATCTGGGAATGGAAACTGAAACTGACAACCCGACTGGGTTGATTTGGTGCTTCATGCTGATGGAGCTAAATGGTGATGCTATTCAAATGCAAATTTCATAAAGCAATCAGCTAGGTGACTTCTGCCCTGATTGTTTTGTAAACATCTGGTTAGAGGTCTGTATCATATTTGTCATGTAACTGAAAAGATGTAACCTGTCCTGGGAGGGGTTCTGTGTTAAACACTATGACTGCTAACATAGGGTGGGACAGGCGGTGTTAGTCCTTCTGGCACTTTGAATCAGGGAATCATAGAATGTCCGGGGTTGGAAGGGATCTTAAAGACCTCATAGTTCCAACCCCCTTGCACAAGCAGGGACACCTTCACTAGATCAGGTTAGCCAGGTCCCCATCCAGCTTGGCCTTGAATGCTTCCAGGCATGGGGCAGCCACAGCTGCACAACCTGTCCCAGCATCTCAGCACCCTCACAGCAAAGAATTGTTTCCTCATGTCCGATCTCCATCTCCCTTCTTCAAGTCTGTAACCCTTTCCCCTTGTCCTTTCGCTACCACCAGTGACAAAAGCCCTCCCACAACTTTCTTGTAGCCCCCTTCAGNCATAGTTCCAACCCCCTTGCACAAGCAGGGACACCTTCACTAGATCAGGTTAGCCAGGTCCCCATCCAGCTTGGCCTTGAGTACTTCCAGGCACGGGGCAGCCACAGCTGCCTCGCACAACCTGTCCCAGCATCTCAGCACCCTCACAGCAAAGAATTGTTTCCTCATGTCCGATCTCCATCTCCCTTCTTCAAGTCTGTAACCCTTTCCCCTTGTCCTTTCGCTACCACCAGTGACAAAAGCCCTCCCACAACTTTCTTGTAGCCCCCTTCAGAGATTGTAAAGTTGCTCAGAGGTCACCTGAGAGCCTTCTCTTCTCCAGGCTGAACAACACCAACTTGCTCAGCCTGNCACGGGGCAGCCACAGCTGCCTCGCACAACCTGTCCCAGCATCTCAGCACCCTCACAGCAAAGAATTGTTTCCTCATGTCCGATATCCATCTCCCTTCTTCAAGTCTGTAACCCTTTCCCCTTGTCCTTTCGCTACCACCCGTGACAAAAGCCCTCCCCCAGCTTTCTTGTAGCCCCCTTCAGAGATTGTAAAGTTGCTCAGAGGTCACCTGAGAGCCTTCTCTTCTCCAGGCTGAACAACACCAACTTGCTCAGCCTGTGCTCATGGGGGAGGTGCTCCAGCCCTCTTGATCATTTCAGTTGCTCTCCTCTGGACCTGATCCAGGAACTCTCTGTTCTTCCTATATTGAGGACTCCAGAACCAGGCACAGCACTCCAGGTGGGGGTCTTACAAGTTCAGAGTGGAGGGGGAGAATCCTCTCCCTTGACTATCAGTGCTTCTTTTGATGCAGCCCAGGATGCAGTAACCTGAATAAAGCCCAGGACATTTGAAGTAAATAAAAATGCTGCATCTGATAAATATTTATGATAAACTAAATAATTTCTTGCTGAAAAGGAACAACACAAAGACTAAATATATCTAGAGTTCAAAGAAACTCTTCATATGGTGAAGTAAAAGACATGCAAGTCATGCTGATAGGCTTCTGGACATAAGCTGCTTCAGTGCAAATCATGATGGAATGCTTTTGGCTATGGGCGGGCTTAACAAAACCCAGTTCTCTGAAACGTACTGTGACTGGACAGTAATTCTGAGAGCAAAGAGCTTGTACCTACAGTGCTTTTCCTGTTGTGTAGTCCTGGCCTCACTCTAGTCCTGGGTAACAGTATTCTGCATGCTGGCATTTCTGATTTGAAGTTGCTCTTACAAGGGTGGAAAGATCATAGAATAATTCTGATTGGAAAGGACCTGCTAGATCAGAGTCCAACCATCCCCACACAACAAAAAACCTCAAGACCTGAGAGATTTGACAAACACAAACTAACCCACTCTGTGCTGTCAGTTGAGCAGGGCCTGAAGCACCATGGCTACATGGGTTTTCAGCACCTCCAGGGATGGGGACTCTATCACTGCCCTGGGAAGGCCCTGCCAGTGCCCAACCACTCTGCAAAGAATTTCTTCCTAAGATCCAATCTAAACCTTCCCTGCCTCAACTTCTGACCATTGCTCCTGCTTCTGTCAGCAAGAAGAAGAGGTCAACAGCCACCCCTCCACAACCTCCCTTCATGTAGTTGTAGAGGGCATTGAGGTCCCCCCTCAGCCTCCCTCATGCAACTGCTTCTCTAAACTAAATCTGCCCATCTCCCTCAGCCTCTCCTCATGCAACTGCTTCTCTAAACCCCTCACAAGCTTGGTAGCTCTGCTCTGGACCCATTCCAGTATCTCCATCTCTTTCCTATAAGAGGGGCCCAGAACTGATCACAGTACTCGAGATGAGGCCTCCCAATAACTTCTCTTCTCCTGCTGACCATGCTTCCTGATCCAGGCCAGGATTCTGTTGGCCTTTTGGCCACCTGAGCGCACTGCTGGCTCAAATGAAGCTGGCTGTCTCCTAGCACCTCCAGGTCCTTTTCTGCTGAGCAGCTTTTGAGCCACTATGCCTTCTGCCCAGATCCCTGGCTTGTATTGCTGTACACTTGTAATTAGGTCTTTAGCTTCACTGGTTGAAGGGAAAGAAATGTGTTGAAAAAGGTCAGGGAGGTAGGTGCAGTCTAAATCAATCTCTGCAGTGAAAAAACTCAGCAATCTCATTTGCCAACAGTGATGTTATTCCCTTAAGCATTCCTTGAGGATAAGAGGGGGAGAAAAAAGCAGATGTGTTATGTGAAGTTCAGCTCTGGTTTATTTCAGGTTCTTTCTCTGTGACCCTGCCTTGGATAATATTGACCGCAGGGAGGATTTTCTGATTGCAAACACAACTGTCCAAAGTTCCCGGCAGATTATTTCCTTATCTGAAGCCTGTTACCCTAATCTGAAAGTCTTTAATGCTTGGGAGAAGGGATGGCAAATGAGTTTGTGTTAGCATTGTGAACACAGCTCTGCTGTAAATCTCCTGTGGACATGAGCCAGTAATTCAGTTGGCTTTGCCACTGCAGTAATGCGTCCATAAACTTTGCTGTCTGTAGGCAGACAGATAAAATGATGTATTTTTCTCTGCTGAATTATTTGTGCTGTAAACCTCAATTGTTTGCCTCAACTGTTGTGGCTGTTCTATAGTTTAAAATTTCATTTGACTTTTTGTCTCAGTCACTCAAGTTCTCGAAACTAATGATTTTCACCATGTGAGCAGTAGAATTGTAATGCCCGAACAAATAGGTTCTAGATCATAGAATCCTCATGGCTGGAAAGGACATCCAGGATCAGCAAGTCCAGCCCTCATCCCAACAGCTCCCCTAACCCCTAGACCATGGCCTTAAGTGCTCTAACTACTTGCCTTTTAAACACCTACAGGGATGGTGATTCCATCACCTCCCTGGGCAGCCTGTTCCAGTGCCCAACCACTCTCTCAGGAAAGAACTTCTTCCTCAGATCCAATCTAAACCTTCCCTGATGCAACATGAGGCNCCTCAGCTGCTCCTCGCAGGGCTTGTTCTCCAACCCTCTCCCCAGCCTCACTGCCCTTCTCTGGCCCCACTCCTGCACCTCGAAGTCCTTCTGATACTGTGGCACCATAAACTGGACACAGTTCATAGGTCCTGTGAGCCTGGGTAAGTTTTGGAGTGAAACATCTTTCCAGGATTCTGTGAGGGGGAGGTGTTTCCTTATGGCCATATAAGCAAAAAATCATTTCCAAACTTGACCTGGAGAGCTTTAGCATGTTCTTGTGAACAAACACTGTTTCCACTGTTTTGTGGAAAACAAATTAAAAATAGATCAGCAATTGCCCTTGTGGTCAACAAGGCTGGTAGGGTGTTGGGATAGATCAAGAGGAGAACGTCTACCAGATCAAGGGAGGTTACTCTACCCCTTTATTCTACTTTAGTGAGGCTGCACCTTGGATATTGTGTCCAGTTCTGGTCTCCCCAATTCAAGAGGGATAACAAATTGATTGAGAGAGCTCAACATAGAGCTACAAGGTTGATTTGGTGTCTGGAACCAGTGCCTTACAAAGGGAGATTGAGAAAATTGGGACTTTTTAGATTGGACAAAAGAAGGCTATGAGGGGATTTAATCACTGTCTATAAATCCACGAGGGCTGGGTGTCAAGAAGAAAGGAACACTTTTCAAATGAAAATGCATCCTGGCTGGATGCATTTCTGTGTAGTTGATTTAGGCTTTTACATTTTAAAATGCTTAGGAATGTGCATGTATTTAGTTGAAAATATTCTGGTTCAGACAACTCATTCAGCTGGGTAGGAAAGCTGTTATTCTTTTGGGCTGGAGTGCTGCAGAACTCCTTTGGTGTTGTGTAAGACATGAATGTGGAATGTGATGTTGGATGTGAAGCTCTGTAGGTTTCCAGTTATATCTTAGGAACACACAACTGCAACTTTTCCGATCAGCAGAACCAGAAAATGATGATCCTTGCTGCAGAAGAACCCATTTTTCAGCTTGTCAGCTGTGTTACATTTTGAAATATGCTGGATGAAAGCAGAAGGTCAGGTTCGCAGGAGTTGGCAAAGTAGGGAAAATAATGAGCCAGTGTGTTGCTCAAGAGTGTTTGCTGATTTGTGCAACAGGCCATAACGTCTGTGTTCTGTTTTACAGCTTAAAGGAGCCGCCTCTCCTGCAGGGTGTTCTAGAGCCTAACATCAAGTTGCGAAAAGCTGAGCGGTTATGGGAAAATCAGCTGGTTGGGCCAGAGTCCATTGTCCATATTGGAGGTAAGAGCTGGTAAAATAAGCGTGTAAATAAAGGTCCTTAAATGTTCCCCCTTTGATAGGGGTTTGGTCAGCAACTCCTAGGTAACAAATTCCAGGTCTTATGTTGAATATCCAAGTGTTTTTAAACAGTGTGTATGCAGCAAAGCCTGGCTGCTGTGTAGTGCTTTTCTTCTCTTCCCCAGTGGAAAATAAATCTTCTTGCCAGACTAAAAATCACTGTCTTCCAGGACTCTAGTGGTGTAGAGTGTGGGATCCTTGTCTGGATTCCCTTGTGGCCCACCTGGGTCACCATTAACACTGTGGGTCAGAGACTCCAACTGTATTTCAACCAAGGACATTTAACTGAAGCATCAGGCACAAAAAAGGATGCTATAACAAAACCATGTAGAAATCTAAGCCTTACAAGCTTGGTAGCTCTCCTCTGGACCCATTTCAGCATCTCAGTGTCTTTCCTATAATGAGGGAGCCAGAACTGAACGCAGTACTGGAGATGAGGCCTCACAAGGGCACCATAACTTCCCTTCTCTTGCTGACCATGCTATTCCTGATCCAGGCCAGGACCCTGTTGTACACCTGGCCACCCTGCTGGCTCCTATGAAGCCAGCTGTCTCCCAGCACCCTGAGGTCCTTTTCTGCTGGGCATCTTTTGAGCCACTCATCCCCCAGCCTGTAGCGGTACCTGGGGCTGTTGTGACCAAAATGCAGGACTCAGCACTTTGCCTTCTCATCAGTCTTATTGGAAACTCTTTAAGGAAACCTTCCTGCAAGGGCCAGCTGACCTATGGATGATATAATCAATCTGTCTGGGAATAAGTTGTACATGGATCAATGTTGAAGCCTTCTTATTCCTTTTTAATTAACAAACTTAAAACTTCAGTTCAATTGGAGATGGAAAAGTCCAAACAAATGGCTTTACTAATCCTTTCAGACTTAAAGGATTTAAATCCTTAATAAGACTTTACTAAGTCTTCCATTTGAGTTGGTTGTATGAAGTTTGTGTGGTGGTTGTATTCACTGAATCTGCTATCACCTGGCTTGGCCCAAGTACAGTGATTTGGTAACACTTTTGATTTGGACAATTGTTCAGTTACTATTGGTTTTTAAATTCTTCTCCAGAACTGATAGAGTATGAATATCTGTGTGATCAGCAGCCTGTAGACTCTGTCATGATGAGAAGTTTTACCTGGTCTGTCTCTTACTGAGTGATGAGGGAGACTGAGTGATGATGTAGGAATTTACCCAGGAATCGATCCAATGATTAGGGATGTAATTCTCCCACGGTGCTGGGCACTGGTGAGGCCTCTGCTCGAGTACTGGGGCAGTTGTGGGCCCCTCACTTCAAGAAAGATAGTGAGGTGTGGAGTGGGCCCAGGGGAGCAACAAGGCTGGGGGTGGGACTGGAGGGAAAGTCTAGTGGGGAGAGGCTGAGGGGGCTGGGATTGGTTAGGAGATTCAGGGGAACTTCTCCCTCTCTGCAACTACCTGTAGGGAAGTTGTAGTTAGGTGGACGAGAGGGCAGGGCCTGAAGCTGCCAGGGGAGGGTTAAGTTGGATGTAGGAAGCCCTTTCTTATGGAAAGAGTGATCAGACCCCAGGATAGACTGCTCTAGGCAGTGGTGGAGTTCCCATCCCTGGAGGTGTTGGAGGACAGACTGGCTGTGGCCCTTAGTGCCCTGGTCTAGTTAAATTTGGTCATGTTAGGTCCTAGGCTGGGCTGAAGAGCTCAGAGGTCTCTTTCAGCCTCAGTAACTCTGTGATTATCCATCAAGATGTTAGATCCACCTTTTAACCAAGCATTTGATCCATTTAAGGTTGAAAAGCTTCATATCCCATATTCATAACTCCTGAGTCTTAAATCCTTCCTCTTCTGAGTTGGAAGAAATCTATCCAAATTATCTTCATCTTTTCTCTCTTGTTCTTGTGCTGTTACTTTGCTGTAGAAGTTTCACAGGGAAGGATGTTTGCTGCCGCAGTCTTTCCGTCAGGCTGATCACACCAATTGTTTTTGCAGATGTGCTGTTTACTGGGACAGCTGATGGGAAGATTGTCAAAATTGAAGATGGGCAAATACAAACTGTAGCCAGAATTGGCCATGGTCCTTGTGGTGAGTGACAACTGCTGAACACAGTATGCATGAAAATGCCTGAGGAAGGGCTCGTGTTGATTGAACTGGTGTTCAGTCTGCATTGCTTATGCAAGTGCATTCCTTCCTCTATAGAGATTTGCAGCAGAGACATCTGTATGAATGGAAGTACGTATTTTAGCACTAGAAGGAACAGCAGAGCAATGGGAATAGGTGCTGGGAACAGAAGACACTGTTTCTAGCAGTAAAAATGTAGGACTGAATGTTTTTGGCATCACTACAAGACCTGCTTCCTCCTAAGGCCTCCACCATGGATGACTTGTGGGTGGAAGATCCTGTATCTTAACACTGGTTGTAAGATGAAGTTGAAGAGCATGACAAACAGCGTTCCTTGTGTTAGTACATCTAGAAAAAACATGTCCTAAACAAGAGAGAAGGGTACCCTGGCCTAATATTTATGGAAGCTGAAGTCAGCAAGTCTGAGGTGAAGGGCCATCCTGTAAAAACTGAGGGTTCCAAAGCAAGTGTGAATGAGTAAACTCAAAGATAATGTGTAAGTGGGAAAGATTAAGGTACTTAAAGATTTTCACAAAGAAATGCCACCTATATAGGATTCTTTGTGTTGAACCTGTGTAGGGGATAACCATGGGTTGGGAAGATTTTGTTAAAGGTTCATAGAGTATTAAATGATTGTTAGGTGATTATAGAGCTCAACACATTAACCCAGCTCTGCCAAGCCCACCAATAAACCGTATCCCTAAGCTCTATATCTGTGTGACTTTTCAGCGTGCTGGTTCCTGTTCCAAACTGGATGTCTGTTTCATTCATACCTAAGAAAACAAGAATCATTTTTCTAATGAATGTGTGTGATTCTGGCCAGAGAGTTTTGTTGAGCTACGGTTTGACCTATGTAGGTACCCTCAATGACTTTCTGTTTTGAAACCAACTTAAAAATTGTTTCCTAAGGAACCCAAGAGGATGAGCCAACGTGTGGGAGACCACTTGGCATCAGAGTGGGGCCAAACAACACGCTTTTTGTGGCAGATGCTTATTATGGACTTTATGAAGTTAATCCTGGAACAGGTATGCCTTTTCTGCTCAGGAGTTCTCTTCCACTGTCAAGATTCATTTTTGAAGTCTTCCCAGGTACTGGTGCCTTCCCAGGTGCCTGCCTTCTTCCTAAAGTGGTTTGGGAAACGCACTGTGCAAGAACTTGACAGCTATTTTCTTGACACAATCGCATCCTCTCTGTATCTTTCTGTCTGAATCAGAGTTACTGTCGTTATATAACCTTTTGCCATGTTTGCAGTCACTTTGTTCCTGCCTTGTTCTTGCTGTGTGATAGCAAAGAGCATTTAACGTCCCTAGAAACTCAATCTATACATACTGAAGAAAGATTCATTTTGGTGTGGCTGAAGATCAAGTGGCCTGTTCCTGCTGAGAAAGGAACCTATTTCCTTGTGCCCTTCACCAGATCTCAGTTCCAGGAGCTGTGCTGTCTAAAAGCCATGGTTGCTTTCCTGTAAGATTGATTTTCTGACAGTTCCCAGCTCCAGCTAGCTTTGGGTGGGTGGAGGCAAGCTAGGCAAATGCTAGGTGAAGGGCTCAGACTGTGGTTCTGGGAGGGTATG
This sequence comes from Upupa epops, assembly GCA_013397515.1. Classification (NCBI taxonomy): domain Eukaryota; kingdom Metazoa; phylum Chordata; class Aves; order Bucerotiformes; family Upupidae; genus Upupa; species Upupa epops. Next base: position 11,353 of record VZRI01013070.1, read on the forward strand.
ATCAAGGTCTTCCCTTTGGATGGCAGACAGCTCTTGTATTAGCTAAGTTGTGACCAAACCAAGCAAACAAACCAGCCCCAGCTGCCTGCTCAAAGGTGACTGCAGTAGATTTTGATTTATTCGTATAGATTTGACCCTAATGATTTGCTTGGTCGTACGAGGCAGAGCTGACTGTGCAGAGCAGTTTAGTGAACTTGCTGATGTGTAAATATTTAGAAAGTACTACTCTTTGTTCCTACAGATTTGTGAGGAGAAAGAGTAGTGATTGATTTGCTTGCTTCCTGAGTTTGCACTTGGTTTTCATATGAGCTCAGATGAATATATTTTGGATGACACCAAGTTGGGGGCGAGTGGTGATATCCTGGTGTGGAGTAAGGTGCTGCAAAGTGATCTGGACAGGCTGGGTCAATGGGCGAAGATCAGTGGGATGAGGTTGATCAGGGCTAAGGGCAGGGTCCTGCATGTTGGCCACAATAACCTGTGCAGAGCTACAGCGTGGCTGGAGAGGGACCTGGGGACCTGGGAGTACTGGGTGACAGCCAGCTGACCAGGAGCCAGCAGGGTGCCCAGATGGCACGAAAGGCCAATGGCATCCTGGCTTGGATCAGCAATAGTGTGGCCAGCAGGACTAGGGATGGAATTCTCCCCCTGTACTGGGCACTGGGGTGGACTCCCGTTGAGTACTGGGGGCAGTGCTGGGCCCCTCACTTCAAGAAAGAGATTGAGGGGCTGGAGTGGGTCCAGAGAAGCAATGAGGCTGGGGAAGGGACTGGAGGGAAAGGCTGATGAGGAGAGGCTGAGGGAGCTGGGGGTGTTTAGCCTGGAGGAGACTTATGGGGACATGATCGTGCTCTATAACGACCTGAAGGGAGGTTGTAGTCAGGTGTGGGTCAGGCTCATCTCCCAAGCAACTAGTGATAGGACAAGAGGGCAGGGCCTGAAGCTGCACCAGGGGAGGGTTAGGTTGGATGTTAGGAAGCCCTTCCTCATGGAATGGACTGCCCAGGGAAGTGGTGGAGTTCCCATCCCTGGAGGTATTTAAAGACAGCCTGGCTGTGGCCTTTAGTGCCCTGGTCTAGCTGATTGTGGTGATGTTAGGTCCTGGGCTGGACTGGATAAACTCAGAGGTCTCAATAATTCTGTGATTCTGAGCTTCAGGAATGTGAAAAGGCTGGCACTTACCCGTAGGGAACATCATCTACTGATTGCAATTTTGTAAAGAGTATTTTCTCCTGGCCATTAGCATTTGATGTTGAATTGTTCCATTACAACCCAAATCCTTATGACTTAACAGAGGCACAGATGGAAAGAATGAGAAGTGCTTGTTAATTCCACGTTGCTGTTTAACTCCTGTCCAAGGCAGCAAATAGAAAAACTTGTCTTGAGAGTCTTTTTTTTCCCCTTGTAACCAGGTGAAACGAAAATGCTTGTGTCAACCAAAACACTAATTGAAGGTCAGAAGTTGTCATTTGTGAATGACCTTACAGTGACCAGAGATGGGAGGAAAATATACTTCACTGACTCCAGTAGCAAATGGCAAAGAAGAGATTACTTGTTCTTGGTTTTAGAAGGCACAGATGATGGGCGGCAAGTATTTCTTCCCCAAGGCATTTAACATACTGTAAGCTCAGCGGTGTGAATGGAGTTCACCACTTCACTGACCTTCAAGGTTTTTCTCTTTATAAACCCGTGCATTTACACTGCCCTGCCCAGGAGAGAGTGAAAGATGGTGTGGAATTTGTTAATTAAACCTGCAGCTTTTTAAATAAGATTCCTCCTTCGCCTTCAAGAAGGTTTGCATAGATCATGGATTTTAAAAGGCCAGCGTTAGGTACTAACAGCCTAAATCCAGTCTCGAGTGGCTTAGTGTGTCTTCTGTGTTCACACACAAAAGTTTCCTGGTGGTTCTGCATTTTTAGCTTGTGTGAGAGAGAGAATGAAATGCCTGGAGAATGAAAGTGAGAGGAATGAATACTTGTCTTCACTCAAAGTCATACAGAATGCTTTCTTTTTAGCCTTCTCGAATATGACACGGTGACAAGAGAAGTGAAGGTCTTAATGGTGGGGCTGAGGTTTCCCAACGGTGTCCAGCTCTCTCCTGCAGAAGACTTTGTCCTGGTGCAGGAGACAACCATGGCTAGAATCAGGAGGTGAGCGTGACTTTGCTCTAAAGTATTACTTCTCTTTGTTTAGGGATTGTTTAATTACGTGGATTGAACAACAAAAGAAGCCAATCACTCTAGTCATGCCTAGTTATCAATGACAGGGTGGCCTTCCTCAGTACTTAGCTTTTCTTTCACTGCAAACATCAAAACTACCTCATGTTTCCGTTGTGGGCTTCTTGAGCACAGAGGAACAAGCTGAGGTTTTCTGAGGCAGGAGGCTGTGCTGCATTTCCCTGTACCCAAAGAAAGAAAGAAAGGTGTTTTTATTTTCTATGTGAATGTGTGTTGGGACGTTATTACTTAGACTGCTTGAATTGAGGTGCCCTAATCCCACTCTCTATAACTTTCAGGTATTATGTGTCTGGGCTGATGAAAGGTGGAGCAGATATGTTTGTTGAGAATATGCCTGGGCTTCCAGATAACATCAGATTAAGCAGCTCTGGAGGATATTGGGTAGCAATGTCAGCTATCCGGCCCAATCCTGGATTTTCTTGGTTGGATTTCTTGTCTGAAAAACCATGGATTAAAAGGATGATGTTTAAGGTATGATATTTCTCAGGAAAATTGAGAGACCCTCTCTGCCTTAGCCTTGCAACAACACAATGTTGACATTTGGATAAGAGTCGTGGAATCAGAATCCTCATGGCTGGAAAGGACCTCCGGGGATCATTGAGTACAGCCCTCATCCCGACAGATCCTCCACCCCTGATGGCCTCAAGTGCTGTAGCTACTTGCCTTTTTAAACACCTCTGGGGACACTGACCTCCACCACCTTCCTCTGCTGCAAAGCCCGTTTCCTTTCCTCAGGAAAGAGTTTCTTCCTGAGATCCAATCTAAACCTTCCCTGATGCAACTTGAGGCCATTTCTCATTGTCCTATCATTAGGAATTTGGGAGAAGAGACAAGCACCTTGCTACTACCTCCTTTTAGGTAGCTGTAGAATACAAACAGCTCTCTTTTCTAGACTGAACAACCCCATTTCTCCCAGCTGCTCTTCATAGGACCTGTTTTCCAGCCATCTCCCCAGCCTTCTTGCCCTTCTCTGCCTCCACGTCAGCATCACAATGTCCTTCTGATACTGTGGTGCCCAAATACAGACCCAGTTCTCAAGGTGTGGTCTCACAAGTACAGAGTACAGGAACACCATCACCTCTCTATTGGTTACACTGTTCCTGATCCAGGCCAGGATGCTGTTGGCCTTCTTGGCCACCTGAGCACACTAGTGATCCTGTTCAGCTCGCTGTCAACCAACATTCCCAGGTCCTTTTCTGCCAGGCAGCTCTGCAGCCATTCTTCCCCCAGCCTGTAGTGCTGCTGGGGGTTGTTGTGACTGAAGTTTATCGCCTGGCATTTGACTTTGTTAATCTCAGCCCATCACTCCAGCCTGTCCAGATCCCTCTGCAGAGCCTCCCTACCCTCAAGCAGATCAACACTCCCGCTTATTTTCATGTCATCTGCAAGTTTACCGAGGGTGCATTCGATCTTCTCATCCAGGTCATTCATAAAGATGTTAAACAGGACTGGTCCCAAAACAGCCCTGGGGCTGTTTGTGACCGGTATGGGAAGACTTCAGAACTGAGGGAGTTTAAGCTGCCATCCCGAGTACTCTAGGCAGCTGTGTGTGTTGCGTGTGCTGCTGGGGGACATTTTGTTCTGACTCAGTTAGTACTTGTCGTGTCACAATCCCTTTCAAGATGAGGATGAAGCAAAAGTGATGCATTTTATGAGAGGGGTCCTATGCTGAAGACATGATGGTGCTTTTTGAACAATACAAACACTTCCAAGCACTTATTTAAAAGGGTTTAGGTCCCAAGTGCTATTTCAGCTAAAGAAGCTGTGCTGTCATCAAACCAGCGCAGCACAGGAGCCTTAACAAACGGATACTGTGGAAAGCAGAGTGTGATGTCTGCTGCTTGGCATCAGCTACACCAGAACAAGCCGCTGTCTCCTGTGTGGGCATCCTTTTAGTCAAGTCGTGGAGTACAGTGTGCCCTGTTGGTCTGTCTTTCTGTGTTCGTTTGTTGTGGGGTTTTTGTTGAGTTGTTTGGTTTCAGTTGGGTTTTCAAGGTGTCGATGTGGTAAAGGTGTGTAACAGTGTTTACACAAGTTCTTAGCTGCCTCTCAGAAGGAGCAGAAGAGCCTTTGACCATGTAAGTGTCTGAGATGTAATTGTGGAGAAGAAAGCTTTTGATGGTAATGTTGTTCTTTCTTTTTTTCTTCTTTTAGTTGCTGAGTCAGGAAACAGTGACCAAGTTTATACCCAAATATAGCCTTGTTGTGGAACTGAGTGAGACAGGAACCTACAAAAGAAGCTTCCATGATCCCAATGGAGTGACGGTAGCTTATGTTAGCGAGGCACACGAACACGATGGATATCTTTACCTGGGCTCTTTCCGGTCTCCGTTTCTTTGCAGACTTAATCTTGAGCATGTCTAACATTCCAGCCCCAAGAAAGTGCCACTATCCTACCATACTCCAGAGACGGAAAGGAAGCATGTGCTTGAGGCAGTGCGTGACCAGCACGGAGCAAAAGACAGTTGGTTAATGTACAATAGCACCATCCTGTTGCTGTAGGAAAATGTACAGCTTGCTGTACCCGTCATCTTTCTTAAGTTGACTGCTCTTGCTTTGGAGTTGGCATGCTGAGGAGTATGGTGGGACTTCTTCATGCGATTATGTGCTCCTTAAAGAAAATTCACTGCTTTGCCATGCCCAGCCCTGTTTGGATTGTCTTAAACGGAAGTCATCTGTCATCTTTAATGCAGCTGTATGTCTCCTTTCATTGGAAGGATGCGTGATGTATGGAAATTGTTTGTCATTTGGATTGAAGAGGATGTCTTGCATGTGTTTATTTCTGATTTAGAACCTTCTGTTTAGGAGTGATTACAGTGCATGTTCTAAAGTTACACCACGGTGCTGTGGTGGAGGCAGCAATACCCAGAACGTGCCTAGAAATCTAGTTGTACCATTTGGGTTTCTTCAATTCCAGGTTGTGTAATCAACATCAGACACTACGATTAACGGTTAATCAACATGTAGAATCAAATTTGATCCTTAGCTGTGGACTCACGTGTTTCTTTGTAGCACTACAGTCAAACGATGACTGGAATTTGCGTTTTCTACATGATTAAAAGACTAGTTCCAGTGAGTTTCGAAGGAGTCACTTGTAGTATTTCTCCTCTGTTTACCAGGTCCTGTAAGTCTCCTGTTTATGTAGGTGGCTGTTCCTGAGACACGTGGAAAGGGAAGAGGCCTGGCTGCAGGAAGAGAGTGCTTTTATGGAGAACGGGTAAAGATTTTGGGGAAGCTTGGCATATGAAGATGTATGTGGACTGAAAGGGTTCCTGTAAGATCTAGTAATAGTGGATGAAGGCTTTGCTGGAGACTCTTGGAACGCAGTGTTAGTTCATGGATCATAGAATCATAGAGTTGTTGAGGTTGAAAGAGACCTATGAGATCATCCAGTCCAACTATTGCCCCAACCCCACTCTGCCCGCTAAACCCTCTTCCCCAGTGCCACATCTACTCATTTGTTGAACCCCTTCAGGGACAGTGACTTCCTTTCTCTGGGCAAACTGTTCCAACCCCTGACCACTCTGCCAGAGAAGGTATTTTTCATGATGTCCAACCCTCTTGACCTGTTGCTGGTAACTGGGGAGAAGAGACCAACCCCCACCTGTCTACACCCTCCTGTCAAGTAGTTGTAGACAGTAATAAGGTCTTCCCTCAGCTTCCTTTCCTCCAGGCTAAATACCCCCAGTTCCCTCAGCCAACCATCTGCAGGTGTTTCAAGTTGTAAACTCATTTCTACGCACAAGATGCACATGATGGATGCTTTCTGGCATTTCCAGAGGTAATGGCTTAACGTTCTTGCTTAACAGATAACTCTGCTTGGTAGACCCAGAGCATGGTTTTCTGTGGACTGCTACAGATGAGAGGCTGTGCTGTTACATTTGAAATCAAAGGGTTTGCATCTGGACGAATTCAAGGAGTTGCTGCAGCTGCTGGGTGAGATAGTAGGGTTTGGGATTGAAGAATTTGCTGCTCTATCCTTTTCTGCCACTGGGTGATGGTCAAACACAAACTTGCTCCATTTCCTCACCTTTGAGAAGGAAATAATCACGATTTGCTAGATATGTAATGGAAAACACCCAGTGAAGGGGAAGGTGATGTTAAAATCATCACTTGCTTTCTCTGGCCGCCTGGGCTACTCTTTGTTAATGGAGGGACATGGGCTTGATTTCTGTCAGTGCTTCTGTGACCTTGTTCTGTGTTGCTACAGGCTGCAACAGTTCTGTGGGTCACTAGCTGGTGGTTGCTGGGTCTGGCTGATTCGTGCCTGTACAAGCCATTTGCTTGGCCCACGGGTTACTGGGTTTGAGGGGGAGCTCAATTAAGAAGCAAAAGCAGCTTCTAGTAAATGAGTTCTTTCAGGCTTTGACCTTTGGTGCAGCTGAGCTCTATCTTAATAGTGTCTGATGGAGACTGAGCAATAAGGTTGAGAGATAAGGTTCACTGGAGAAGCTGAGCTGCCTGGGGAAGGAGATAGACTTGTTGCTGCTGGATCTCTGAAGAAGGGCTGGTAATAGGACACCCTTGCAACGTCTCTGGGAAAACTCAGCGCAGGGCAGGCTGTTCAGCCGACAGCTGGCTAGCATTGTTGTGCCAGCCCTTGCAACGATTTATCCCTTTCTGTTGGGAGTTTAAAGTTGGACTTGATAGGGTCATAAACTGGGGTTGCAAGAGCAAGTCTGTTGGAGGGCTTGTTTCATGCTGGTGCTTTGGTAACCTTGGGAGAAGCAGAGCTTTGCCCTCTGCTGCATAGTTACCTCTAGAGAATAATTTGCCAAAGTACTGAATAACTGAATTACTCCTGTTCTCCTGTAGTGAAGGTTGGGGCACTGGACGTGGTGGTTTTTATGTAACTAATTCCCTTTCAAGACACTGTCCCTGAGGTTATGAAGTGTGTGAGTGGGGGAAGTGACATACTGCTTGCTGTTCATGCTCCAGAGGGATAAGTCTTGTGAGAGCTGTCTCTTAGGAGTTGTTTTATTCTGCTCCTGGTTTTACTTTTCCACTGCCTCACTCTTTCCAGGCACTCTGGAGACTTAGTTCACGCCTGGTCCTCGTGAGCCTTCTTTCTCTCTTTAAAGTTCTTCAAGATCTGTAGCAAGGGGAGCAGGCACAGAGGTGGTGTGGGTAACTTTCTGTTTTCTTCTTCTTTCACTTGTTTGTAGCACTCCTGCTTAACCCCCCCCACCTCTGAAGCACCACTTTTGGTTGCCCCAGAAGCTCTAGTGTTGCTGCTGGCTGTGTTCTCCAGCATCTTGGGCTGGCAGGAGCAACTTGCTTGTCTTATGCCCTAAATATTTACTAGAAATACTTGTTTTCCTTTAGTTGCCTTTGTAACCCAGAGCAGATGTCAAAGCTCTGCAAAGAATATGAATTCCCAGGAATGAACTGGTGCACTGCTAACCTGGTTATAAGTTCTAGTAAAGATGCAGAGGGCAGAGACGCTGGTGTTTTGATGGCTGCATGCCTCTGATTCAGTTGCACTTTGCAGTAGTTCTTTAGATCAGTATTAGCAGTATCCTCCTGCCCCAATCCCTCCTGAGTGAAGTGCTCTGGAGTGGTAGAGAACTCAGTTAACTTCAGCTCTGCCCCTTCAGCACTCTGTTATCTGCCTGGGGGATGGTGGATGCTGCTATTCCAGCGTGCCTCTGGTAGTGTGATGTTACAGTAAGCACTCTGCTGTGGCTGTAAACAAGGCTAGTCAGTCTTTGTTGGAAGTTGCTTGTCTCCTTTCCCACTGAGTTGGTTGCAGTGAGCTCATGTTCTGCAGTAAATGCTGGCAACAGCTTTATGTAAAGTGTATTTCTGATCAAGTCTATTTAGAGAGAGAGGTCTGAATGATCTTATATGTTTCTTGAGAGAGCAGAAGGTTTGTCAGCCAGTTTGTCATCTGGCTTTAACTTTTGTTTCTTTAACAAATAGGAATTGTTAAAATTATTCAGTGAGGAGACTGAGGTGCAGCCCTTTATGTCAGGGGCTGGAGGAAGGGTCATACGTGGCTCTCTGGTATGTTTGCTGCCTGCTTGAATCTCTGCACAGATCTAAGATGATTGTGTGCTGCCGCCTTGCCCTCAGTGTGGCCTGTGGAAAGGCTGATGACATCTGCTCATGATCACCAAGCTGTCCTGCTGGCTGAGAGAAGAAACATGTATCTGTCTGGGGTGTTCTGGGCCCAGGCCATCTGGAGCTGACCAGCCTGGTGGGAAGCCTTTGGCACTGAGCAGAACACCTGGCTGGAGCAGAAGGGGGTTGAGGCCATTGCTACCCTCTTTGAGATTTGAGGACCCTCTGCCTCCTCTTGCCCTCTTACAAGTATAGCTGTTGATTGGCCTTCCTGCTCTGTGGACTACTCAGGCCATGGTCATTGGCTTTATTTTAACTTGTCTTCCGCACCAGGCTAGCAGTGGTGGCTAGTATCACCCTACATCCATCTGTGATCCTTCTGGAGGCTTCTTTCGAGAACTTCTTTTTTTCCAGTTGAGAGACTGCTGCCCCTAAAGATAAGGTGCAGCTCAGCTGCCTCTCTGGCACTGGATGCTGAATGTGAGATGTTGCTTGGATCATCTGCTCATAAAAAGTGATGCTTCTGAAGCAGAGCTTGAGACTTGCCCTGTCTGCAGACCTCTTTGGGATTACCTGCAACAGAGACCTCAGCTATGCTGTTAATAGATTCATCTGTCTTGAGAGCTCTGGACCTTGGCCTTGAGCCCTTCACTCATCATTTTTGACTGAGTAGTTGTTACAGAAGTGAAAGTGGGGGTGGAAGGAATTGCAATTTTGCTGCAGAGAGGCAATAACTATCAGAAGAAAAGGAGTGTTTGTGGAAATAAAATGTTCTTCATACCTTAAGTTGGGGCCCTGGTCTGTGTATGAATGAACACAGGCCCAGACTTCATTGCTGGTTTAAGGGAGCAGTTAGCAAATCATTCCAAGTAAGGGCTTTAGTCCAGTGTAAGCAACCTGCTCGTGCATGAAGAGTGAAGGCTGATGGAATGGCAGGTGTGCACCTAGAGAAGACCTGTATTTTTACTAAGCTGTGATCAGGCAGAGACTGAGTGTCTGACATTAACCGGAGTGAAACTATGTTGTTTAACTTCATCAGAAATAGGCTTTGGGATTATAGTTAGGACAAGGTTATCCAAAAGAGACCCTTGAGGAACCCCACTCATAACTGATCTCCACTTGGACATGGAGCCATTGATCACAACTCTTTTGAGTGCTGCCATCCCGCCAATTCCTTATTCACTGAGCCATCCATCTGTCACATCCATGTCTCAATTGCAGAGATAAGGATGTTGTGTGGGACAGTGCAAAATGTCCTGCACAAACCCAGGTAGATGGCACTAGTTCCTCTACCCTTATCCACCACTGCCGCAGCCCTCTCCCAGAAGGCCAAGGTTTGTCAGACATGATCTGCCCTTAGTGAAGCTGTGCTGGCTGTCACAAATCACCTCCTTATTTTCTGTGTACCTCAGCATGGTTTCCAGGAGAATCTGCTCCATGATCTTGCCAGGCACAGAGCTGACACTGTCTGGGAAGATTCATCACAGAATAAAGTAAGTCCAACAGGGCTTTCTGGGTTAAGAATTCTGTCAGAGCATGAGTGGCTCTCTGCTGAATGAGTGACAACATCCTTTCAGCTGCAGTTTAGATTTGGAAATATGAATACACAACTGGACAGCAATACATTCAGTCAAGGCAGATCTTTTGTCACTTTTAAGCATCTTTCTCAGGGAGAAAAACAACCGTGTGCTTCGAGAGAAAAGCTCTTGAGATGATTTTGTACAGCTGTTCCCCACTTCAGTTTGACCTCAACAGTTCAGACAAGGAAAGACTCTTGGTGTTAGATCGCCCCTAAGTCAGACTTTCATGGTGAAGGGTGAGTCAGTGGCAGAGAACAACGGGGACATAAGCTTTATGTAACCAAGGCATTATCCAGACTTCAAAATAGCATCTCAGCATCTGCAAATAAAAGGGGAATTGGTGAGAAAGATCAGGAGGCTGCTGGCTGGTCTCAGCACTGTGGGCTATGAAGGGGAGGAGAGAACAGCCTATTTTTGTCTGTCTCACTCTTATCCTGGGGTAAGTACTGTTTGCTAAGTAATCCTGGTCATGGGAGGCTGATGCCACGGGTTTCCTCTGCCCAGAAAATCTCTCTCTTTAACACCTGCTCTATTTCTGCACACTTTGACTCAGTTGCCCAGGAGTATGAGCTACACTGCTGTGCCTAGTTCAGCCACTTGCAGACAGGAACTGGTCCTGGATGCTTGAGAGGTCCTGTGTTGCTTATACTGATAACCCTGCATCACCCCAGCTGGCCTGGCACAGTGGAGGTTTGTGTACCTGTGGAGAGGTGCATGTATGGTAGAGCTGATCTGAAGGTGACTATACAGCTAGAGATGGGTAAGAATCACCTGCAGTTGCACCAGTAACTTGTGGGTAGCCCAAAGCAATTGGACACATACCTGCTGCATGTTTTTCTTCCTCTGGAAGTGACAGCTGTCTAGGCTGGGGTGCTTCCTCTTCTCACATGTGGTGCGTCCGATTTCCACGTGGAGCATGTATTTCAGCCCTCTGACAATCTAGAGAAAGTAGTTTCCTCCTTTAAAATAAGGGCAGGGGAAAGGGATGGTAAAATTCTAGCTAGGAATCAAGTGCCATGTCTGTGAAATCTCTGCAGTGGGGTGAAGTGTCTTCTATTGAATTATTAGGGTGGAGGGGGCAGAGCCCTCCTGTGGAGCAGCTGAATGGGATACAGGGCAGTGCACTGCTGATCTTTAGGCATGCAGAGCAGTCCTGAGTGGGATCAGTGTTATGTCATGGGTCCTCTCTAGGAGGGCTAATTGATACAGCTTGGAGGACCATCAGAAGTCTGGGTTCTTCTTACCTGTACCATGGCTTTTTGTATCTGTGATTCCTTGAACAGGAAGAGGTCGTTGGAACCGTTGTTGTATCTGTAAACCCCAAGGCGAGCAGCTTTGCGAACACCGGAGCTGTTGGTGTTCACTGGGACAGGGAAGCCAGGTTTCACGGTTGAATGAGGGGGTGGTACGTATGCAGCTGGAACAACACACAACATGAGCACAAAACACATCAGGTGCCTGAGAAGGTGGGAACTTCAGCCCTCTGAATCAGTGCTGAACCTTCTTTACTTGTCCAGTGTACTTGTCCTTCAGAAGGACTCTGCTCGTGGACATGAGAGAGTAATTCTCCTTTGTGTGTCTGAATGAAGTGCCATAAAAAGACACTGCAAGAAGTGATAGCAAGGTTCAAACTAACTTAGAAGAGGCCAGAATGAATTAGAATTGTTATGTAGAATATCTTTGATACAAGTCCCAGCTCACAGAAGGTTCAGCTTCAAATCCAGTTATGAAGCTAGATCTTGTTTCTCTGAGCTCCAAGGTTTTAATCGCCTCCAGCACAGAGTGCAGTCTGTATTTAAGCTGCTTTGTATTGAGAAACCAGAGGAGAAGAAAGAGGGAGCAGCCTATGATCCATAGTCTAGATAAAAAAGAAACGAAACCAATCATTGTTACATCCCATCATCAGCAAAAGAGGTTGCAAAAATGCAGCTTTCAGGTGTCCTAATCACACAATCACATCCTCTCCTGCAGGTGGTCATTTCTACACCCTCTTTTAACACTGTTTTGAGGATTAAAAGGTTGACCTTCAAAGGAGAGACTGAGTTCCACATCCATTCCCAACACAAGGGGATTCACTTCTTGGCTGATGCCACAGCTTCCTTCATGACCCATATATGTTCTTGCAGGTGGGAGTTGTTGAGACACTCAGGTCATGATGGGAGAGGATGTTATGCAAGCAGCACTCTGTCAGGTGTGAAGATGACAAGCTTTCCTGTCCTACATCTTTATTCTGTGATGGGGCTGGGTGTGCAGCCAGCTCTGGGTAATCTGGCAGTGTTTTATCACCTGACAGCCCAGAATCCCCTTATAGGTCCTGAGGCTGTTCCCTATGGGATGATCCTTTTGAATCCCATCCTTGCTGCAGTAGGAAGAGTCACAGAAGCTCATGACTGTTGCCTAGGACTGCAGGTATTTCTCAGACAGCACATCAGGCAGCTTTCCAAAGATCCTGCTTGTTCTAAACAGGGACTGCCTGGGGTTAAGGTGGTGGGACCCACAGGTGCTTCAAGAGGACCATGTCAAGACCTGCCTAAAGTCAGAAGCAAAGCTGGGTGCAGAGCAGGGCCTTGCACATAAAGCCAGCTGTCGTCTTCCTCAGGGTTGCAATGCTTTTTCCTGCATCATCAGTACCAACCAGCTTTTTCCTGAGCTCACTTAGCAACTAAGACAGGCTGCCAGGCTTGAGGGGTCACTGACTTGAGCTCTTCTGGCTGCTTTCCAGGACCTTGCTTGAATCTATGCTCTTAGAGTCTGTAGAAAAGACAAGATGTGCCAGTGATGTGGGTGCTGACAGCAGATACTGTCCCTTGTTAGGAGGAGGAGATAACCACAGGCTTTTTCAAGCTTAGCACAAGCTTTCTTTGTGACTAATAGCCCTCAACACCTCTTGAGTCATTGCTTTTAGGCACAGGGTGGCAGGCTGAGTGATGCTGGCTGAACCAACACCATATGTGAAGGTAACTATGAAATGTGTTGCTCAAAGTGAGAGTTGGAATTCAAAGAGTCCTTGTTGCTGACTCCAGCACTTTGTAGATCCAGCGATGTTGCACGTGTCTGAAACACAACATCTGGAGAGGGGGGCTCATTGTAGAGGTAATGTGCTGGTAGCAGACCGTGTGTTGTAGGCCAGTACGTCGTTGCCCTAGCTTTTACCAAGAGGTGCTGAGCATTTCATCTCCCACCCATTGCAGCTTGGTGTTGATAACGACTTATACCAGAGTCACTGACATCAAATGTACTGTGTCCTTGTAGAAGAGCTTTATTCCTGTTTTCCTAGGCATGTCAGTGTTGATACTTCACTTGTTGGCCAGGCTTGGGTGGGAGCAGAGGCACTGCCTGACTTGGCCAAGCACCTACAATACTTAAAGGCCCAGAGGATGTGATCTCATGACAATGACGATTGAGTTAGGAAAAGGACTTTAACTGCTCTATAGAGAGACATTTAACACTACAGCATCTGTATTTCACACCCCATCCTTGCTTCTGGGTTTGGAAATGAGAGAAAGAGAAGATCTGGCCCTCATCCTCATTCTTCTCTTGCACAGTAGCAGTGCTGAGTTAACAGGCAGCTGCCTGTTATTCATAGCATCATCAGCGTTGGAAAAGCCCTTCAAGATCATCAGGTCTAACTGTCCACCCTACCACTCGCAACCGCTAAACCATCTCCTGTTAAGCAAGAAAGGGCTGCTCTTGCAGCGATGAGTTGAACGTGGTATTGAGAGGCTGGCTGTGATGCTTTCTTCATTGCAGAATAATGTGGGGGCTCTGTTCTTGCAGTATGAGAGCAACCCTGTGGATGCCTTCCCCTAGCTTACAACAAAGCAAACAGGCAGAGTGCAACAGCTTGCTTTTCCTATCGTGAGGTACTTTGAGAACTTCCTCCCCATTACTAGGAGCAGGGCTAGGCTTTATCTTTGTGTTTAAGAAGCAGCAGAGTTCCTGCCTGCCTCTGCAACCCCCCAGAGGAAACCACAGCTGAAGTAAGAAGCTACTGGCTAACCAACCACCATCCCTGTGAGTGTGCTGGTATTTTCAGTGCGTCTAAGCCGGCATAAACTGAAGCAGAACTAAAACCTTTAGAGAGAAATGACTCCTGTCTGCAGCTCCCATTCTAGAGATTTAAGGCCATCTGCAATCAAGAGTTCCCTTGCTCAGCAGAGACAGAATGATGCAGAGTAAAACAGTTTCATTAAAGACAGCTACCCGGCTCTTGAGTGACTGTGGCTAACAACCAAAATGTTACCCTCAGTCTTTAGATTTAGTATTCAAGGTCACACAGTTTAAACGCTGACAAGTGAGATAAAGCTGTAGGTTGACTTTGAAATCCTTAGATGAGTCCCTGGATAACTCAGGGTTTGCTACAAGGGGACAAAGTCTTTTAATCAGAGTCTGAGCAAGAATGGGAGCAGGGCTGTTTCTTACCAGTGCATTAGAAAGCAGCACTCACGGGACCTGAAGCGCAAGGCAAACAGAGATTGCTTTCCACTCTTACCCCCTGAAGTCCTCGTGAAGCTCCAGAGTGCCAAACAGCAAAGCGCGACAAAGCTGCGGGTGAAGTTCACTGCCATCTCCACCACTTCAGAAGAGGAGTGATCCAGAGGAGGAATGACTGCCTTGCTTCCTGCAGGGGAAGAAGTGCCTCTCTGAGTGCTCTTATTGGCTGAAAGGCAAGAAAAAGCATCACCCTAGAACCCCCGAATCATTGCAGCGCTCCTGCTGGTGGCCAAGTACCTCGAAGCTCAGTTCCAAAGCTCTGCTGCGGTGATAGCAGCACCAGCTCTGCATCAGGCAAGGATTCTTGCTTTGTGATCCTTGAGAGCTGTGTGAAGCAGATGTGTGATAGTAGTGCTGTACAGTGGTGTGGGGCTGAGAAGTGTGCTCTAACACTTACGAGGCAATTTCAATCCCCAACAAATGGGCAGTGAGTCCTGGGGCTGTAGTTCTTGATGCGTGTCTGTGTAGGAGCAAGGCTGACAGAAGCTGTACCCAGCGTGTTTCTGGGTGAAGATGTGTAGTTTGGGTAGGGGGGACAAGGAAATTTTATGGGCACCTGCTAAGATATTGAGATGCTGGCAGAGCCAGTAGGAAGAGGATTTTGGTCAGTGGGACAGAACACTATGCCACACACTTGGCATTAGTGAAGACTAATCAAGTGCTGGGGGGGGGACGGGACGGGACGTGACGACAGTTCTGGGCCCCTTGCTTCAAGATATTGAGATGCTGGAGTGAGTCCAGAGGAGCAACAAGGCTGAGGAAGGGACCTGGGCAAGAGGAGACTCAAAGGGGACCTTCTCTGGCTCTACAGCTACCTGAAGGGAGGTTGTAGTCAGGTGGGAGTTGGGCTCTTCTCACAGGCACCCAGTGCCAGGATGAGAGGGCAGGGCCTTGAAGCTGCCAGGGGAGGGTTAGGAAGCCCTTCCTCATGGAAAGGGTGTTCAGAGCCTGGAATGGACTACCTAGGGAGTCCCCATCCCTGGAAGTGTTGAAGGACAGCCTGGCTGTGGCCCTTAGTGCCCTGGTCTGGTTGATGTGGTGATGTTAGGTCACGGGCTGGGCTGGATGAGCTCAGAGGGCTTTTCTAGTCTCAATAATTTTGTGATTTGGAACAGGCTGCCCAGGGGGTTGTGGAGTCTCCTTCTCTGGAGATGTTCAAGACCTGCCAAGGCGTGTTCCTGTGCAACTTGATCCAGGTGATCCTGCTGTAGCAGGGAGATTGGACTGGATGATCTTTTGAGGTCCCTTCTGATCCCTAATGATTCTATGAATCTGTGAAAGGACCATGTTAGGCTCAGAAGCAATGAGTGTTGCTCTAGTTGCTCTCTAAACAGCAAGGGAAACATAGGAAGAGGGGTAATTTGTCTCTGTGGCTTGCAAAGCTTTGTTAGCTCCTGGGTTGGACTCCCAAGGTTGGAACTGGATTCCCAGAGGGGTCCTCTACAAGCAATGTTGGCCCATGCTGAGGTGCTTGCAAGCCTGGGCTTGTTTGCTAGGACTTGTGATGTAACTGAAATAACCTGCTGCCAGATTCAGGAGACAGGGAGATGAACTGTGAGAGGGGGACTTCACCCAGTGCACATGCATTTGTTTTGGGTGAGCAAGAACGTGCTTTTCTCTTTGCTTCCTGGTGACCTCACAGCTCTCTCGATTCAGGGTAGGATAAAGCATACATTCTTTACATAAAACAAGCCCCTTGGACACCACCAGCACCCTTTGACAGGGTTTGATGTGAGCTGGAAGACTGACTAGTCAGAGAGGTGTGGAGATACAGAGATCCGAGCGTAAGGAAGGAGGGCTGTGAGTGCTGGAGTTGTGNTCAGAGAGGTGAGGAGATACAGAGATCCGAGCATAAGGAAGGAGGGCTGTGAGTGCTGGAGTTGTGTGGCCACCTGACTCACTGGTTGGCAGTGAAGGTAATTCACTGTGTCAGAGCCTCAGGCTGCCTGGTCCGGGCACCCACACAGCATCCCCAGCAGCTGCTTCTGCATTACCCCTGACCTGAGTGCTGGGGTGATTGGGGTGCCCATGTGGGAGCCCTTTTGTCTGCACAGACACCAAAGATAATTGCAAACCTTGTATGGAGCACGGCTGTCCTCAGTCGAGTGGGGATGAGCCCCAGAGGCAGCGGCTCTGTTTCTGCCTCACCCATAACTAACGATACCTTGTGTTTTCTACTGGCCTAGGAGATTGCTCGTGGCTTTAGGCACTCTTGGGTGTCTGATGATTGGTGTCGTGGGGCAGAGGGAAGCATGGTGTGACTGTCAGGGAATCTATGCTCATGGGTTATCCCATAATGAATCTGATTATCTCATTGAATCTCCATCAGGGTCACTGATGGGGATTTGACCCCCTTTCCCTGTAATGCATGTGTAGACCTCCTCTTCCACACCAGCACCAAGATGCAGGGCACTGTCTGTGTGTGTGTTTTCCACTCCCTAAATGTCCCACTGCGTGGCTGTTCTGTGTGAGCAGAAATCTTGGCCAGGAGAGAAGATGATAGTCGGTGAGCAAGGAAAGATTTACTGGTTATCCCAGGGTAAACAGAGCGTTTGCTTTAAGCAAACAGCCAGACCTGACCTAGTCTAAATCAAGCTCGTGCTATTTCTGCAGTAGGCTGTGTTAAGTAGATCTTAAAATCTACTGCACAAACCCTTGTCCTTTTTATTGGTGTGAACAGTGAATGTTTATTGCAAGTGCTGGGGCACCAAGTCTGCTTCCCTTTTGCGAGGGAATTTGCAGGGTCTCTTTATTCTCTCACTGTCAGGCTGGGTTATTAGAGGCTTTGGAAGCAGAATGCATGTGTGAGGAGTGCTGCAGCTACCTCATGTTGTAAACACCTCCAGGGATGGGGACTCCACCACCTCCCTGGGCAGCCTGTTCCAGTCCCCAACCACTCTCTCAGGAAAGAGCTTCTTCCTAAGATCCAATCTAAACCTCCCCTGATGCAGCTTGAGGCCATTTCCCCTCATCCTATCATTAGGAATTTGGGAGAAGAGAGCAGCAGCAGCTTTGCTGTAACCTCCTTGTAGGAAGCAGTAGAGAGCAAGGAGGTCTTCTCTCAGCTTCCTCTAGACTGAACAACCCCAGTTCCCTCAGCCACTCCTGTTCTCCAGCCCTCTCCCCAGCTTTGTTGCCCTTCTCTGTGTCCGCTCCAGCCCCTCAATGTCCTTCTGATACTGTGGTGCCCAAAACTGGACCCCAGTACTCAAGGTGCAGTTGCATGAGTGCAGAGTACAGGGGCAAAGCTCTTGCAGTCCTGGTAGCCAGCAAGCTGACCATGAGGCAACAGTGTGCCCTTGTTGCCAGGAAGGCCAGTGGTGCTCTGGGGTGCGTTACGAGTGTGGCCAGTAGGTCTAGAGAGGTCATCCTCCTCATCTACTCTGCCCTGGTGAAGCCACATCTGGAATACTCTGTCCAGTTCTGGGCTCCCCACTTCAGGAGAGACAGGGAACTACTGGTGAGAGTCCACTAGGAGCACAGTGAAGATGACTGGGGACCTGGAGTGTCTCTCTTAGGAGGAAAGGTTGAGAGAGCTGGGACTGTTTTAGCCTTGAGATGGCTAAGAGAAGACATGACCCACAGCTAAAAATATCTGCAGGGTGGCTGTAGGGAGGACAGTGCCAGACTATTTCCAGCTGTGCCCAGTGTCAGGACAAGGAGCAGTGGGCACAAGCTGGAACACGAGGAGTTGAAATACGGAAAACCTGCTTTGCTCTCTGGATGACAAAGCCCTGGCACAGGCGGCCCAGAGATGCTGTGGAATTTCCTCTGGAGACATTCAGATCCCTTCTGGATGCAGCCCTGTGCAGTGTGCTCTAGGTGATCCTGCTTTGGCTGTGGCTTTGAACTTGATGATCTCTTGAGGACCCTTCCAGCTCCAACGATTCTGTGATTCCATGTGTCTGTGTCACTGGCAAACTTCACGCTGGACTCAAGCCAGTGAGTAGAAGATCAGAATGTGAAAGCCCAGGGCTGGACACAGGGTAAAAGAAACTCATGAGCTTGGTATGAAGTCTGGATGGGGTGTCTGTGGTTGCAGGTTTCTGCTGATGCACATGTGGGTGTGAATGAGGACAGCGAGGAACTGTGTGTCAACTGGTGACCTTCAGTCACGATGAGCTGGAGGGGAAGTGGGAAGCAGGTGGGGCTGCTCATGTTTTTCATGTGGTGGTTTTGTGGGGGCCGCTGTTCTTTGTGCTGCTTGTGCTTCGTGTGCATCTGCATCTTGGGGATGTTTTGTTGTGTGGAGAAACCCGCAAACTGGAAAGATGGCAAACAGACTGGTGAGGGGAAAACTCCTTTGGACTTCGAGCCCACTGGATTCAGATTGTCCTAACGCAGTGCCTTTTAGAATCAGCTTTGCAAAGTGCTGTTCCTCACTGAGGGAAGGTATTTCAGCTGGGGACCACAATGGTTTTCATGGAAGATTTTAAAGCAGCTGCAAATTCCCATGGAACTGTCTTTTCCAAGGTGGAAGCAACTTGCAGCTGTGGGACAAGGTAACAAGCCCAGATCATCTATGAAACCAGCTTAAATACAGACCATTTCCAGTTCAATCTTTGAATGTGACTGGTAAGGTATGAGAAACGAGAAGTCTTCATCCAAGGGTCTTTGGAAGTGTAGTCTAGCACCATAGTTTCCAAACCCAGAAGCGCAGAACATTAACGGGCACGCGATGTTGAGTACCTGATGTTTGACGGTGCCTGTCTCAGGAGGGCAACTCTTTGCACTGTTGACGCTGATGTGAGTGTCCCAGGCACGTTCTTTCTTGTAATGCCACTGTAAACGGGGTTTGCTTCTAAAACACCGTGGCGTTGGTTTCCTACAACACGACACTCTTGTCTCAATACCTGGATGCATTTGTTGTCTGATGGATTTTAATTGCAGAGGTCTGAAGTCTCCTGATTTAACCCTTCTGAAAGAAAAGAAGTTCAGAGCTGTGTTACATCCTTACAGGGGCTTCGAAAAGGGAAGTAGGACAAGCAGTGTTCGGGAGGAAATGGAGCTATCGGAAGCCTGGCTGGAGGGAGTCTCAAACAAAAGGCAAACAGTGAAGAAGGAGACGAGAGGGATAGAGAAATCTTGGTTGGCAGAGGCATTAACATCAGACAGGCAGGAACACTGCCCCTACCACGAGACAGCAGATCTATCTACTTGTGCAAATATCCCCTGCTTGGACTTTATCCCCTGCCAGTGCTGTGTTAATATTTTCCTGAAAGTGTTTTTTCTCATAGCTGAGTCTTCATCTTCCTGGATCCAAAGCATCGCTTCCATAAGTTCAGTGTAATATGTGACAACAGAGTAATCTAGATCAATGCACAAGACGTTTTGGTGTTTCAGAGCTAGATTTGCACCAGGAAGGAGCTGACTTGTGAGCTTATGTGTGCTGCATCTGAAATTCTGGGATGTTGTACTCCACGGAGGAGAAGGCAGGAGGGAGTATAGCAAGCACACGGAATGTGACAAGGAAATACGAGGCAGAAGGAGTGGGCATGCTCGGATGAAGGTTTGTCTGCTGTGTCTCAAGATTTCTCTAACAGCCTAACTATCTCCTAGGGCCTCTAGGCTCATTCCCATAAATGGGGCAACTTGGAAGCGACTTTCTCAGTGTGACTCCTTCAGGGTGCCAGCTGTGCACTTGCACCCCGAGTGATCAGAGTGATGGCTGCTGCTGTAACAAGCTGCATTAGCCCAAGATTGATTGGCCTGTTCACAGCATAATAGGTCAGTGCCATTAGCAGCAGTGAAGCTCTACTCTCTCTGGGGTTACTGCTGACATGAGGATGTCAGGCAGTTGCCTGAAGGGCAGTGCTTCTGGAGAGTCAGCTCTCCTCCTGTAGCTGGCCTGGTGCTGGGGGGACACATCTCCAGTGCTGCCTGTTGAACACTCACAGACACCCCTTCTGCCGGCTCCGTGGCTGGTACAAGTGAGGGTCATTCACTCTGGGATTCCTTGCAGGCACCAGTGCAATACTGGTTCTATACAGGTGTTGCCTGCATAGAGCAGCAGCAGCAGGGCTGGGAGCAGAGGGTGGACCAGACCTATCTCTGGAGTAGTGAGTCCATGTCATCTGCCCTAGCCTCTGTGGTTGCTTCAGTGCAGCACTAGTCTTCTGCTCATGGTTGGGACCACCAGGGTAACTGGGAAAGGAAGGTTTTGGGGTCACTGATGTGAGGTCTCACAGCCTCCACACACACTGGATTGCCCATGAGGTTGGGTATTAATCCACCTGGGAAGTACTTGTCTTGTACGGTGAGTGATAAGGCAGTGCTGGCTGGTGTCACTGCTTCTCCACTGAGCAGAGGTGTAAGGTTGGGTAGACCCTTTGGATCTGGCCATGAGGATGATGATAGGGAGCAGCTTTGCGAGGAGGAAGCACAGACAGAAACAAGACTGTGACTGTGACAAGGTTGGGCTTTCTGGGAAAGAAACCACAGAGTATCAGGGACTGAAATGCTCAGAGCTGCAATCTCAGGGGGTGAATGCTTCACACCGACATCTCCTGTGAGGCTTCTGGGCTCAAGCCAAATGCTCCTGAGTTATTCCTACTGACTGGATCCCAGATTAAGAAAGGTTATGTACAGGCAGCATAAGTGCATGGAGAATCTCTAGCTAAATGAGGAACCAGTGCACAGGGTTGTGTCTGACTTGTTACTGAGACCCAGCAACCCACATGGTGTCCTTAGGCTGTGCCTGCTGTCATTGGAGTGGGATTTTTTGGGATCCCTGGAAGAGAGTTGAGCTCATGTGACAGCACATGAAAAATGTGAGTTGGAGGAGACCCAGATTTGGCGCACAGGCTGTTGTGTGGCATGCTGGAGGCAACCTGGCAGCCGTATTCCGAGCGAGGCATCTGGGGCTTAATTCATGGTCTGCTGCTTTTTCAGGTGACTCCCACCTGTCCCCTGCTCCCCTCACCCTGTGACTTGGCTCAGAGGAGACGAGACACGACAGCTTGTGTTCATTCTGCGGGAATTTTGAACACATCCAGACAAAAAGCTAACTGGAGGCTGCAGCTGGATTCAAGAAACGGACAGTGAAAGAGGTGATTTCCTCCTTTGAGTATCTCGAGCTATTTGCAGTAGTTCTCACTCCTACCTCAGTCCCCCAAAAGGCTGAGGTTTGATATGGTGTTAGGTGGTACAGGTGTGTGTGAGGAGGCTGTGGACAAGGTCTTGTTGGGGTAGCACTAAGCACAAAGATCTCGATGGGTGATGTAGCTTTTGAGTAGCTAATTGGGGTTCAGCCGTTGTGTCCCTCGTTCTTCAAGGAAGAGAGATTAAAAACACTTCAGTCTATGCTTTCGTGTCAATACAGCCCCCTCACCTGGGAGCCTTTGTTCACTCAGGCAGTCTGGCTTTAGACACAATTCAATGGATGCTTCTCTTTCTGGTGACTTGGCTGATGACTTCTTCCTGCTTGTTCGTGCTCTGCTCCCCGACAGAGGGCTGCTGTGGTTTAGATAGAAACAGTAGTGCTCTGCAGCTTCTTCAGGAGAATTGCAGAGAGGCTGTGGGAGCACACCTCTTCTGACGAGTACAAGCTAGTTTGGAAGGAGAAAAGAAGCAGAATCCAGCCCCACATCTTCCTGGGTGAATAAATCCAGGCACTGCTTGTGGAAGTCTTCATGAGGATATAGTTACACTTGTCCAGGGAGGTTAATACAACAGCACTGAAGTTCCTGACTAGAGCTTCCTCTGATGAGCTGTGATGGTGAAAACCAGACCTTTACAGTGTTTTGCAAAAGCAAATAGTAAATGTTGACCTTACATTCTCTGTGGCAAGCCTGCCTGTGCTTGGGAGCTGGGGTGTCTCCGTGGAGGATAACACAGCTCCAGGCAGAGTAGCTAAGCGAAGCTGGGAGCCTTTCAGTGCCCTTTGTGATTGAGTGGAGGAGAATATTTACTCAGGCCTCTGCAGAGTGGGATGGAGAGAATTTTTATAGAGGATGGTGGTGGTGGTCTCTTGCTGCTTGGATGCCTGGGTGTGGGGGGCAGCAGTCCCACAGCAGGGCGGTTCCAGAAGACAGTAACTGTTGTTTTACAGAGTTCTCATGCATTTCTCTGTTAACCTGGGGTCTTACAGGTTCCTGATGGGGAAAAAGTGCTCTGGTTGAAAGGGGACAGGTGTGTGCTGTGAAGCTGGAGATAAAACACCTCTTTACCTGCATCCCACACCACAATCCTCCAAGACCACCCTGCTCTGCTGTGTGGTAGAGTGGGAGGGTTAAATGTGAGGGGAGGTTTCTCTGGCAGGTTTCTCAGATAGGAAATGATGTTCTAGCTGTGCAGGAACTGGGAGTGTGGGTGTGGTATAGTGGCCTGAGAAGCTGATGGCACTCAAAGCCAATAAATACTAATCCTGCTGTTCTCCACAGCAGGGAGGGAGTCTGTCTTCTGAGTACAACCAGCATGAATCCTGTTGCCTTGTTGATTTGTTCCTGTAGGGTTTAGAGAAGTCAGTCCCTAACTCAACAGAGCTGTGTTTGTGCAAACTTTTAATTGCAGCATCCAGCTCCTCTGTACTAAATGCTGGGTCAGGGTGGCTGCAGGACAGGAACACAAGGCTTGGAAACAGTCTTGCTGGGAACTGCCCTGCAATGAGTCATTGGCCAAGAGATCCTATACTTTGGCCACAATAACCCCCTGCAGCTACAGACTGGGGGATGCATGGCTGGAGAGGGACCTGGTGGTACTGGCTGACAGCTGGCTAAACAGAAGCCAGCAGGGTGCCCAGGTGCCATAAAAGGCCGATAGGATCCTGGCTTGGATCAGCAACAGTGTGGGCAGCAGGACTCGGGATGTCATTCTCTCTCTGTACTGGGCACTAGTGAGGCCTCACTTTGAGTACTGGGAGCAGTTCTGGGCCCCTCACTTCAAGAAGGAGATTGAGGGGCTGGAGTGGTCCAGAGGAATAATAAGGCTGGAGAAGGGACTGGAGGGGAAGTCTGATGTGGAGAAGCTGGGGGTGTTTAGCCTGGAGAAGAGAACACTCAGGTGAGACCTTATCCCTCTCTACAACTAACTACCTGAAGAGAAGTTGTAGACAGGTGGAGGTCAGGCTTTTCTCCCAAGCAACTAGCAATAGGATGAGAGGGCAGAGCCTGAAGCTGCACCAGGGGAGGGTTAGGTTGGATGTTAGGAAGCCCTTCCTCACAGAAATGGTGCTCAGACCCTGGCATGGGCTGCCCTGGGAGTTGGTGGAGTCCCCATCCCTGGAGATGCTTGAGGACAGCCTGGCTGTGACCCTTAGTGCCCTGGTCTGGCTGGTGTGGTGATGTCAGGTCCCAGGCTGGGCTGGATGAGCTTGAGATCTTTTCCAGCCTCGATAGTTCTGTGGTTGCGTGTGTGAGGAGAAGCTGAATTTGTTTTGGAGAGTGTAGGCAGCTCTGCAGGTATTTCTGGAAACCAGATGTTTATGGTCATGATCCTGGCTGGACCCACTTTGGAGCTTGGAGTAGATCTGCAGAGACCCTTCATTTTCATGTGATGATTTTATGGCAGAAGTTAAGGACTGTACCTCAACGGTACCCCCACAGAGACCAACGTGGAGACTATGGTACTGCTCAACCCAAGAGCCACAGCACTGAGAGGAAGAATACAGTTATGGGCACTGTTGCCCGTGTTCCTCTTTAGTCAGAGCATACTTCATTTAATAAGAAGTCTTTAACTTTGATTACTGCCAACACTCCAGTCAAAGGCACTCAGCAGGTAGCTATGGCAACCCCTGAGATAAGAGGTCTAAAATATTCCAGGTAAAATAATGAGGGAATAATAATACAGTTTTAGTTCAAATAAACTATTAAGTGTGACTAATGGTTTTACAGCTAAAAAAATACTCATACACCATATTTCTGAGCTATAAATTAGTAATGGTTCAGGGCCCATTGTTCATCCCACTGCTGTAGGTGGTCTCCAAAGAATACTGTTAATATATGCCTCCTGCATTTGTTAACCCAGCACTCAGCAGGAGAAAAAGAGCCTTGTGTCTCCACAAAATCAAACTGTTAAAGAGAGACAAGAGAGCAGGGAGGGCTCACAAAGGAAAGATTATCAATGCAGAGAGGTCTAGGGACCCCTTCTCAGAGCCTGACCTGGGTAATCTAAGGTGACTGTCTCCTCAATACTGGTTTTTTAAATCTCCAAAATGTCTCTATTGAACTCAAATCAAAGCTAGCAATTAGCAGCTTGGTGCTTAAGTGCTGTGAATACTCAGAGTGGCACAGTCATTACCCCAAACCCCTTCTGATTGAAATAGTCTAATGTATTTGTTTAACTTCTGGCAAGAAGTGCCTCTGGATCCTGTGTTCCGGCCGTGACTCCTCCAGCGGGACTGAGTCCACTAGTGATTCATAGATTCCTAGAATGGTTCAGGTTGGAAGGGGCCTTTAAAGATCATCTAGTTCCAAGCCTCCTGCCATGAGCATCCCCCTACTAGACCAGGTTGCTCAAGGACCCCTCTACGGACCCCTCTAGTCTTGGAAAGAGGATGGGAAATCCAAGGAATCTTAACTAAAAATTGCTGGAGCTACTCATGATGTTGATGGCACTTAGGAAAGCATTAGACATCTTGGGTCTCAAAATAACAGGAGACCATCTTCCTTCTTACTATCCTTTTCTCTGTATAGAATCCCCATGGCTGGAAAGGACCTCCAGGATCATCAAGTCCAGCCCTCATCCCAGCATCTCCCCAACCCCTAAACCATGGCCTCAAGTGCTCTAGCTACTCAGTTTTTAAACCCCTTCAGGGATGGTGACTCCACCACCTCCCTGGGCAGCCAGTGGTGCTCTGGGGTTCATTAAGAAGAGTGTGGCCAGTAGATCTAGAGAGGTCATCCTCCCCATCTACTGTGCCCTGGTGAGGCTGCATCTGGAATACTCTGTCCAGTTCTGGGCTCCCCACTTCAGGAGAGACAGGGAGACCAGTAGTTACTGGTGAGAGTCCAGTAAGAGGACAATGAAGATGACTGGGGGCCTGGTGCATCTCTCTTATGAGGAAACATTGAGAGAGCTGGGACTGTTTTAGCCCTAAGAATACTAAAAGGAGACCTGACTCACACTTATAAATACCTGTAGGGATGGCAGTGCCAGGACAAGGAGCAATAGGCACAAGCTGGAACATGAAGAGTTCCATTTCAAACTTTGAAAAAGTAGTGCTCGTCCCGTTTTGGGTATGCTTGCTCCTTTCTAGGTAGTTACAAAGACCCGGAGGATCCACAAACACAGGGGTTGTGGTGGTTTTAGCTTGGGAAGGGGGTTCAGTCATAGCGGAAAGGGCTGCTACCTGCCTCCTCTAAGAAGCTTTGTGGAAGACCCCTCCAGCTCATGTTTGTATCCTCCCAGTGCCCTCAGTCCATGAAAGAGCCCCACATCACTGGAGGGATGACCTGGTGAAAGCTCATGGAGGGTTTGTCTCCTGGAGAGGAGAACACCACGTTTCCATAGGGAAAAGGACTGTAAGGGGATTCTCCCACAAGGGTCAGGAGGTAACAGAGCTGGGCTCTGGAAGAGCTGTTTAAGAACTACACGGACCTCTCTAGGTATTGGGTGATGATTTTACTCTGCTGTTTTAAATTAAATGTACTGTGTTTTCTTCACGTCAAGCCTGTCGTCTTCCCCATTAACCATAAGTGGTGAATGATCTCTCCTGTCCTTCATCTCAGCCCTTAAGGTACCAAGGGTAGGTCTGGGTGAGCAGCTGCCTGGTGATGTCTTTTAAACAACGACAGGGGTCTTGTTAACTTAGCTTTCCTCATCAGTGGCAAACCCCGTGTCTGAGTGAGTTTTAGGCCAATGGAGCTGGTCAGGTGAGGAAAAATACAGCTCTCTATGGAGCTGCTTTTCAAACTGGACTTTGTAATTGATTTCTGTTTTTCAGAGACTCTTCCTGGCCCGTGTAAATCCCTTCTCCGGGAGCTCTAAGTATCTCTGTATGCTTTTGTGTGTGTCAGGTATTGCTTCTGAGAAAAGTGAGCTTTGTATCACAGCAACAGCATCTTAAATAATGCAGAACGCGGTGCTTCGACAGCCGCTTCCCAGGGCAGGGTTTTGCAGGTCAGGAAGGGAGAAGAATGAGAAGAAGATGGAAGCCCTTCAACCTCCTCAAGAGTGGATCCCAGTAGATGGAGGCAGGTACCTTTGCATCCCTTTGCACAGTCTAGAAATGCTGCCTGTTTTCCTCCTGGGCTCTCCTGTCCTTTCCTGGATCCATTGGGTCAAGAAGGGTTTAGGCCATACATAGGGGTCCTAGTGGACAGCAGGATGACTCTGAGCCAGCAATGTGCTCTTGTGGCCAAGAGGGCCAACAGCATCCTGGGGGGAATGAGAAGGGGGATGGTTAGCAGATCAAGAGAAGTTGTTCTACTCCTCTACTCTGCATCTGGAGTCTTGTGTCTAGTTCTGGGCCCCTCAGTTCCAGAAGGACACAGAGCTGCTGGAGGGTGTCCAGTGTAGAGCAACGAAGATGATGAAGGAAGTAGAACAGCTCCCTGATGAGGAAAGGCTGAGGGAGCTGGGTCCTTTGAGCTTGGAGAAGAGGAGGCTGAGGGGGGACCTCATTCATGTCTATAAATCTGTGAGTGGTGGGTGTCAGGAAGATGGAGCCAGGCTCTTCTCAAGGTCGTCTGGTGATAGGACAAGGGACAATGGGTGCCAGCTGGAACAGGGGAGGTTCCCTATCAATATCAGCAGAAACTTCTTCCCTGTGAGGGTAACGGAGCACTGGAACAGGCTGCCCAGGAGGTTGTGGAGTCTCCTTCTCTGGAGACATTCCAGACCCACCTGGCTGTGTTCCTGTGCGACTTGGTCTAGGTGATCCTGCTGTGGCAGGGGAGTTGGACTAGGTGATCTTTTGAGGTCCCTTCCAATCCCTACGGATTCTAGGATTCTATACTTCTCCCTATTAGTGTTTTTCCCTGCTGTCTCTAATGCATTTAGAGATGAGCTCTCACTTCCTTGTAGAGGTGCTCCTGGCACCTCTGCTCTGAGCAAAGTGGGCTGCTTTCTTAGACCTGTGGTGATCTGGGGATCAGTGTTCTGCATCTGTTAAACTGAGATTCAGCCTCTCTTTGCAGATCAAGTCTTACTGCTCTGGGCTTGCTCTGGGTGTGAGGCAAGATGATGCCCAGAACCACAATCAGTTCTTTTCTAGCCCCAGTACTCCTTGGTAATTACTGGCTTTTCGCCTCCCAATTTTCTCTGATCTCCTTTTGTTGCCTCTGGGCTGCGTCTCAGACTGCAGGGAGGCTTTCTCAGTGTCTCCTTACACAGGCTGTTGAAAGGCTGTTGCTGCAGTGAAAAAAGAAAGCCAAATCTGAGACTCACTGTTGAATATTAATTCTCCTTTTGGCTGGTGGCAGGGAATTGGCCTGTGAAGGTCAGTGGGCACTGGCACTTCCCTGCTGGCCAAGAGCTAAACCGAGTGTTCTAGCAATGACAGCCAAGCCATAAACCGCAGTGTACAAGACCTCATCCCACTCCATCAATTTTGCTGAGCCCTGGAGCCAAAGCTGGCTGGGTGTAGTGTGTGCATCAGGAGACTGGAGCAGGCACGGGTGACCCACAGGATATTGGGCAGCATATTTCTTATTTAAATGACTGTTACCCATCACGACTTCCTCTTGTGTTAACGTGAACTTAACCAAACTAAATTAAGGAGGCTCTTGGATAACCTTGCTGTGGGAGTTAGGGTGAGAGGTAGTTCCAGGAGGAGGTGACAAACTGGAGGGTGGAAGGCCCTGAGTGTTGCGAAGGTGAAGGCACTGTGCAACCCCATGCAATACTGCATGCTTTCTTCTTCCTTGTCGTTTCTGTCTTGGTTTTCTTTTCTTTTGGTGCCCTGTGGCTGCCTCTTTGATGATCCCCAGCAGACCCAGCAGTGGTGATGAAGAGCAGAAGCCAAACTGCATGCAGGTGGTTGTGTCTCGGAGTGGCCTTTCACAGCAGCTGCAAACCTTATAAGCTTGGTAATCTCCACCCAGTGCATTACACCTGGGAGTCTACAGGACTCTCTAGTTTACAAAGGACCTTCAGTATCACAGAGTCCCAACCACTGGCAGTACCAAGCCCACCTCTAAAATGTGTCTCTAAGCTCCATATCTGCATGACTTTTAAACACAAGTAGGGATGGTGACTCAGTCACATCCTTGGGCAGCCTGCTTCCATGCCTGGTGACCCTGTCAATGTGTTTTGGAAAGCAGGCCAGCTGCTCACTAATGGGGAACGGGCGAAAGACCAGTGGGCATTGTTTTGTGTAGCCTGGGCCACTGCTAGCTGAACCAGAAGGGTTGCCTTGATTGTTCTGGCCACAGTGTCCAGCTGGGGTTAATGGTACCAGTTTGAGAGGTAATGAATGGTATGAACCCAGATGGGGCCAAGAAGGCCAACAGCATCTTGGCGTGTGTTAGAAACTGTGTGGTTAGCAGCAGGAGGGAGGTGGTTGTCCCCCGGTACTCAGTGCTAGTAAGGCCACACCTTGAGTACTGGGGCCAGTTTGGGGCACCTCAGTACAAGAGAGATAGGGGTGCTGGAGAGGGTGCAGAGGAGGGCAAAAAGTCTGGTGAAGAGTCTGGAGAAGAGATCTTGTGAGGAGCAACTGAAGCAGCTGGGAGTGTTTAGTTTGAGGAAGGGGAGGCTAAGGGGAGACCCCATCCCTCTCTACAACTACCTGAAAGGACATTGGAGAGAGGTTGGTGCTGGTCTCTTCTCACAGGTCATTAGTGACAGAATCAGAGGGAAGGGCTTCAAGCTGCAATAGTGGAAGGTTACACTGGACATCAGGAAAAAGTTCTTCATGGAAAGAGTGGTCAAACACTGGAACCACTGGAGATGGTTGAGCCCCATCCCTGGCTGTGTTCAAGAGTCACTTAAATGTGGTGTAAGGGGATACAGTTTAGGGGGGAACTTGTGGAGTAGGGTTAATGGATGGATTTGATGATCCAAAGAGTCTTTTCCAACCCAAATGATTCTGTGAAGCAAGAGAGGCAACGGTCTGGCAGTCCTGTGCAGTGGCAAGGAGGTTGTGTGTGTTTGAAATACGTCGGTTTTGCTCGAGCTGAGTTTTGCTGTCACAGCTGTGAGGTCACAGAAGTGTGAGGCTCATTTGGGACCCCATGTAAATGCATTTTGAGAACTTCCTTTCACGGCTGGGTACAACTACTGAGTCTGCAGCTGATGTGAGTCTTGCTGTGCAAGAGTATACGCGACTTCATTACAGTACTCATGGGTCCTGGAGCACAGCTGCTCAAAATAGCATTGAGTTTGGAGGTGCTTTCTATGCTGAGAGCAGCCTTTGTCATTGTCCAGCATAAATCTTGCTGCTGCCTGTCTTCTGCCCTGGAAAGGGCCAAACGTGTTGCTGTCTCCATGTTCTGCAGCCATGGGTGGGTGCACACAAATCTCTCTGTGTGTAGATAGCTTAGTGAGGGTGTTCAGAGTCACTGCCCAACGGTGCAAGTGGGCAGTGCCTACATCTCCAGCAGAGTGCTGGGCTGAATGAGGGCCCCGGTGCTGGTGTTTCCCAAAGCACCTAAATGTGTTCTGTTCTCTAGCAGGCAATGAACCTTTTGACTTTGAACCCATCTAGCAAATGGGAGAACTGATGAATGCTAACGTATAAAAAGATTCAGGTGATAGAGGGAGCAGAATGAGGAGGCACATAATGCTTCTCTAGTGAGAAATCACTAGTGAAAGAGGGAGCAAACTATGCTTGAAAATAGAAGCTGAAGTGTTTAAGGGTAGAAGATAAAGTCAAATCAAGACGTTCTCCATTTTGGAAGTGCAACGAAGACAAATTTCCAATACTTTATTAAAGAGGAGCCTCTTTACCACAGTCTGTGCTTTACCAAGGGCAGTCAGCTGTGCTCTAGTGGCGTGAGATGGGTAACTATTCAGGCTCTTCCTGCGCTGATATTGCACAGTGTCGTTAGATGCATCACTGAGATATTCCTTTCCTGGCAGCAATCTGCTTCATCCAGGAAAGGGCTTGTGCCTCTGTTGCTTTATGCTTTCATTTGTATTCCTAGCTGAAATCAGGTTTCAGGTGAGGCTGGGGGGGATATGAGAACAAGCAGAGGTTCCTGGTGCAGTGCATGCCAACGAGCTATGCGAAATGATGGAGGGAGATGCGTGGTGACAGCCTTACCTGGCTCCAAGGCTGGGTTTCTCCTCTCACATTTAGAGGTGTAGGGACCTCTATGTGAAAAAACCCCTCTGTTTATGTAGTGATATTAACACTGATTGAAGTTGCTTAATTAAGAAGGCTTCCAAATCTGTTACTACTAACCTGTAGGGTGGAAGTGACTGAGACCTTTCCCTGTTTGACTCTTTTACTATGGTTTCTCTCGACTGTTTTCAGTACCAACTGTTACTGCAGGAGTTAGTAGAGTCAATGTTTTTTGAGTGTAGCTGCCCTGTTCCTCTCCACGTAACAAGGGATAGTTTGACTGTTTGGAAGGCAACAAGGAGGTGCCTTTAGCTGAAGAGCAGGAAAGGAGCAGAATGAAACCTGAGCTGGTTTATTTAAGAAATAAATGAAAACATAAACCCAAACCTGTTTATAATTTGATAATAAATGTGGTGATAAATCAGAGGCAGCTGAT
Source organism: Upupa epops (assembly GCA_013397515.1). Lineage (NCBI taxonomy): Eukaryota > Metazoa > Chordata > Aves > Bucerotiformes > Upupidae > Upupa > Upupa epops. Next base: position 42,328 of record VZRI01013070.1, read on the forward strand.
AATGTAAGGATAATGCGTGTTTGCAGTACAATCACTACCTGGTATTGAAATATAAGCATCCATTTATGAAGCAGTTCTGGATGCCTTGAAGATCACCTTGTAAAACCTAGGTGAAAGAAAAGGTCCCCGTGCTGGATATGAAGGAGTTACCTCACACACTCAACTATGTGAAAGAGAACAAACTCCTTTTGCTTTTACAGCAACCCTGGCCTAAGGAATAGAGAATCTCCCTAAGTTTCAAGCCTAAACCTCATCCTCAGGATGAAGGATCCTACCAAGCGAGAAGGACAATGATTTGCTGCAGTGCTGCCAGGTTGAAACTGCCTGAAAATTACTGTGAACCCCTCATAAAAGATGTAGTAAATATAAATGTCAGTTGTGATTGTGACAAGATGAAATGAAAGCAGTAACTAACAGCCAGGATTAACAACCCAGAATTGCACGTTGCTCTATAAACCTTGGGCTAGTCAGTGAAGTGATGAACAGAGCTGCGTAATTACAGCTGTAAAAGGACAAGTGTTCTCAGCACCGAGCAGAAGAGTCGAATGAATACTGCTGAGCATGGGAAGCTGTTAATTCGTTTCATTTCTGTAAATTTCCACCCTGCAAGCTGTATCCTCGGTTGTTATTCTCATTTACTTAGCTTACATCCACTTTATGCAGTAGATTTCTGGTGACTTGCATCCAAGGCTATGGCTGCTGCCACAATGAAAGCAGAAGTCACTGCATTACCCTACATCTTAAGGCTGTGTGGGGTTGTTTGGAATCTGTATCCTGCCCCTATGTAATAATTGAAGCCTTTAAGCTTTACCCAGCAATTTCTGTATGTAGCCCACAGCTCTTGAATGAGTTAGGAGGCATCCTCTAGCCAGCTGGCTGTGGAACCTGGGGTATGGTGATTCTGTAACACGAGAGAGGATCACCTCCCTGATGAGGAAAGGCTGAGGGAGCTGGGTCTCGAGCTTGGGGAAAAAGGAGCCTGAGGGGTGACCCATGAATGTTGAACAATATGGAATGGGTGAGTGTGAGGAGGAAGGAGCCAGGCTCTGCTCAGTGACACCCAATGATAGGTCAAGGGGCAGTGGGTGTCAGCTGGAACAGAGGAGGTTCCCCATCAAGACGAGAAGAAACTTCTTCCCAGTGAGGGTCACAGAGCCTTGGAAGGGGCTGCCCAGGGGGGTTCTGGAGTCTCCTCCTCTGGAGACGTTTCAAACTCCCCTGGATTGTTCCTGTGTTACTCAATCTAGGGGATCCTGCTCTGGTAGGGGGATTGGACTGGCTGATCTTTCAAGGTCCTTTCCAATCCCTAACACTCTGTGATCCCAAGGGGAGGTGACAAGCAACTGATTTACCTCACTGTGAGCTACAATCAGCCTGCGGTGTTGAACTGTATTTTTCATTTTTGGAAATAAGTTGTGTAACTCGCATTGAAATCATTTAATCGAGGCAAGAGCTTTGGAACACTTTTTTCCTGGATGCCAGTGGGCTTTTTAATTGGTTTTAGAGCTCCTCTTTCTTCTTTAACCTCAGTCTGGAAACACAGGCACAGGATATGTTAGAGCGTGAAAGCACTGCTTTGTTCCTACCTGATGTTCCCTGTGGCTGGACAAGAAACGTTTTGCCTGAGGGTTTTATAGTGGGAATTTATTTGTTTGTTTCCACTTTTATTTCTTCTCTTCTGTGGTCAAAAAATCATGTGAGGGTGACCAAAGTTTTTAGCTTAAAACTGTAACTCTGTGAAGGGAGGAATACTTTTGATGAGCTTTTTGCTCTCTGCTGTCTCCTGTCTCCTTCTGTCATGTGAATCAAGGTGCTGTCTATTAGAAAAGTGAAACGGCTGGGTGGTTGTTCTCTCTGTCTTCATCCGCTCGTTTCCTCGTCTGTCTTTGAGGTGGGCTTGCGTATCACCAGCCAAACAGCTTATTAGAAGCCTTGTCAACACTGGTTAATGACTGTGCATTCTCCTGGAGCAGATGGAGAGTGTGAATCGCTGCATGAGACCACAGCCCTACTTGTTCCTGTCTCATTCCTTTACGCTCTGGGACCCCACTTACTGGTAGGCAGGACCCAGGAGAGATGCTCTGATCAAATGAAAGTGTCCTGGCTAGATTTTATTCTCCCTTTCCTTTCCTTTCTGCTCACTGAGTGCATTTGGAGGCATGTTGTGGCTTTAGGGTTAGGTACATGGATGAGGTGGGACTGGAGAGCATCTCTGGTGTCTTTTTGCCTATCCATGCTGAGCTCCATCACATGTACACCACTCGTCTTGGGAGCCTGATCAGAACAGCCTGATATTAAGACAAAACAAAACATGATGGGGACAACCTGTGTTTATTGTACTGATCAGACAAACTGCCTCTTTCTAATTTCCTCTATTTCCTCTTGTAAATAATAGGGATAGGATCTGTCTTCTCCTTGGTAATAAGCTTAGGAAACTGGGAAATTTTGAAGTGGCAATGGCTTTAGAAAACAGAGAGTTTAACGCAGATGCTTGAAGAGCTGACAAGCATCACTTCATCTGATTAGATGTATTTGAACAGATAGATGGGTGAGCTGACCTCTGCAGATCCCTTGAACCTGAATTGTTCTAAGAGTCAATGAATAGGAGGCATCCAGAGCTGTGTTGTTAACCTGTCTGTATGTTTTTATTCTGACCCCGTATTTGCTGGATTCTCCTAAGCAATTGGCTCGATGTTTTTAATAGTTTCAACATTGTTTTTCAAGTACCTTAGCAAAACAATCAAACTCCAATTCAAACCCACCCTGATAAATTACACAGGAGAGCCCTTTCCCGTGACAAGTGAGAGAGCAACCAAGCTACTGTGTAACCTGCACCAACGCTGACTCAAACACTCACAGGAAACCTCTGCAATCTAGCTTGGTCCCTTTTCTCTTCAACCTGGATCATTTAGATCCAGAGCCACTCTGCTGTCTGTGTGTGATCCAGCCCTTGGTTGTCTTCCTTCTCCTACAGAGAATGTTGTGAGCTGTTTGTTTGCCCCTGCCTTTTTGTTCCTTGGAGTCAACCTGCAGGTGGTCATGTCTGAGGTTGTGCTGGTCTCATAATGATCTCCTTTCTGAAGTGAAGAAGGGAACAGTAGTTTTGCTCTTACAGGTCACCTACGTGGTGGTTTATCCTTCTCTGTCAGCCTAAGTCACATCCAGCCACTTGATCCCCATCAGCCTCAGCAGGATGAGGAAGAAAATGAGAAGAAAGATCCACTAGGAACAAGAGCCCTCATGAGTTGAGATAAAGACTTTCTGATTGTTGATCAGTTACTGCTGCAGGCACAACAGGCTCAAATCTGTTGCCCTTTCTGACTCATCTACCTCCTCTCTCTCTCCCCAGAGTCATGCAGGGAGTACAGGGTAGAAAAGCTCCCTCCCTCCACTTTTCTTTCCTCCTTACAATATTCTGCTTCTCCTTCAGGAATTCTCCCCGAGCTTCAGTCCTTCAGGAAACATCTTCTCCAGTGTAGGCTGCTCCATGGGCCACAGTTCTTGTTAATCTTCCTCAGTTTCAGAAGCACACAGAGCTGCTGGAGAGAGTCCAGCACAGAGCCACGAAGGTGATGAAGGGAGGGGAGCATCTCCCTGCTGAGGAAAGGCTGAGGGAGCTGGGTGTCTTGAGCTTGGAAAAAAGGAGGCTGAGGGGTGACCCCATGAATGTTGATCAGCATGGAAAGGGAGGGTGTAGGAGGAAGGAGCCAGGATATGCTCAGTGGTACCCAATGGTAGGACAAGGGGCACTGGGTGTCAGCTGGAACAGAGTTGGTGCCACATCAAGAGGAGAGGCAGTGAGGGTGCCAGAGCCCGGGAAGGGGCTGCCCACAAGGGTTGTGGAGTCTCCTTCTCTGGAGATGTTTCAAACCTGCCTGCACTGTTCCTGTGTGATTGGATCCAGGGCATCCTGCTATGTCGGGGGGATCAGACTAGATGATCATTTGAGGTCTCTTTCAATCCCTAACACTCTGTGATTTCCAGATTTGAATGTTTGCACATTTTTCTTGAGAGCCTATTGAGGAGAAAATGGTCTGAGAATTGAACTGTGGACGGAGCTCTCTCTTTCTGGCAGGTTGCTCTTCTGATCTCCTCTGCCTTCCTTTTATTTAAGTGTTCAAGATCAACAACATATTAGTTTCTCCCGGGCGTATTTGCCTTAGTTTCACTCAGAAAGCTTACTTGTTGAACGAAAGGAGCTGTGTAAATAACTCCATAGCTCAGGCACCCTGGCCAAGGGCCTTTAGAGCATTTTTCTCTTGGAATTTAATTTGTTGCAGTGATTTAAAGTGCAGCGTTCACACTGAGCTCAGAAGCCTCGGAGCTCCCTTTCATCACTGTCTTCATCGTGATCAAATGAGGCTTTCTGATGGGCAATGAGACTTCTCTGAATTACTAATAACAGTTCAGACCTATAGAGACCCTGTTGGATTCTGGCAGGAGAAATCTGTCTCTGGTGCCTCAGAAGCGCTGGTAACTCGCTCGCTGTGGTTTTGCACAGCTTCTGCCACCTCGGCTACCTAAGAACAACGCAGAAGGCAGAAGTAGCCTCATCTCAGCTGAAGCTGGAGCCTACAGGAGATGTTAGTGGCCCCTGGTACCAGTGTAGGTTGGGGACTGAGCTGTTGGACAGCAGTGGAGGAGAAAGGGACCTGGGGGTCCTAGTGGGCAGCAGGATGACTCTGAGCCAGCAACGTGCTCTTGTGGCCAAGAGGGCAAACAGCATCCTGTGGGGATCAGAAGGAGGGGGGTGGTTAGCAGATCGAGAGGGGTGGTTCTTCCCCTCTACTCTGCTCTGGTGAGACCCCATCTGGAGTCTTGTGTCCAGTTCTGGGCCCTCAGTTCCAGAAGGACACAGAGCAGCTGCAGGGTGTCCAGGGTAGAGCAACAAAAATGATGAAGG
>VZRI01013070.1:48335-58638 GCA_013397515.1 Upupa epops
TGTCAGGAGGAAGGAGCCAGGCTCTGCTCAGTAGCACCCAATGCTAGGACAAGGGGCACCAGGTGTCAGCTGGAACTGAGGAGGTTCCACATCAAGGTGAGAAGAAACTTCTTCCCAGTGAGGGTGCCAGAGCCCTGGCAGGGGCTGCCCAGGGGGATTGTGGAGTCTCCTTCTCTGGAGACATTTAAAACCCTTGTGGCCTGTTCGTGTGCGACTGGATCTAGGTGATCCTGCTGTGGGGAAGTTGGGGATTGGACTGGATGATCTTTTGAGTTCCATTCCAATCCCTAGCACTGTGATTCTGTGGTCTGTGCCGTGTGTTTTAGAAGCACAGTGGCTGACTGCAGGGCAGCTCTTGGTTCTCATGGAAGTGGGGAAATAAGATTTAATCTGAGCGATGATTCACTTGACGCATGGCAAGCATTCAGGTCTGGCTGGTTCCATCACACACTACAGCTTCCATTTCAACCCTGCTGACCCACGTGCAGAAAGAACACCCTGGCCATCTCCAGAGACGGCTTTCTCACACTGTGTGATTTAGGGTTTGATTTCTGGCAGGTCCTGACTGACAGCCCTGTTACTTTCCCAGTCCTAGGGGTGACTTTCTCTTCTGAATCTGGACTTGATGATCCTGGAGGTCCTTGTAATTGGATGGAGGCCTGTTCTCTGCAGCAGCTGGAAGAGAAGAGGTGATTTCTCCCCAAACAGGGCCATCCAGGGGGAAGATGGATGTCTCTTCCCAGCTGAGTGTTTGCTTAGCAGAAAGGAGCAACAGCACCCCAAGCAACCACAGCAGGCAGGCTTTGTGTTGGAAGATGAGCCAAGCACACACCAGCCTGTCTGCCCTGCAGGCTGTTCTACCTTCCACTCCTCAAGAGCACATTGGTATGAAGAGTGTGTTGGACAAGTGAAGCCGAAAAGCCAGGTGGCAGGATACAGGGGCATAAGGACCCACACTTAGCAGGGTCATCATGTTGTCTGTCCTCCAGAGAGCTTCCTCCCTGCACTTTTAGCAAGGAGTTTTCTTAGCGGTGGGCTGTACGATGCTCTTTTCCTCCTCCTTCCTTACTGTACTACTTCTTTCGTAGTGCATCATCTTCTCCTTAAAAAAAGCAAGGAAAGCAAAGAAACAAGAAAATCTTCAAAGCAATTGCCTGTCAATCTCAGGACAGAGCTGCTAACTCACCTTGGCAGGCTCCACGTGGTTAAGAGCCTGTTCAGCAGCTTCTTTCTGCTTTTCTTAAGGAAAGTCTGCCCTTCTTGGTTTGTTAAGCACCTAAAGTACCTGGGCGAGATGACAGTGCTATCTTTTAATGATGCCCATAGAGGTTGATGCTACTTTTTCAAGTCATACACTGCCCATCTTGTAATTGGCAGCAGACAATTTGCATGCAAGTGTCTCATTAGGGGAAAATTGCAAATTAGAATGGTTACGAAGCTGCAAATTAGAGAGAGGTAGCACAGCCCATTATTCCCAGTCCTGCTCGTGTGACACAGTGCACTGCTGAGGCTTGAATATCATGGGGACACTCCAAGTGATGTCTGCAGGTCAAACCTACCTGCAGTAAGGAGCAGCACCCCAGACCCTAGGTTTGGTCTGCAGATTCCCTGTAGTCACAGGGCTGTGTGAGCCCAAAGGAGCTGAGCTGCGGGTGGACATGGCCTTTGCTCACCATCTGGACTCTCCAGCAGGAAGGAAGAGGACTCCCTGAAGCTGAAGAGCAGTGCTCAGAAATGAGGATGCCTAGGGTGAGGGCCTGCCACAAAGCTCTTGGCAGCTCAAGCTACTAATGCATTGCCCAGCCCCTCGATAGTTTACATAGCAATTTCCCTCACTGCCTTTGACTTTTCCAAGCTTCCTTGCTCCTCAGATGCTGGAAGGCTGCATAGTATCCCAGGTCTGGTCTCCTCATCATGGCATAAAAAGTCACGTGCAGTTGGTCTACTGGTAGACAAGGACTGTGTCTCTATGCCAGAGCCTCAGGCCAGGAGGTCACGTTCAGTCCTATGGCCATTGCAATCCTCACGTTAGGTTCCAGCCCCTGTTCTGCATGTTTGTCCTTGCTAGACTCATGTCGCTGCCAACTCCATGTGAGTAGTCCTCGCTCCCCTGGTGACACAGATATCTTGGTGTGGCAGCCTCATCCTCATCACTCTGCACTGCACTGCTGGCATTTGTTCACCTGCATCAACTCCCAGACCACAGGTGAAAGCAACAACCGATTCTGGGCACAGTCCTGCTCCTTGTGCCACCTTGCTAGAGCTATTCCTGTTTAACGCTGGTTTCCCCTGACTAGTTGCTGCTTGGTATCTGTCAAACAGGCAGTTCTTAATCTGGTTAGTTCGTGCTTTATTGATGCTCTATAGCACACATTTTTTAAAGCCAAATGTCATTGGGTACCAAGTCAGAAGCCCTCCAGAGATCTAAGTCAATTACAACTGGCAGTTCCCTTTATCAAGCAAATTTATAATCTCATTACGGAATGAAATCATGTTTGTTTGACAAGACCTATTTTCCATAAAAACAGATGGATTTGTTTTGTTGGATTCCTTTCATTCTTCAAAAAACAGGTCCTGCATTGAGATTTCTACATCATCATCCTGGGTCGCTGTTGCAGATCCCTTTCGCTCCTCTTCTGTTCTAGAGATGCAGGCAAAATGTTCACAGAGCGGTGGGGGTTGGAAGGGATCCCTGGAAATGATCTAGTGCAACCCCCACTGCTAGAGCAGGGAGGATCACACAGTAGGGTTCGAATGTCTCCAGAGAAGGAGACTCTGTAACCTGGGTCAAGTAAAATCCTTTGTACTACCACTCTGAAATTAAACGAGGATCTACTGCATGAAGATCTGGGTCTGTACGTGGCTAGCTGGCACACTGGACCATGCCACTGCCCTCTGAGGCTGTGCTGCTCTGGGGAGACACAAGTGTTTTCTTACAAACCAGACTCTGTGCCTCCAAGCAGGGTAGCAAGGGATCCCATTAGAGGCAGCTTGAAGAGCAAAGGGGCTTAGGAAAGGTGAGAGGTCTGAACAACAGCATCCTCCAGGTACAACAATGGGCCATCCTGATATTACAGTGGGGGGGTGCAGCAGAGCTCCCATCCTGTGGACCTGGGGTTGGCAGCACAAAGGCAGGAGAAAAAAGGCAGAGTGTGGTGGTTGCTGTGCAGGGTTCGATGTACCTGAGTGCTTCACCCAAATCTGAACACCTGCAAATGGCCCCTAGTGCTCCAGGTTGATGGGAGGTGGGAATGTGAAACTGATCAAAGCCTCACTGAGGCTCTTGAGTCTTTAAAAGCACTTGTCCCAGGGATGGATGCATTTGGTCCTGCTCATCCCTTCTCCTTTTCATTCTATCTTCCTGTGAGCATGGCCCACAAAGCCTCCTCATCCCTTCTTCAGGCTGGGGAGATGGGAAGTACTGCTTTGGCTTCCTCCCCAAATAGCTTCTCCTCGCTTCTGCCTCACAGGAGGGCAGGCACAGCAGGTGGAACCTGTTCATCCTTCTTCCTGGGGTTAATGAGAGATGGCAGCAAATGGATTCCTTTCCCTACTGCTGTGCTCCAGTGGTTCATGTAACCAAGGAACAGCAGGCTAAACCCAGCCTACTGTTCTGGCTGAGCAGAACAGATGACCATCTCTAAGTACTGCTCAGTGGCAAATGGGTTTCCAGCTAAGTGGAAGCTGCTTGGGAAATACTCTGCTTTCAGAACAGGAGAACTTGATTTGTTTTTCTGTCCAAGGGACAAAACCCTTGTTATTTAAAAATCCCCTCTGGAAGCGACAGAAAATGATGTGCATCGTGGTTGATGCAGAGAGCAAACTTGCCAGGCGCTTGCACCCTACGGGTATCACTGCTAACTGAATTCTGATGATAGGAACAAGGTATAGGAAGAGGCAGGAGGTGCTGGTATTTCAGGTCCTGGCTGTGTTTGAGCTTGTGAAATTCATAAGGACGCAGCTTTCTCTCTACAAACAAAAGGATGTTTCTCCTCGCTCAGTTGTTAAATTCTCTAGGGGTAACAAGTATTGCAAACACAGAGTTCTCGGTGCTGGCTCTATTGTGTGTGAGGAGAGCATACTGCACTCCCACGTTTGTGCAGAGAAATAGAGCAGTCAAAGCAGAGTCTAGTTAAACGTTCCAGATATATCTAACACAGAGAATCACAGGCTTATTGAGGCTGGAAACAACCTCTAAGGTCATCAAACCCAGCCTAACACTGCAGTCGGTGTGCATATGGTTACGTATGTTTGATAGCTTCCCAAGCAAACCATGGGTGGAATTCCTCTGGGAGGGATGTTTCCACATTTCTCAGCAGACTGGGTGCAGATGGGGTCAAAGAACTGCAAACGTTGCCCCATTTCCAGGAGAAGCTGAGAATCTGCTTTAGCTGTTGTTCTGACTCTTGTGTTTGGGTCTGGAAGGGGAGCCGCTGAACTACCCCATTCACCCATTGATGATGGTTGTTCAGCCCCCTTGTCCCACACTTGAGGTTCAGTGCCAACCCAAGAAGAGCAGCCTTGTCCTGGGAGGTGTTGCAGACTATCTGCAAACCAGTATGAAAGAGACTCTGACTCACACCCTCGTGTGTTCAGCGCCTTTGGTTCCTCCAAGCCAGCCTGAGCACCTAACCCAGGCAATCTGCAGAGCTACAAAGCCTCTTACAGCCACCAGCCTTTGCTGCAGTGCTGGACCTGAGCTGGGATGGGAAAGAAAGCCTAAATATTGGAGGGTTTCAAGTCTGATGATCTCCTGGAGAAGAGTCAATGGCCATGAGAGAGTTGATGCTTATGAAGAACAGTATCTGCATAGGGTTTGGTCATCAAAAACTTGCAGAAGGTTGTGTTCTGAAGGAGCAGCAAAACAGCCTGCTAGTGAATCACACACACTGGGGGAGCTCTGAAGGAGGAGGACTGCTGCTCCTGCTTGGCTTTGGTGGAAAGGTGTACAACCTGGGGAGAGCCCTAGGACCTCCAGCTCACCACCTGCCTCTCCACTCTACAGATGTGGCATCATACTGCACGTAGAGCTCTGACTAGTCCTGGACTAGGACCAAGCAGCAGGTAGGAGGCAGAAGGGTGATGAATACATCATTGTGGACAGGACCGACATCATTCTTGTAGGGCCCACTGGCTGCTTTCAGGTGAGTCCTGGTGCCGTGTTCCATTGGCATGGTTGGAGAGGATCCCAAGCTTGTGCAGGTAGTCACTCTGTGAAGGGCACTGTTCTCCATGCAGAGTGTGGACAGGGAGCAGGCTGGCAGGGAGGGATGGGGGAACATCTCTTCATCTTCCTTTGATCCACAAAGGAAGGGAAGGTCCAAACCAGCTGCTCTAGCAGAGCAGAGGGAGTCAGGGCTTGTGCAGCACCTCTGCCCTGCCTCTCAGGACAGAGTCTTTTCCTATGGAGTACCCAGTAGACCTGACACTGTTTCTACACCTCCTGGGCACTGAAGGAGCTGTGAGAGGGCACTGCTGGGGTCAACTGGGGGTCTGCTCCAGGAGCATCCATAATGGGGAACACCAAGAATAAACTAACTGCGCTAGATCTCCCCAGCTGGGAAGAAATGATTGAGGGCCACCATGCCAGACACGTGTAGAACGATGAAGCAAAGGGATGCCACTAAGGGACTGGTTTGTATTTCTACCTCCAACAAAAGCCCCAGCTGTTGTCTAGATCAGCGAGCACCAAGAGGTGGTTGTTCACAGACCATGAACTATGTGCTGCTAGACTCTACACGACTTAGATGGAGCACGACGACAGCTTTTCTTGTTCAAAATACTTCCAGAACGAACTGTCCTTAAAGATGACCCCTCCTGGGAACCTAAGCCCTGCTCCTCCACCTGAGTACTGCCCATCTCTCACTGAGCAACAGCCTGGAGCGACAGCTTTATTCTCCTCCAAGCTTGGCAGCTGAAGGCAGAAAATGGGCTCTTATTAAAACGTGAACAGTTTAATTTATGCATCTGATTTGTATTATGCTGTAATTAAATTATATTCCCACGGTGCACATAACATCAGGGTTGTAGTAATACAAATAATTAGTAATTAACTCCAATCAAATCAGTTAGCAAATGGCAGATTCCAGATGAATAAGCTGGCCAACGGCGTGTGTGGTGAGGAAAGCCAAGGAAGAATGAAGAAAAGCTAATTTGTACTGACGGGTGAGGGAAGACTTAAAATAACATGGAATTGATTTTCAAGAGAACTCCCCTGCCAGAGAAAACAAGAACGCAGTCTTGAAAGATCCTTCAGGCAATAGAATCACAGAATTATTGAGGTTGGAAAAGCCCTCTGAGCTCATCCAGCCCAGCCTGTGACCTAACATCATCACGTCAGCCAGATCAGGGCACTAAGGGTCACAGCCAGGCTGTCGTTCAACACCTCCAGACACAGGGACTCCCCCACTGCCCTGGGCAGTCCAATCCAGGATCTGATCACCCTTTCCATGAGGAAGGGCTCCCTAACATCCAACCTAACCCTCCCCTGGCAGCTTCAGGCCCTGCCCTCTCATCCTATCACTGGTTGCCTGGGAGAAGAGCCTGACTTCCACCTGTCTACAACTTCCCTTCAGGTAGTTTAGAGTGAGAAGGTTCCCCTGAGTCTCCTCTTCTCCAGGCTAAACACCCCCAGCTCCCTCAGCCTCTCCTCATCTGCCTTTCCCTCCAGTCCCTTCCCCAGCCTTGTTGCTCCTCTAGACCCACTGCAGCCCCTCAACCTCTTTCTTGAAGTGAGGGGCCCAGAAGTGCTCCCAGTACTCAAGGGGAGTCCTCCCCAGTGCCCAGTCCAGGGGGAGAATGACATCCCTAGTGGAGTCCCCAGCTCAGAGGTCTTTTCCAGCCTCAATGACCCTGTGATTCTGTTGGTTCCACGTTGTCCCAGTCTTCTTTCTGCCTGGCTGTATCAGGAGCACGTCTGCTCCTCAGTCTGCTGCTGTGTCTAACCTTTCAACTCCAGGATCGTGATCTCCACCGCAGGGAAAGAGGAGTATGTGCTTCCACGGGCAGATCACTCAGCACAGCGGGCTTAGGACTTCATGGGGCCAGGGAGGAATCCTCTATCAAGTATAAAAATCTGGGAATGGAACTCCGTGGAGGAAAGGTAAAACAACTCAAACATCTGTTTGTGGCCCAAAACAGAGCCAAATATTTCAGGTAGGCAGTTCCCTCAGGGGATAAAGAGGTAAACAAACCAAAAAGGACTGATTCCAGTTTGGATCTGCCAGGCAAAGGTTTGCTTCAGATAAAATCCAAGATGTGCTCTTGCCAGCTGGACTACAGCCTGATGGCTATCAAATATTTTAGAGGCAAATAATGTCCAAAGAAAATAGTCTGCGTTACCTCTCCGAAAGGTCAGAGTGAGACGCTCTGTCGTTGTGAAAGGCCTTTGCTTTTCGTTCTCTCAGTTACACACCGTCCTTGCGAGCGACGCTCTCCTGCAGCCAAGTTCCCCGTAATTAAATGGCATTTTCTGATGGAGAGTGTTCTAAGCAAACGTGGAATGGTTCGAGAATGTGACCGGCTCTGATTGCTGCTCTGTGCCAAGACTAAGCCAACAGGGCTCTTGCGTGGCGGGGAGCAGGAAAGAGGGAGGTGGGCTGGGCTGTTTAGAATTTGATGATTCAGCAAGTCACCGACTAATCCTGGTTGGAAAGGACCTCCTAGATCACTGGAGGTGATTCCCCACCCCATCAAAAACCCTCATCCACCCCAACAAGAAACCTCAGTCCCTGAGAGNCAGCCCCCTACAACCTCCCTTCAGGTAGTTGTAGAGGGCAGTGAGGTCCCCCCTCAGCCTCCTCTTCTCCAAACTAACCCTGCCAGCTCCCTCAGTCTCTCCTCACACAACTGGTTCTCTGAACCCCTCCCAAGCTTGGTAGCTCTGCTCTGGACCCGTTCCAGTATCTCCATGTCTCTCCTACCATGAGGGGCCCAGAACTGAGCACAGTACTGGAGATGAGGCCTCTCAAGAGCTGAGTGCAAGGGCACAAGACCCTCCCTTCTCCTGCTGACCACACTATTGCTGATGCAAGCTAGGATGCTATTGGCCTTCTTGGCCACCTGGGCACCCTGCTGGCTCCTATAAAGCCAGCTGCTTGGTAGTTACTGGTGTGAGCTCCCCTGCAAGCCTCCAGAAACCTACAACCGAACTAGTTAACCACGTGGAATGACAACAGAAGGTTCTAATCGGTGGGTTGACCTCAGTTCCTTTCCAGAACCCTACAAAAATGCAGAGGAAAGAGGGAAACTCAGCCCTCCTGTGTAGTCCTGGGGTGGCAGCAATGACCTGCAGGCCCGTATCGTGTGATGGTGGTTTATTGGGGTGCTCGTGGACCCTTCAGGATGAAAAGGAGTCGATGTCTGTGCCCTCATCTGTTCCCGCATCGATGTGCGCTGGTGCTCCCAAGCAGCCCCGCAGTGTCCTCCTCTTGCCCGCGCATGGAGCTCTTGCGAGAGAGCGGTGTGGTTGGTGTTGCCTGGGAGAAGAGAGCGATTCATTTCCCACTGACAGAGCAATTAACAATCCTTAAGGCTGGGAAGGTTCCACAACGAAGGCACCAGGAGCTAGCAGAGGTATCGGGGGACTATGAGGTCCCGTCCGGTGGCGGATGGACTGTGTAATTAGTCCCTGACCCAGCACATTATTTGCTGAGAGTCCTTTTGTTCGCTCGAGCTCTGAGAGCTTCATAAAGAGGGGTTTTTTCCCTTCCCTTTCAGTTGAGTCTCTAGCACTCCCCGTGCATCTTCTGAGGTTAATCCACAATGCCATCCTACGTTACGCCACTAAGTTGGAGCCTGCTGACCCTGGGCTTTGCAGTTTGACATCTTGCCTTGTAGTAAATCTTAAGCTACCGCTGCAGCTTGTCATCTGGTAAAGACACCAGTGCCTCTTCTTTGACACCTCCTGCTTGAGCCAAGACGGGATGAAGGTGGCTCTGAAGAAAGGGAGGGGGAAGCAGTGGAGCAGCGGTAGTCGTTGGGAGGCTGACTTCTCTCCTCCCTCTCTCTTTGATGGCAGGTAAACTGAACAGGACATCCTTGTGTCCAAACACAAGAGGGTAGAGCCCTCCGATGCCCCAGAAGTTATGGTTATTAAAAATAAAGCTGCCTTTAAGCCTGGAGAGACCGTAAAAGGAGCAACAGCTTCTGAATAACAGGTGGGTTTAAGGAGCAAGTTGAAGCTGAACTGAGTGGCAGGTGCATGGACTCAGTTCCAAACAGAAAGTTCCCAGAGTGATTTTCTTAGTCCTTCTATAGATAAATAAACTTCCAAGGGTCTGATTTTACCTGTCAGTACCTCCTGACTTCTTCCAGTTCATCATTCACAGCAGATGTAGGATCCCTACCTCTCCTCCTCGTACTCACAACCCTTCTTTTCCCACAGCGGGGGTCACAGAGAGCAACCCACAAGCAGCCCGAGCGTTGCTGTCACCCGTTGCCAGTCCCTAACAGCAGGAGTCCCGGCTATCACAAGCAACGAAGCTGTTCCTCTGTCTGACTGTGATCTCACAGCTCACACGGGTTTGTACACAGTGCCAGAGCTCAGAAACACCACCATCAGCTGGGCAAGGCTGCTGCACGTACTGGTCTTTGCCAAATTTGCCTGAAGTCCATGCCAGGAGTATTCTGGCTGAGGGAAACAGATGGGACCTGTTCTGACACAGAGCTTGTGTTTTGATAGCTTACAAGCTTTGGCAGCTGACGTTGTTGATAGATCTGAACCAGTGGAGAGCTTGTCAGCCCATGGCAGGTACAGCTGGTGGTTTGGAGCTGGCAGGCAGAAAGCAGCTCGTGGTGTGGTTTCAGCTGCTGTGTGGGTCACACAGGCTGCTGTTTGTGAATAGAAGACTGTGAATCTCACTTAGCTGCCACTTGTTTCCAGCTTAGGGAACAGGGACTGGGATGTCATTTGCACACAGACTCTTCTCCCTTCTGGTAATGAAAATTGCTAGTAATCCCCTCTCGTGGGTTTGAAAAGCTGTTTCCTGACTGTACCAACCTAAGGTTTTAACCAACATCAAGCAAAGTTGTAGAGAGCTGAAGACACTCCTGTCACCTTTGGTTCATGCTCTCAGATACCTTACAAGACACCAAACCACACTGCCCTTAGCTCTTTCTGCCTGGGCCCGTTGGGATGGCAGGACGTTACCCGTCTCCCAGGCTGATGCAGGAGAAACTTTTATTCCCACAGCTGGCATTGTTCGTGCGTGACTTGGTCTAGGGTGATCCTGCTCTGGCAGGGGGAGTGGACAAGATGATCCCCTCAGTTCGGGAGGGACACAGAGCTGCTGGAGGGTGTCCA
>VZRI01013070.1:67376-85078 GCA_013397515.1 Upupa epops
TCTCTTGAGCTTGGAGAAGAGGAGGCTGAGGGGGGACCTCATTTATGTCTATAAATCTGTGAGGGGTGGGTGTCAGGAGGATGGAGCCAGGCTCTTCTCAAGGTCATCTGGTGACAGGACAAGGGGCAATGGGTGCCAGCTGGAACAGAGGAGGTTCCCTATCAATATCAGCAGGAACTCCTTCCCAGGGAGGGTAACAGAGCACTGGAACAGGCTGCCCAGGAGGGTTGTGGAGTCTCCTTGTCTGGAGATGTCCAGACCCGCCTGGATGTGTTCCTGGGTGACTTGGTCTATGTGTCCTGCTGTGGCAGGGGGATTGGACTGGATGACCTTTCGGGGTCCCTTCCAATTACTAATGAGTCTATGATTTCCTTTCACTTCGTAGGAAGAAATGGCCAGCAGGAAGCAGGATGCTCCAGCCAGCCAGACCCTGAGTCTTTCTTCTTCAGGAGGCATGCAAAAACATGCTGTAGGATGAGGACTAACTCATCTAGAAAATGCTT
This sequence comes from Upupa epops, assembly GCA_013397515.1. Classification (NCBI taxonomy): domain Eukaryota; kingdom Metazoa; phylum Chordata; class Aves; order Bucerotiformes; family Upupidae; genus Upupa; species Upupa epops. Next base: position 67,880 of record VZRI01013070.1, read on the forward strand.
CTGGTCCTTTATCAACTCTTTCCTCTAGTCACAAGCTTTGGCTACTGGTTTTAACTTGCCCAGCTCCTGCTGACCTCAGATTTCTGAGCAATCTTCCACCTTTACAGTTACGCCCCTTCTTTTTGATGATGGCGAGAAGATTCCAAGGTCTTTGCTAAAGATATATAAATGGGAAAAGAGTGATGACAGGATTTGTCTCTGGACTGTCAGCAGTGGAAAGCGTGGGTTAGGACCTGGCAAGAGAGATCCGAGGAGAGCGCTGAAGAGAAGATGGAGCCCCATCAAGCAGCTCCACAGGCAGAAATGGTGAAGTAAATACATGACAAACTGCTTCGTGCTCTGCCAGGCCATTGCAAATTCTGCTCTGGCCACAATATAAATGAAACTTCAGCCTGTGACAGCTTGCCTTTCGGGTAGAAAAGAGCTCCTCTGCAGTTTTCCATCATTTCTGATAGGAGACGGATGACTCTCATGCAGAGACGGAATCACGTAATTAGTGAGGCTGGAAAAGGCTTCTGAGATCATCAAGTAGATCGACAGTCCCGTCCCCCCACGCTTGGTGTCATCTGCAAATTGACTAAGGGTGGGCTTGATCCCCTCAAGCAGAGTCATAGAATCATTAGGGACCAGAAGGCATCTAGATCATCCAGTCCAATCCCCCTGCCACAGCAGGGTCACCCAGACAAAGTCACGCAGGAACACAGCCAGGTGGGTCTGGAACGTCTGCAGAGAAGGAGACTCCACAACCCCCCTGGGCAGCCTGTTCCAGTGCTCCAGTACCCTCCCTGGGAAGGAGTTCCTGCTGAGATTGAGATGGAACCTCCTCTGTTCCAGCTGGCACCCACTGTCCCTTGTCCTGTCACCAGATGACCTTGAGCAGAGCCTGGCTCCATCCTCCTGACACCCACCCCTCACAGTTTTAGAGACATGAATGAGGTCACCCCTCAGCCTCCTCCAAGCTCAAGAGACCCAGCTCCCTCAGCTTTTCCTCATAAGGGAGCTGTTCTACTTCCTTCATCGTCTTCGTTGCTCTATGTCCTTCTGTGTCCTTCTGGAACTGAAGGGCCCAGAACTGGGCACAATACTCCAGATGCAGTCTCACCAGCACAGAGGGGCAGAAGAACCTCTCNGATCCTGCAGCCCGTCCACAATCCACCTCACTACCCGTCATCCCGTCCTTTTTTCTGTCAGTGTTTCCTGCTGGAATTTGAAGATGTGACGTCGGCAAGAACGTGATTCAGCCCCCAGCTGCTGCTGCCTGTGGCCTTTGATTGTGCATTCAAGAGCTGATAAAACTATAAATGTCCGAGTGAGCTTTCAACACTTGGGAAAACAAGAGCATAATAATGAGAACAGCAGGCAGGAAAGGCCTGAATGAGCAAAATACAGGGGGAGGGTTTTAGAGAAGTTCCTCTGCACCAGCAGTTCGTTTGATTGCGCTTGAGAGAACGAGACCTCAGACTACAATACGAGAGCACCCCTGTTTTCCTGCTGTGTCCAAGAGTTTGGATGTGTCCATCCTCCTCTCCTTTTCTTCTGCCCCTTAAGGATTTGCAGCCAGATTCTGATGGAAGAGAAGAAAATCTGTGGAAGGGGAGTCGTGGTGAAGCCATACACAGACACGTGTCTGTGCAGACATCCACGCAGCTGACGTTGCTTTGGTCCACACACACAAGATGAAATGGGTTTTGCTTTTAGAGTAGGATCATGGAATCATTTCAGGTGGAAGACACCTTTAAGACCATCAAGTCAAACCATGAACCCAGGTCACCACTGAATAACATCCCTCAGAGCCATGACTACCTGTCCTTTAGACACCTCTGGGGATGGTGACTCCACTGGTCCCCCCCAAGCAGCCCGTTCCAGTGCTTGGCAAGTGTTTTGGTGATGAAAAGAGTCCTTTGGTTGTTGATTCCTTGGAGAAGGTTGAAGAGCGTAAAGGACTCTGTCATTTCCCTACCTCTGACACAGAGCTGAAGCTATTTGTTTTCCTTTTTTGAAGTCACTAGCAGGGTGTTTTCTTCCAGGGGACTGACTCAGACTGGAAATTGCATGAGAAGCTGTACTTTTTAATCATAGTTTAGGATTTAATCGTGTTGTGGGGATTAGTTAGGAGCAATGACCCTTCTCTGCAGACGTTCCAGACCCACCTGGATGTGTTCCTCTGCGACTTGGTCTAGGTGATGCTGCTGTGGCAGGGGGATTGGACTGGATGATCTATTGAGGTCCCTTCTGATCCCTAAGGATTCCATGATAAACGTATTACACAGGTAGGTGCTCACTCTTAAAATACACCAGAGGGCTGGGCTGCCCTTCAGCAGGACCTGGACAGCTGGAGAGATGGGCAGGGAGGGACTGAATGAAATTCAGCAAGGGCACTGGAGAGTCTGGCATCTGGGCAACAACAACCCCAGGGACCAGGATAGAGTGGGGACTGACCTGATGGAGGACAGTGTAGGAGAAGGGGATCTGGAGGTGCTGGTGGCCAGCACGATGACTATGAGCCAACAATGGACCCTTGTGGCCAAGAAGGCCAGTGGCATCCTGGGGTGGATGAGAAAGGGGGTGGTTAGGAGATTGAGTGAGGTTCTTCTGCCCCTCTTCTCTGCCCTGGTGAGACTGCATCTGGAGTATTGTGTCCAGTTCTGGGTCCCTCAGTTCCAGAAGGACACAGAGCTGCTGGAGAGAGTCCAGCACAGAGCCAGAGGGATGATGAAGGGAGTGGAGCATCTCCCTGATGAGGAAAGGCTGAGGGAGCTGGGAAAAGAGGAGCCTGAGAGGTGACCTCATTCATGTTGATCAGTATGGAAAGGGTGGGTGTCAGGAGGAAGGAGCCAGGCTCTGCTCAGGGGCACCCAATGCTAGGACAAGGGGCACCGGGTGTCAGCTGGAACAGAGAAGGTTCCACATCAAGGTGAGAGGAAACTTCTTCCCTGTGAGGGTGCCAGAGCCCTGGCAGGGGCTGCCCAGGGAGATTGTGGAGTCTCCTTCTCTGGAGATGCTTAAAACCCCCGTGGCCTGTTCCTGTGCCACTGGATCAAGGGGATCCTGCTGTGGCAGGGGAATTGGACTGGATGATCTTTCGAGGTCCTTTCTGATCCCCAACACCCAGTGATTCTGTGAAAATGGACTTTTCATACCAGGTTACTGGTTTGGATGCCTCCTGGTCTGACCCAGAATTTGAATTGACTCTCGGGAGGGTTCAGCTGTTGATTTATAAAGCAGGGTGATTTGTCAGTTAATCCATTATGCTAATAGTCCATTCCTCTATTTATTTAACAAAGCACTGTTGATTTTGTTGACATAAAAATCGCAGCTCTTCACCACAAGAGCTAAAGTCACCACATTTTAATCAAAAAATCTGTTTATTCTTGATTGAATAAAAAGGCACTGTGAACTCTCAGGGCTCTTAAGCTTTCTGCTCACACTTCTCTTCCCATTTTTACCAGAAACTTCTGAGCTGATAACAAGAATGAGAATAAGGCAGTGGATTTTTGCCTGGTATACAGAGTTATTTTTAGGTTAAACTTTACTAACTTCCTCTCTCTGTCTCCTCCCCATTTTTTTATAATCATAGAATCATTAGGGATCGGAAGGGACCTCGAAAGATCATCCAGTCCAATCCCCCTGCCACAGCAGGATCACCTAGACCATGAAAAGTGACCTCTCCTTCTGACCAAGACTGCAAAAGCATCAACAAATTGTGTTCTACCAGATTGGTTTTTCAATTGTAGAAATTATTTTAAGCCTTTATCTAGATGGCTTTGAAGCTTCTCCAGTTGCTTTGGAGCTTCTCTATCAATAGACACTAATTACAACTTTCAGATTAAAACCTTCATTCTAGAGTAAAGAGCTTTGCCCCAGCCCCGTGCACTTCTTCTCTGGGTGTAGAGAAGATACCCAGGCAGCACCTAGAATGAGCTGGAAAGGCTCTGCTCATCCTTCTGCTTCACAGTGAGCAGGGCAGAAAGTCGGTGATGGATGTGTGAGGTGCCCAGGGAAGCTGCTGCTGAGGAGTGAGCCAACCTTTGCCACTAATACCAGTTTGTCTGCTGGTTGGCATCACAAGAAAGGTGGGGGAGATGCTGCAGCTGCAGTGCCTTAAGCAGAAGAGTGAGGGTCGTGCAGCACATCGCTGCTAGTTTCACCTCCGTGATAGCATGACCATCCTGCTGGAGTGCCCTCGCCGTGCCCAACTCGGCTCTTATTTCTGCCTTGAGGGAGAAAGCCAACTGGCCTGAGACACCTGCTCCCAAGGGCTCTCTAGCTGTGGTGTTCTCCTTCAGCATCTTACTGATGCCTGCAGTCATCACCTTACAGTCTCATTGCCTTGCTGCAGCCCTGCTCCCTGAATCTCCTATTGCCACCCTCAGAGAGAGGTGCAGGACGGAGCTCAGCTACAGCAATTCCCACGCTGGCATGCTGGGATCATTTTAGTTCTGCTTCTTGGGGGTTTCCACTCAGAGTGTTTGCTGCTTTGACGATAACTGGTGGAAGGAAGAGGTTACCCCAAAGGTCTCTTCTCCCTTTAACACACTGCTCTGCAGTGGACACCCGTTATCCAACAGGGAGAGCAGAGATTGCTGATAAAGATCCTTCTTAATTGCTCTTAGGGGTCATCAGAAACCTGGCCAAGCTTTTTAATACCAAATTATTTTAGAGCATACAAACAAGAACGTGGAGTCTGCTGCTCCTCTTTCCCTCTCCTTCTGTCTGTTGCATATGTAGAACAAATACCTCACTCCTCACCACTCCACTGGCATCAGCAGCTCTGCCAGGAGTAGTGGAAAATGACAATCAAGAGCTCCCCTCTGCAGCCGGTCAGCTTGTCTAGCAGCAGGGGGGTCCAACCCCAACAGCAGCTGCTGCAGATGGCAGGGCCCTGCCAGCAGCCAGGCGGTGGGTTTGTGACACGTCCTTGTCTGCAGGTCCTGCACCGCTCAGGACCGCTGAAAGGAGGCGAGGAATGAATGCCCAGACACCTTCACCGCGGGAGGATGCGACCCGTATGCCATTCTTTCTATGACAAGAGATAAAAGTCTCGGCAGGATGCCCTGGTTGAGCAGAGGGGATGTTCTGTGAAATGAAAACCTCAGGAGTCACAGCAGGCTCCCTTTGATTTGCAAGGACTTTGCTTCTTGCTCTCTAGTCCCTTCCCTTTACAGTACTGGGAGCAGTTGATACCCTGGGCTCCTGGCATGGTGACAGCTGCTGCCAGAAAATCTCTTTCTTATGGAAGTCCCTGTAGCTTGGCCACCTCACGCTCAGGACTGCTCTGTCACACACAGGGATGCTTTGACTTGACATTGTTTTTCCCACAGAACCCATCTGAAAATCCTTCCCACCTGTTAAATACAGGATGCCCCTCATCACGGTCAGCACATCACACTCCTGCAGCCTGAGTAGAGGGCTTCACCTCAGCCTGGGACAGGCTAGGATTCAGTGTTCTTTGACATCTGACAGCTCATGGGCCAGGTCAAGAAGGACACAGAGCTGCTGGAGGGTGTCCAGCGTATGGCAGAGAAGATGATGAAGGAAGTANAGCATTAGAACAGGCTGTCCAGGGGGGTTGTGGAGTCTCCTTCTCTGGAGACGTTCCAGACCCGCCTGGCTGTGTTCCTGTGCGACTTGGTCTAGGTGATCCTGCTGAGGCAGGGGGATTGGACTGGATGATCTTTTGAGGTCCCTTCTGCTCTCTAATGATTCTATGATTCTATGGATCTCGAATGTGCTCATCCGCTAGCTGGAGACCGAGGGAAGGGGCAGCAATGCCAAGCTATTGCTGAAATCTGCCTCCTGGGTGTGTTCCCGAGTCAGAGCAGAGTAATAAAGGAGATTGAGTCTGCCCTTGAGGATCAAATCCTCAGAACTTGCTCAGAGCTCGGTGAGGGGAGATGTGGCTCAACAGACACATCCGATTCACACAGCAGCAGCTGTACACAGGCGGGTACTGGAGCGGATGGGCCGTGCCTAGAGGTGGCAGCAAGAGAGCAGGGTGGAAGTCGGGATGCAGAGATACCAACTGTGGGTGTTTACACATCTTCCACAGTGCAGAGGGAGAGCTGAGCGAGGCACAAAGCCTGTCCTGGTCTGACACTTGGGTTGTGATTGTCCATCAGAAGATTTCAGCAGGAAGTCATTGGGAGCAATTGAATGATAATTATTTCTGAGCTCTCTCACTCTCTTCTTCTCCTCCTCCCCCTTCTCTCTGTGTCTCATCTCTCTGCCACACTCCGGGCTAATAAATGCCTCATGATTGAAATGCAGCCTTTGTGAAAACATCCCACTAAAATATTCATGAACAACTGGTTTTGTTATTTGCTCGGTGCTAAATGACTTCGTGGTGGCTACGAAGCCAGAGGTCTAAAGCAGCTGTCTGCCGCGGTGACCGGCGTTCCCCTGCGGTCTCCCTCTGCTCCCTCTCTGTCTCTGTTTCGATCTTTCTAAACTGGAAGTCCTTTGGGACATTTTTCTTATCCAAGATGTTCGTTTTGATCTGTAGAGCACCCAGTTGTTTTGATGTGTGGAGCACCAAGTCCTACAAGAGATTTCCTTGTCCCAGACATCTGCTGGCGGCAGTGAGCGACAGATGTTATCAAGAGCATCCTAGAGACACTAAGTGAACTGACCACGCTTTTCCCCTCCACTATGAAACAGCACAAGACAAAGTTCTAGCCCTTTTTGGAACAGAATGAGAATGTTATTACAGGGTGCACTCTGAGCCCTTTCAACTCAGAGATGAGGTTGTCACAGTAGGAAGGATGCTAGCTGCAGAAACACTCCAAGAATCATGTAGGATATACAGTGCCTTTGATGATATTTCTACCTCCTACTACAGGAAAGCTGTCTGCTGATGAAGGCAATATTTCTTTCGAGCATAATAACAGGTAGTTAATCCTGCTCAGCAGAGTTCCCTTGTGCAATCAGCAGCACCATATGTAAAACTCACTGGCACTGACAGAAAGCAAAACAGCAGCACTGAAAGCAGAAGGAGCTGTGTCACCAGGCTGGAACACGTCTGCTTTGGAGAGAGCCCTTCATTAAGAAGAAAGAGGAGTTCGATTACCTGCGAGTATGTGGCTTGGAGCAAAGCTGCAGGTCATGGCAGAAGGCTCCAGAGTGTTTAGCTGCCATCGCTGCTGCTGGAGCAATTAGACTGAGTCACTTCAGTGCCCTTTAAGAGCCTTCTTGCTTTCTCTGACTTCAGGCAAGAGAGAACTACGGTTCTGCCCCTTGCCTACAGGAAGGAAAGTAATGAGAGGGATGTCTCCAGCAACGTGAGACTACCTTCCTCTCCTTTTTCAGATCCCCAGTGCCTTTGGACAGCCTTCAATAGTTTCCAGAGAAAACAAGGGCTGGAGCCACAGGGCAAGAGCACGTCTGCTCAGACAGTTCTCTGCTTTGTTCCTCCCTCTCTCTTCTGTCCCTAAAGGTTCTGATCTTACAGAATGCCTTTGGGAGGGCAAAGCAAGAGTGCTCTGCTTGTTTGAGTGGAATGAGGCTGGTTCATGCACATCATGGTGGTGTCTCCCTGCAGCAGCCTCTGGCACCTCTGTGATTGTGACCCTGCACACAAGCTGGATGGAGGGTGTGAATTTACATCGCCTGTTCTACAGACTCGGAGGACTTGTTGCTCATCAATACTTGCCAGCAACAGGGCTTGTAATGTCTACTGACTGGCTCCAAGTGGTGTCCAGAGTTCAGGTCCTCTCTCCAAGACGTCCTGTTCAGTTCTGACTTTTCAAGGGTCTGGCCTGAAGACAGGTGAAAGGTATGGGACACCTCACAGTGGCTTGAGGATCTCTGAATGGGTTCCTTAGAGAAGTCAGCCTAGGACCTAACATCACCACATCAGCTAGACCATAGCACTAAGTGTCGCATCCAGTCTGTCCTTAAACACCCCCAGAGCTGGGGACTTCATCTGAACAGTCCATTGCAGTGTCTGATCACCCTTTCCATAAATCTAACACCCAACCTAACTCCCCCCACTCTGGTGCAGCTTCAGGCCCTACTCTCTCATCCTGGGAGGAGAGCCTAACCCTCGCTTGACTACAGCTTCCCCTCAGGTAGTTATAAGGAGGGATAAGATTCCCTCTGAGTCTCCCTCTTCTCCAGGCTAAACACCCCAAGCTCCTTCATGAGCCTCTCCTCATCAGACTCCCCTTCCAGTCTCTAAGTCATTTAAACCAGATTCCTCAAAGCAGCCCTTGAGATCTAAACTCCTTTGTAGAAGTTTGTGACCATTGTGGGGCTGGCTCTGCTGATTCCTCCCAGCTTTGGTCTGGAAAACTCAGTTTAATCTGGATGGGGTGGCAGAAAGGAGCTGGCTGAGCACAGACAGGATGGGATAATCCTCTTGAAGCTGTCCATGGGTGACGTGGGGGACAACTCCATAGGGGGTTGGAACTGGATGATCTTGTGGTCCCTTCCAACCGTGACTGATTCTGTGATTCTCTAACTTCTTCCCAAGGAGGGTGATGGGGCACTGGAGGGGGCTGCCCGGGGGGGTTGTGGAGTCTCCTTCTCTGGAGACATTTGAAACCCGCCTGGACTTGGTCTGGGTGACCCTGCTGTGGCAGGGGGATTGGACTGGAGGATCTTTCCAGGTCCCTTCCGATCCCTGATGATTCTATGACTCCTTTCAGCCCAGGATCACAGGCTGGTTAGAATGCCTCTGGTCTTCAGCTCTAATTGCTTCCCTCTTCAGTTCAGCCCCTCCTTTCCAACACTGGATTTCCTACTTCAGTAAGTGCTAAGGCAGACTGACTAATTCAATTACAGACAAAAGCAGTGCTCAATTCCCCCCTTTCTCCTGAAGCAGAGCTTTCCTTTCAGAGCAGCGAGGGCAGTGTGAAGCTTATCCATAATTGAGCCTTGCTGGAAAGGTTATTCCAATAGGATCTCACCCTCTTTATGCTGCAAGGATATTCACCTAGGGATAGCATCTCTCATGCCCAACTTCTTTCTGCCGTAAGCATTTTACTGCTGGCTTTACTGGAGTGCCTGTAATACCCAGTACCAATCCTGCTGTTTTCAATGCCTTGTGCAAAGTACAGAGGTGTTTGGGGGAATAGGGGAGCGGGAGAGAGGGGACCTGAAATGTTCGCATGAGCACCTACACCTCCTGACCTGCAGCGAGTCCTTTGCTGCGACACAGGGGCAGACAAGGGGGACGTGCACATGGCATTGCCTAGGATGGGAAGGAAGGCGGAGTGATGCCTAAAGTAAAGTTGAAATGCATCTCCTGAGACTGTGTGCCATGAGGTGCTGTTAGCAAACAGAACAGAGGTGGGCTGGAGGCCATGCAAGCTACCAAGGAGCAGAGCTGGCAGTGGCAGGGGCCAAGACTCAAGTTCTTAAGAGCAGCCACAGTTTGGAGGAGCCCATGCTGGAGCAGATGGCAGGGCTGCAGCCCACGGGAGTCTCGGCTCTGCTGGATAGAGAAGTGACTGACAGACTGTCTCTGTGAAGGTGGGAGATGTTACCACATTGCTGCTGGGTTTCTCACAGAAGGAAAGCAAGTTTCAGAGCTGGGGTTTGGAATGTACCTAAGGGCTTGTTATCTCTCCTTCCTCCAGATTTCATGGCTTCACTGTAGCTGATGTTTTATCTTTGTTCTCTTTGTGCTGGGTGATGCTCTGGGAAGTCGAATTGGGATGTTAACACCTGAGTTGTCTTTTGCCTGTTACCTTAAGTGGTGAATGAGCCTTCCCTGTCCTTTGTTTCAGCTCATTAGCTCCTCGCTAATTAGAGAGCTCTGTTTTAGGCTGGCCAAGCTGGTGACAGCCATGCTCTCAGTGCTCCCAGTCTGAACAGCAAACCATCGTCTCCCACATACTGGAGGATGAGGATGGACCTGGAAGAAGGATCCACACAAGAGTTTGTTGAAAAATACTGACCTGCAAAAACATGGCCACTAATACCTGGTATTGCAATACACGTTGTGCTTCCACCCCAGAATATCTGCAAGCCCACTGCTTGTCTCTGTGTTTTATTAACTGGCTGTGAGCACTGCTGTGGGGCTGGCTGCAAGCAAAGGCTGTTTCTGCAGTGTTGACATGAGTACTGGTCACTGCACAGAAAAACCAGTTCTAAAAGCATCCTGTACTTAAAAAAGAGAGTTAATTAATCAAATGGTGGTAAGAGGATGGAATTTCAAGGAAAAGATTACCCCCCATCCCTAGTTTTTATAAAGGATGTGTATGGTTGTATAAGGAATATGTATGATTGTCACTTTAAAGGGCAGAAGGCATCATTAACCAGTGCTTGGCTTCAAGTAGTAGAATAACTTCATCTCATTGACTACTGAATTCAGTCCAGTTACAAGCAAGACTGATGTTAGGAGCATTCCTGGGCTTCTATCTTAATTAAGGGTCTCGATTATTATTCCCACTTGCATTACATTAAAATGAATCATGTGCCTATGGAATCACAGAGTAGAAAGGAGGAACAGTTGAGGTGCTTCTAGAGGCAACCACAGAATCACTGAGACTGGGAAAGACCTCTGAGCTCATCCAGCCCAGCCTGGGACCTGACATCACCACATCAGCCAGATCAGGGCACTAAGTGCCACAGCCAAGCTGTCCTTCAACATCTCCAGTGATGGGGTCTCCACCACTGGGCAGTCCAGTCCAGGCTCTGAGCACCCTTTCCATGAGGAAGGGCTTCCTAACATCCAACCTAACCCTCCCCTGGTGCAGCTTAAAGTCCTGCCCTCTCATCCTGTCACTAGCTGCCTGGGAGAAGAGCCAGAACCCCACCTGTCTACAACTTCTATACCCATCTTGGGGTGAGGGGATGAGCAACAGATAGATTAGCAGCATAAACCCAGCGTCACTGCAAATAATGGGCAGCAGTGCAGCTGGGTAACAACGAAGATCTCCTTCCTTCTTGAAAAAACAAGTAGTTATTTAAGTTGCACCACCTGCAAAAATTTTTCATTACTCTAATTGACTTATTAGTTCCAAGCAAGCTCTCTTCTAGCTTGTAAATGGCCAGGGTACAACGCGTACTTTCCTTTCCACGCTACAAGAGCACAGGTGAGCAAGCAGGAAAGGTCTTGGAAGGGTTCCTCAGGGACTAAGGATAAACAATCTGCCAGCTTTTAATGTTCCTGCTATTAAAAATAATGTAAATTACCTCAGTAATGTATTTTTTTTGCATGCCAGGCGCCACAAGATTGCTGGTGAATATAAAGCGAGCGGCGTTTTTCATCCCTTCTGAGAGCAGAACTGGATGATGGCTGCAAATTCATGCTTCAGCAACACAGCCTGTCCTTGTGGAGCCAGCCTGAGCATCCTGGACATAAGTTTGCAACCCAAAATCATGTGAAGGTCCCCCAAGGAAATAGAGGGATGCGCAGGGTAGCAATCAAGGTTGATACCTGACATGGAAGTGTGGAGTCTGTTTGAATTACCAGTAGTCCTGCTTCGGAAATCAGATGCACAAGTTAATAGGTGACAGTTTGATCATGGTCTTGAACCCAAAGATGTTTAAAAGCAGTTAATTTAGGGATGTTTGTGAGCTTTTTCTGCTGCCTAGGGATACCTGTCCAGGTCTGAAGTGAAAAGATGGGTGATGAAGAGCAGTCTGTTCACGGCAGAGTGAGATGTCACCATTGCCACTCCCAGAGTGGATCTGGGTTAGTCCGCTTCATAGATTGATAGACTGGTTCAGGTTGGAAGGGACCTTAAAGATCAGCTAGTTCCAACCCCCCTGCCATGAGCAGGGACACCCCCCACTAGACCAGAGTGCTCAAGGCCCCAGCCAATCTGGCCTTGGACACTTCCAGGGAGGGGGCAGCCACAACCTCCCTGGGCAACCTGGTCCAGTGTCTCAGCACCCTCATCGTGAAGAGCTTCCTCCTGACTTCCAGTCTAAACCTTCCCTCTTCCAGCTGGAAACCATTCCCCCTTCCAACTAAACAGTAGAAAGGAGAGGCTGGAAATCTTGTTGACAGACATCCCCCTAACTTGAAGGTTGCCTTGTGCTGTTGATGCAGGACTGTTGTGCAGGACTGAAAGCAAGAGAAGCCAAGGTTGTTACCTGAAGACCAAGTCTGCGCTTAGCCCAGTCATTCAGGAGGTCAACGATACCTCCCCTTCACACGTAGATGGTTAAGATAGCATTGATATTTTCATTTCCCATGCAGCTCCTTATCTGGCAGTTGAAAGAGTGTCAAATGCAGAGAGATGGCTAATTGCTTATGCCAGTCAATACTCCAGCAAAGGAGGGAAAAAGAGGAAGAGAGAGGGGATGAGAGAAATTAATTTATGAAGTGTAGCACTAGGAAAGTACTCTGTAAAAATAAAAAGCCCTGCTGTAATTAAGAATGAAGAATAAATAGCAGGATAATGCAAGCAGCAATCTTCAGCGCCCCTTAACTTGTCTGAAATTGGGGATTTATCTGTGTGTTACCTCCAGAACTCTCATACTGGTGGTTTCAACAGAATGGGAAAGTCTTCCCATCACAGAGTGGGCTGGAAAAGGGGCTTTGGTCCAGACAAGCACTAGGTTTTGGTCAGCTCTGATGTCTCGGCTGCCCTGTAGCAACCTTCTCAAACCCACAGCACTGAGTCTGTCTCTCCAGCAGCAGCGGTGGGTGGCAGGGGTGTTATCTTCCCCTTGTTGTGTTCCTGCTTTGATTCACTTGAGGGCAAGGAGAAGAAAATCAGAGTCATATGTGCAGCTGGGTGGTAAACAGAGCGGACAGTGATGATGAACTGCACTAAGAACTACTGCCTGACCAGCAGGAGACTCAAATATCATCAACCAAGGGGAACTGCAGCTAGAGACCAGTTGGTTTGCACCTATAATAGCCCTGGCAAGGCACCCGGCACTGTACATGGACTGCTCACACTGTTAGAGCACTAGGAAAGTCCTTGGTACTGGCTGTGACAGACAGCAGTGTCCCAGACAGTGTGGATGCATGGTGAAAGGGAGCAGAGCAGGATCACTCCCGATGTTCCTCTGATGACCCTGACGGATGGGTAAGCAAGTAGAATGGAGCTAGACTGCTCCTGTTCACAGGAATCACCCTATTTGTTAGGGTTTAGGATGTAGTCAGTGGGGTCTAATCTCCTGGTTCCCACTTCACTCAATCACGGATCACCACTCACTGTCAGGGTTCCTGGGCAAGACCCACGCCAGACTCAACCATATCGTTATCCCTGGGCTTGTGGGCAGTGACCTGCACCCTCTTCACATTCTTCAGTGAGGGAACAGAACAGATCTGCTATCAATGAAACCACTATCAATCAGACACCAGCCTTGAAAAGAGTTCAGCCCCTTCTGGTTCAGCCTCTGAGTGAGGATGACTCTTGTTTCCAGGGAAGAAAGCAGCTTTCCTGCCCCCATCAGCTGATCCCTGTTCCCAGCAGAGGTGTTTTGCACATGGGCCTCTTCTCGCTGTCGTTAAGCTGCCTTCCAAACTTTCTGAAGCAGTATTTTTTCACACCCACCCACCCAGAGAATGACACACTGCCAGGGTTGTTTGGGGAACTTAGCAACACACTTCTGCTGGCAAGATACAGCAGTCAGAGCGGAGACACCTCTTGGTGCCTACACTGGCTCTTCCTCCCACTAGACAATCGCAAGGGCACTACTGCACCTTGCAGGGGTCTTGCTTTGGAGAGCAGGATGTACTCTGCATCACTTGCTTCAGAGTGCTGTGGCCAGACGGAGAGGGGAAAGCAAAATCTCAGGTCACACAGCAGAGAGGAGAACAAGCACGAGTTCTTTAGACTGAGCCTTACAAGCATGAGTCCCTTAGACCGAGCCTTGAGCTGTGGTGACCTGCTCTTGCTCTGGTTGGTGTTTAACTGTTTCGACCTGGCAGGCCCTCAGAGCAAGGATAAACCACTATAAGGCATCAGCCTGGAACACACTGGAGCTTGTCTGTGTCTCCAGTGTGCAGCAGAGGCACGAGGAGGGCTTCTCAAGCTGTTTCCATGCACACAGAGGTCAGGACAGGCTTCTGAAGGGATGGAAAGGGGATTGAGGGCCAGCGTACACCAAGGCTACACACGGCAGAACAGACCGCTGAGACGTGTGATTTAAAAACCTAGGATCCCCTGTGACCTCAGGCAGCACTGGCAGCTACATGGGGATGTGTGGTTGGAAAGCTGCACAGCAAAAAGGGATCTGGGAGTACTGGCTGATAGTCAATCTGAGCCAGCAGTGTGCCCAGGTGGCCAAGAAGGCCAATGACATCCTAGCTTGTGTTAGAATTAGTGTAGGCAGAGTGAGTAGGGAAGTGTTTGCCTCCTGGTACTCAGCACTGGTAAGGCTACACCTTAAACACTGTGTTCAGTTCTGGTCCCTCACTACAGGAAGGACATTGAAGTGCTGGAGTGTGGCCAGAGGACAACGAGGCTCATGAAGGACAAGGCTGGTGAGGCTGAAGGAACTGGGTTTGTAGAGCTTGGAGAAAAGGAGGCTGAGGGGAGACCTTACTGTTGTCTATAACTACCTGAAAGGAGGTTGGAGCAAGGAGAGGGCTCAGTCTGTCCTTCCTGGTGGCAAGTGGTGGGACTAGAGGAAGTGGTTGCAAGTTGCACCAGGGGAGGTTTAGATTGGATGTTGATAGAATGTCTTCACTGAAAGGCTCATTGAGACTGGGAACAGGCTATCCAGAGCAGTGGTGGAGACACCAGCCCTGTATTTAAACGATGTGTGGACCTGCTGCTTAGGGATGTGATCCAGAGGTGGTCTGGCAGTGCTGAGTCAAAGGTTGGACTTGATGATTCTAAAAGGTCTCTCCCAACCAAAGAGATTCTGTGACCTATGGGGCAGAACATGAGGTGACCCAAGGACAGAATGTCTCTGGGCAAGTTTGGTTCTGTGGTTCTGTCTTACAACACAAAGTCTGAATGGCATTCAGGCTGCTTTTTTTTGGTAGCCAAGCACCCAAATGAGGATTAAATGTAGGGCTCTCATTTCATGTGTTGATCTGAATCCTTGGAAATCTCATCTCTCCTGCTGCCAGGCTTAGAGAAAAGACCCCACTTAGAGATATAAAAAGGCTGGAGATCACTGTTCACTCCATCAGCAGTACTGGTGGCCATCAGCAAGTCTGGACCCAGAAAAGCCTAAGAGCTCAGGTAACATGAAAGAATCATAGAATCCTTAGGGATCGGAAGGGACCTGGAAAGATCATCCCATCCAATCCCCCTGCCACAGAAGGATCACCCAGTCCAAGTCACACAGGAACACAGACAGGTGGGTCTGGAATGTCTCCAGAGGAGGAGACTCCCTGGGCAGCCTGTTCCAGGAAAAGACCTTCAACAAGTGATACCTGGCCCTCCAGCAGTGGAAAACAACTGACGCCTGGAAAGTATAAAACCATTCCCCTTCAAGTGTCCTCTAGTCTCCAAGGAAGTGATTTAGTGTCTCAGATCCCTTTGTTCATCTCGTTCTTAATTTCTTCTTGCAGTGAAGATCTCAGCAGAACCATCAGCCTGGCTAATATAGACACTGACAGATCTTAAATATTAATAATCATATCTGCCTTCTGTGATTTGGAGCAGTGTTCTAGCTAGGGGTGCTGCCAGAGCAGCTGTTTGCTTGCAGGATCTGGTTGAAAAGGATGTGTGTGTCAAAAGGGGGATGTGCAGATGCAGCATCTGCAAAAGAGAGTGATGAAAATAGCTGTGACTGCCAGTGAAGCACACATCAAAAGTGCTTCTCTTCTAAGTGGATAAGTTGCAGGAGAGGAAATAGCTATCAGCTGGCATGGATATACAGCCCCGACAACCCGGGAATACAGACTAAGGGTGAACTTGCCACAGGCCTTTCATCACCAGCAAACTTGCATGCCTTCGATTTACAGAAGCAAAGAGTAGAGCCTGGATAGGAGTTCTTCCTCTCAGTGTGTTTTATGTTTGCTTGTCTATCTGTGGAGCTGGGCTGAACGTGACTGCTCTCTGTGAGGGTTTTCCTGGGGATGTGTTAATAAGTGCTGAGTACAAGGAAGTCTTTCAGTTCCAGCACTTCCACACCACTGCTCCAAGGGAGCTGCAGCCTGCTTGCCAACTGTCTCCCTCTCATCCGAGGACCAGTGTCCTCACCGGGACTGCCTCTCCACCATGAGGCACTGTGGACAGGGAGCTCTGGGATGCTGCTGCAGAACACCCTGCCAACACTACAGTACTTGAATGTAAGGCACGATAGTAACTCTGTATGGGAACACGACAGCTTTCAGCTGCAAAGTTGAGCTTGCTTTTGTTTTGCTTTGCCTAGTGCTTTCTCTCCAAAGAGATTTTTTTCTTGTAAAACTGTTTTTTATAGCTTAAAAAGAATGAAAATATAAAAGGCAAACACTCTGCTTTGGAACTAGCGGTGTCAAACTGGTTCTGATGGCTGTAAATATATCAACACAGCCTGCTAGCATGAACGGGTAACTATTCTTAGTCACTCACTGCGAGTTACTGACTATTAAGAAACCCACATAACAGAGTTTTCCTCCTGCTGGAGGAAACTACCCTTTATTTTCAGAGAAGAGGGGGTGTTGATGCAATAAGGTACCAAATAAGTAAATGGTACTCTGAAAACAGAGTCTTGAACTCAGCAACCCTAAATAAGCAGTCTGCTCACCATCTAGGAAAGGCACCAAAGCAGGACACTCCAAACCAGTTCCATATGACAAGACATGGGTGTGACAGTTCTGTTTCAGTGAGATACCTTCACCAATGAAAGGGCACTAAACCTGTAGGATGAAGAGGGACATCGGTTATCACCCCAAGACACACACTACACCTGAAAGCAAGAGAACTGAACAAGGTCTGTATTACAGTACTGATGAGGCTGGAAAAGACCTTAAAGATCATCTAGTCCAATCTAAAACCAAGTAACCCTAAACATCTGACATCTAGCTCATGCCACTCAGAGCTTCATCCAGCCTAACCCTGAACACCTCCAGAGACGGTGACCCAACCACCTCTGTGGGCCGCCCATTCCAAAACTGCAGTACGGTATCCACAAAGAGCAGCTCGCAGATAACAGGAGCAACGTGATGTCCTGGTGGCCTGGCAGTGCTGGGTTAGCGGTTGGACTTGTAGATCTGAAAGGTCTCTTCCAAATGGAAAGTAGCTTGTGATTCTGTAGTGATTTAGAAGGAACCAGCAAAGAGTCCTCATCTGTCCTGTGACTCAGAGAGTGTCTAGAGTGTCAGAGTGTCTAGAGTAAAGCTGGAGATGGGTA
>VZRI01013071.1:1952-46613 GCA_013397515.1 Upupa epops
GGGAGTTCTTTGCAATGTGACCAGAGCCAACAGATTCTATTCAAGATCTTTGAGGCCAGCAGCACCTCAAATATAGGAATAAACAGAACCCCAGCTTCTTTCTGTTTGACAAAGGTTTAACAGATCTGCTTTTAGCACAAAACTTCAGGCCAGAAGTAGGAAGCTTCAGAACCTTAGGATCAATCTTCTCCTGCTTATCAAAGCTTCTCGCAGTCTCTCAGTGGCAGAGCTAAGATACAGTATCTGAGTCAGCCCCATGGCCCTGGTTACCAGGACACACCTGTGGTGGAGGACAGAAGCAACGTGGCACTCACTGGTCATGTGGAGGTCATGCCTGTTGTGATAAACAGTCTCTGCTCCAGGGCCTTTTCCTCTCTTTCCTCTTTTTCCTTTTCTTATTGCAACAACTCTGAGAGAGGGAAAGGGTTAAGAGCTCACCACCTTCTTGGTATCTTCAAAGATGAGTGGGCTGCAGCAGGTGACTCCAGTGCTGGGAGCATTACCTACAGTCCAAGGGCTCCACTCTCTCTGTGTTACAGCCCTCAGGGAAGGGGGAGCTGTGGCCGGCTCTCCCTAGTGGCAGGGCTGTGGCTATTGGGCCAGAGTTGGCAGCCCCCCAGAGAAAATTGCTGCTGCTGACTTTACAGCCAGGGCCTAACCTCCACCAAGGGGGCTGTGGTTTCATGTTCCTGGTAGGGTGGCTAGGCTGAGCCCCTTGCTTGCCCCTCTGCTAAGGGGGAGGGGAGATGGGAGCCTCTTAGCCTGGTAGAGCTCTCTTTGCCAAGAGACATAACCAGAAGGGAAGAAATGTAGTTCACCCCCTTTTATAGGCTCTGTCTACCAGCCATGTCTGGGATCAAGACAGTGACCCAGGGGTCTGATGGGACAACTATCTCTGGTTTCAAAATAAAATGCACTGTCAGCATAAAAGCACAAAATCCAACAGAAAATTTGGTTGATTTTCAAACTACAACACACACTCAAATCCTGCTTAGTCGGTGTTTGATTTCAATATGTGGGTCAAACATACGTGGAGTTTTGCAGTGTTTAGTTTTGCATCCCTTCATTCATCTGTTCACTCAAACAACTTCTCAGTTTCTATCACTGGGTGAAATAGGTTGTCTGTCCAAAGGTTAAACAGCAACACAACAGCAGCAAAGTCTTGCTCAGGAGTCCAGCCCTGGAGCGATGCACCACATTTGGCATCTCTACTGTTGCATACTGTACCTGCTTTGTTCAGAGTGCTTTAGAGGCCCTGCGGCTTCTTAGGATCTCTCCTTGTCAGAAATCTGGTCTGATTTGCTTGAAATAATCCATATTAGTTATAGATTGCACTCTTTCTTCCCCTGGCCCTCTAACATTTCTGTTTTATGAAGCTTGAGATAAGAAAATTCCAGTTCCAAAAAATGGCAGAATTTACAATCTTTTAAGACTCTAGCTGCAATCTCCTCATCAGCAGTTACTGTAGGCAGAGAAGAGATGAACTGTGACAACAAGAACCTTCCTTAAAAAAAACCAAGCACCAAACACACACATGATCAAGAAACTGCAGTAAAAATGAAAGAGAGAGATAGTTTAATGTGAAATCTGATGGAGACTTTGCTACAAGAGGTTCTCCAGTTGGGAGTGTACATGGCTTTTACACTCCTCAGGATAAAACAAGCTCCCTTCACAGCTTGTCTGCACGTTGGCAGATGTCTGTTGTTAACAAGGGAACCTTGCATGCTCTGTTCTCTCCTGGAGTTTTAATTTTGTTCTTTTTATTTCTTTGTCAGTTCCTTTTATCTACAATGAAAGCCAGACATCCTGAAAACGCAGTTCCCTTTGCATATGGAATACCTTTCTCTAACTTAATGATATTTTTTTTTTTAATTCCATTACAATAAAATGAAAAATCAAGGAATAAAGACAATGCTTAACGTTTTGTGGGGTCTCAGTTCTGGCCCGGGGATAAAAAGCCTGCCTCTGCTCTACAAGGGACAAAGCTGTTCCATGCAATATCGCCACAGAGTCTGCTTTTTGCATGTTACATAACTGTAATTTAGAGTATGAATGAGTATGCATGTCAGAGAAGTTTGAAGAATGGGTGTTTATTTTCTATATTCATTAGCAAATCTTCAGAGGTTACCTAGTTAATTGGTTACTGTTATAATTGCCATGCACCCAGCCTGTGGAATAAACTGCTGTTCAGACTTGGAATGGAAACAGAGACTGCAGTTTGGCAAATTTAGTACCAAGACTTGAAACAGCAGTTGCCAAAGGAGCTGCTAAAATGAATCACCGACAGAACAGTGTTGCTAATTCCTACTTAAGTTTGCAATATTTAGCACAGGGGTTTTTTCACAATATAGTTCAAAGAGCATAGTCCATTTCTGCAGAGGCACCCAGAGACCACATTTCTGTAACAGGGGGAAGAGGACTAAGAACCACCCTGCAGTAGCTTATAAATAGGGTGCTCAACCTGGTTACAGGAATACTTATTCCATCAGTTCTCCTCAATGGCAAACATCCACCAAAATAAGGAATCAAGAACAGTCCCCTTTTCTGCAGATCAACAGGGCTCACCAACAATTGATGTCAGATCAAGCGGAGGCCCAAGTCTCACCACATACAGCAGGCTGGATGCAGCCATATATCTCTGAGATCTGCCTGGCTTCCCATCATGTGCTGATGAGTTCTTTTTGTCAAACTGATGCACATGTGAAGTGCCTATCATCAAGTCTTTCTTCCTGTTATGCTGTGCTCCTCTTGCTAAATAAACACTCTCACTTTGTATGTCTGATAATTGCACACCAGCTGGCACATCTTCCTGCCAGGAAAAAGACAACAGGTGCCAAGATTCCAACCAGCTAGGTGCCATCAGCACACCTAGTGCTGCCTGATGTGGGGATGTTCCCTAAAACCAGGTAACAGTCTCATACATCCACATTAAAAGACAGATGGAGAAAGACCAGGAAGAAAGCAGGTGAATAACTAATCCTCCAAACTTGGTAGCTTTTACCAGTATCCTTAAAACTGACAACTGACAAAAGAGAAGCTTTGCTTAGTAGTTTTATCAACAGAGCTACCAATCCTATTCGTTCTCAAGTAGAAAGGTTCAGATCCTCTCTTTTACAGGAAGAAACTCTTACAGAGCCAAAACATATACAAGCAGTTCAAAACACTAAGTTAAAACTCTATTCCTTATGTGTGGAAAGAGCTCTGCTAGCAGTCATCTATGTAACATAAGAACTGGAAAAAACTTGGTTTGGTTTCATTTTTGAAGCTGCATAGGATTAAAATGACATCTCAACACTCAAGTGAATCCCAGCTATGCCAGAAGTCTCACTCCTTGTCCTCTTGTACAAGAGGATTTATGGGCTTTTAGTCTCTTAATGAACATCTGGAGTTTGCTATGGTGACATATACTGTGTACAGCGTAATTCATACAGTAGGCTATGCTGTGGCTGCAGTGATGTGTGGCACACGGCACACAGTCTCTAGAGCCTTTGGGTTAAAAGAGCTGGGAGACAGCAACCTGCCATCACAGTGGACAACATCAGTAACACATTGATCCCCAATTAACGCATCTCCTTTTAAATAACCCCTCAATATTTACACACAAACATCCATAAGCATGTGTGCACACACCAGCAAATGACAAAATTCCAGCTGCATAAAGCAGCTTAGCACAAGTATATACTGCAAACTCTCTGCAGAGAAGTTAGAGGGAGTTCAGCAAACTGTATTACACAGATTCGCCTTGCTGCTGTACTTAGATTGGTTTTCATTCCATGAATCCTGAAGGCTTTTAAGTGTAAAGGCAGTGAGAGGCGACTCCTGTGGGATGAAACAGCGTTTCTCACCTTTTCTGTCTGTCTTTGGTTGTCCATTATCTTAGTTTCAAAAACTGTCTTAATGAAATCCGTCTCTGTATGCTACCCAAACTGAAACCCAAAGCTGAACAAGTTGCACTCTCTGTACCCTTCTGCTTCCTCCTACCTGCAAAAAGTTAGCAACAACTGCATTCAGTTCATATTGTTGAGTTGATGTCGCCCTCAAAGTTTCTGTAAAACATACAGATCTCACTAGAATTACAGAATTACTGATGTTGCAAAAGACCTCTGAGTTCATCCAGCCCAGTCCATGACCCAGCATCACCAGATTGTATAGACCAGTGCACGAAGTGCCTCATCCAACCTGTCTTTAAGCACCTTCAGGGATGAGGACTCCACCACTGCCCTGGGCATTCTATTCCAGGGTCTGATCACCCTTTCTGTGAGAAAGGGCTTCCTAACATCCAACCTAACCCTCCCCTGGTGCAGCTTCAGGCACTGCCCTCATCCTGGCACTAGTTGCCTGTAAGAAGAGCCCAACCTCCACCTGACTACAACCTCAGGCTTTCCCTCCAGCCCCTTCCCCAGCCTCATTGATCCTCTGGACCAACTTCAGCTCCTCAATCTTTTTCTTGAGGTGAGAGGCCCAGCACTGCCCTTGGCACTCAAGATGAGGTCTCACCAGTGCTCAGTACTGGGACTGGGGGGAGAGGGGGGTAATCACCTCTCTAGTCCTGCTGCACACAGTATTCCTGATGCAAGCCAGAGTGCCATCAGCCTTTCATGCCACGTGGGTATCCTTCACTATACCTAGTGGCCACCTTACGGGTGGAGATTTTGGAGAGGACTAGAACATTCCCTCCTGCCTACTTAATGTTAATGCTTCTATCATCACGTTGCCATCCACAGGAATATATCGTCCCTGTTCTTGAGCATGTTACATCAAAAAGTACTGATATTTTAAGATTATTCTTCTGATTATGTGCTTGAAGATCTGCTTAGATACATGGAAATTAAGCAGATCTAATGAAGTGGGATGGAGTGTAAATTCAATTAAACAAAAGAAAACATTTGCAGAAAAGATATTCAATGATCTTTTGAAATGGAAATGGCATGTGCTGAGTTCTATGCTCCACAGTCAGGCTACATCTGAGTGTGTAAAGTTTTTCCACGTGCTAAATTCTGCAGAGCAAACAAAGTACACATCTACACACAGAATTTCTTACAAATATTTGCTCAGATGTAAAAAAAGTTATCTGTCTGCACTTTGTCTTTACTCTTAATGACAGTCCTAGGAAACCGGCTTTCTTGACGCTGCAAAAAATGACACTTTTGACTGAATCCTTGGTGGAATAACTTTTAAAATAATCAGTCACCTGGACATCTCCTGATAACCCGAGTACAAGTGCTCTGCTTGCCCAGATCATAGAATCATCATGGCTGGAAAGGATCTCCAGGATCATCGAGTCCAGCCCTAGATAGGCAACTGGAAAGAGTTGACATGTCACACCTCTCCAGCATATCTCCTAAATCATCTATTGCCAAGAAAATTTGCTGAAATTGTCTGGTGAATATCTCTGAACACATTAGAAACAGTACTGCAAAACAGGAATGAAGTGAGAAATGAGGATATTTAGAAGCTGTTGGTTGTCTTACAGCATTAGCCCTTATCTTTCCAGTTCTACTTCAGGCATTTTGCATTTCTACCTGACAGTTCTTCTGGATCTTGGAATCACCAAATTTGGTAAAGACCTTCCAGATCATCAGGTCCAACATTCCATCCTACAATCCTGAGCAACTAACCCACCTCCTGAAACACAATGCCTGTTTGTTGAACCCCTCCAGGGACGGTGCTTCTACCCAAGACTACCAGAGTGACCAGCATGGTTCCAGCTGGGTGGGTAGAAGTAATTCTTCTGCAGTACTGCTAAATAGTCCTGTAAATTTACAACAACTTTCTGAGTTTAATAGCTTTTCTTATAAGACTTGCAATTAAACATAAGAAATCCATTCCTCACAAAAAGATTCTGCACTCACCACATTTCCTGGTGAAGCAGAAGATGGGCACTGCACAAAGAAATGCCCTCAAGAAAACACAAGCACTGCAGAAAGGACTATCTCAAAAGCTCTTGGTTCTCCAAGTTGCCTGTTACCTCTGCTGACCTCTTTGGGGTGGCAACGCCTAGAGTTGGAGAAAGGTTTTGTTAGGTGCTAGACACCCCTTCCTACCAACCTGGGCATCCCTCATTCACTGTCAGGGATGGGGTGCAGGACACACTGTGCAATGGCAAAGGACTAAGGATGGAGTGACCCATTTTGGCACCTGTCGTGCACTATTGACTGCATGAAAACTTCTGGCTCTTCAGAAATACCCCATCTTAGCTAACTTCAGCCCAAATGTCAACCACAGTGCTGACAGGATGAAGTGAAGTCTGTCACTGGCCCCTGTGCTGATGATCCTAATGTGATACTGCACTTAGGTGGGTGCATTCTGTTCTCTGCGATGAGCATGTGACAAATGGAAGCTATGGATGTGGACAGCCCGTGAGATGTGTTGTTTTGCCAGTTATAGTGTAGGGTAAATCAGGGCTGATTTTATGGTACAGAATCACAGCATTATTGAGGAGAGAAAAGACCTCTGAGATCACAAAGTCCAGCTGCTTTGGGGAAATTGAACTCTGCCCACTGAAAGCCCAGCACAGACTGCCTCACTCCTCAAAAGGAGACCTTCCCTCCTCAAAACTAACCAAAACCCCCTAAGTGGGGCAAGGAAAATATTGTTCAAGATCTTTGACTGAGATTATTTCTTCTCCCTCACCAATGCCCATTGCAACTAGTTTAGAACGAGAGAGAAATACATCCTTGCAGTAAAACCTAGTGCCAGAAAAACTTTCAGAAAGGCTTTAAATAAGCATTTGTCTCTCTTTGTAATGCCTTGAGCTCAGAAGTCACAGAAAGGTCATATCACAAAGGGAGTGGCTCCTGAGGCCAAAGGGAAGCCTTCTTGAGGGCAATTCCACATGCAGAATACAAACCATTCAAACAATATGCATTGGAGGTAGGTAAATGATCACTTTGTGTGGACTCATCTTCTGATTATCCATTTTATTTTGTTCTATTTAAAATCTGGCAGAGATAGTGCTTTAATCTAATATTTTGATGGGCTCAGTTATATCAGAAAGATTTCTTTTTCATCACTTGAATGGCATCATAATTAATAACAATCATAATTACCAGAGCTTGCAAAATAAATTACTAAATAAGCTTAATTGAAGTTCTATATAGTCCTCTTGCATCTGAAAGTAATGTTTGCATGTGTCTTTAACGCATTATATTTAACAGATTATATCTGACTGGAGCATGGCTTTTATATTTACTGTGAAGGAAAAGGGAATGGTTGGAAGGGTATTGTATGTGGTGTAAGTGTACACAAGTCTTAAATTTTCTTCTGTAAGAAGAAATTCTTCACTAGGAGGGTGCTGAGGCACTGGGACAGGTTGCAGATTCATCCTCTCTGGAAGTGTTCACGGACAGGTCAGATGGGGCTCTGCACAACCTGGTCTCGGAAGAGGTGTCCCTGCCCATGGTAGCGAGGCTGGAACTAGAGGATCCAATCTAAACCATTCTATGACTCTAAATCAGCCTCATATTTTGTACTACTTTCTTCCTGATAATAGAAAATCTTACAGGTGATTTTATCAAATACATGAACTCTCTAAATGTAGGGGTTTTTTCCTCTCTGTAGATCTAGAAGAAGACAAAACAGGATCATGCTTTGTATCATACTCTTTTCAGACTGTTTTATAGCTTCTCTCTATCATCTTTGTTAAGTCATGGGGAACAGAAGAGGTGCCTGAGGGCTGGAGGAAAGTAAATGTCACTCCCAGTCTTCAAAAATGGTTAGAAGGAGGACCCAGGTAACCACAGACCAGTCAGCCTCATCTCCATCCCTGGAAACAACCTCAGCACTATCTCCAGTCACATCAGGGATAAGATGGTCATTAGGAGCACTCAGCATGGCTTTACCAAGGGAAGTCATGTTTAGCCAACCTGGCAGCCTTCTCTGAGGACATAACCAGGTGGATAGATGATGGTAGGGCAGTGGATGTTGTTTACCTTGATTTCAGTAAAGCACTTGACAGCATCTCCTGCAGCATTCCCACAGCTAAACTGAGACTGTGTGGTCTGGATGATTGGGCAGTGAGGAGGATTATGAACAGGCTGAAGGAAAGAAAGCAGAGAGTTGTGGGCAATGACACAGAGCAAATAAGACTTGAGCGATTGGAGAGCTGTATAATATTTAATACTTCTCACATGAACAAAAACAGCCAACCCAGTTCCCACTCAGAGCATGAAAGTACCAACTGCCTCTGATGTTCAGTGCTAGCACACGGCAGGAGCCCAGCCCTTGAGTGCTCCCCGGGGGGTGATGTTCTTATGCTACACGGGACCATGCCAGGTGTACTGCAGGTAGTCCTCAAGCATTGTGCCACAGGAAATGCCAGCAAGTTTCTTGTGTCAGGCTCTGTGAACCCATAAAGCAGTCAATGCCTAGTTAAGAGACTTTCTTGCCAAACACCAGGGAGAGAGAAGGATGACAAAAACAACCAAATAATAAAAGCACAAAAGAGCAAAAATAAAACACAACCCCAAAACCAGTAACACCCCTCCAAACACCATGGGAAGAGGTAAGGGAGGAACTAGCTTGAATTAATCAGAGATTAAAGAAATGAAAGAAAGGATGCCTGGACCAGAATCACCAAGCGAGAATAAGGTTATAGAAAATAGTTGAGAAAGCTAATCGATTTTTAGGGTGTGCTAATGAAGGCAACCATTGCAGGACAAAATCTGGGAACCCTGGCTTTTCTTCCATCATGAGAAGAAACGCACATCTAGTATGACACCAGGACAGAGAAACCTACTGCCTTTGGAAGGCTCCACTCACTAAGACTCATGGTGAATAGACGAGCAAATATTTAGCTTCCATCCAGTTTTCTCACCAGGCTTCAAATTTTGACCCTTAGAGCAACATCAACTACACATTGAGCTCAGTAACACAAAATAAAAGAGATTTTTTTCAGGACTCCCACAGTCAGGGCTTTAAGAACAAAAACCCTAATACAGGAATAGGGCCAGGTTTGGAATAAATTAGAAGACGTGACACCACTACTGTGCCACCTTTGCTTTTTTGAAAGGCTCTGAAGAGGTTTTCTTCTTAGGAAGATCAAACAGAAAACAGAGCCCAAGGACTTGGTCAGTATTCTTTAGCGCCTGCCAAAGCCTCCGTTCAGCCTCATTCCAAAAGCTCTACTTTTAAAATCGCTAACCTGAGTGCTTACAACACTCAAGATTTATGTTTTTATTTAAAAAGAAGGAATAGCCAGCAGGGATAGATGACATCTATCCTGTCTGTGCCAAATGAACTGCCATCACAGACATTAAAAAGGACAGGTGAGTTTCAAGAAAACAGCTTTAGAAAAAGACCCACTCCACCAGATAACCCCATTTCATACCCACTTATACCTTATTTTTAAGAAGAGAAGACAGAATGAATTAAATCGAAAGCCATGTACGAAGTGTTTAGAATTTTCACAGAAATTTATTGACCAAAACTCTTAAGAAGTTGCTTGCTATTTTATCCACAAAAACCTATTTATAGAAGCTGAATTCTAATAAACACAGATTGCAGTGCAAAGAAAAAAAGGTCAGCAGTGTATGCTCAAAGCTTTATTGATGTCTTGTCAATCAATCTTTTATTTTGTTGTTTAATTTATTTTTTGGTAATAAAAAATGCATGTAAGCACTTTTTCTTTAATAGTGGATTTATTGAGCATTTCAACAAATCAGATCAGAGATACAATAAGCAATGATGGCCGATTATCAACTTTGTGCTTTCAGGTCAGGTTGTAAATTGACCCTGTGTTCACCCGGTTTATTTCTGGGGAATAGCTGAGGCCCTTTTCAATACAATCATTTCCAATAAACCTTTCTTTTCTGGGCATTCAACATCCTAGAAGAGCAACCAGAGTGGGGAAAAAGCAACTTTGCTGGACAAATATATACAGTCACATATATTGTCTGCTTGTAAACCAGTTAAAATAATAAAGCTGACTCCAACAGTGGTTAATCCAATGGACGTGAAACTTTAGAGAATTGCCTTTAACACCACAGTGGCACTTCCTAACAGTTGCTATGAGTTCTGGAAAGATACACAACAGACCTCATAGAATCATAGAATGGTTTCTGTTGGAAACGACCTGAGAGATCATCTAGTTCCATCACCCCTGCAGTGGGCAGGGACACCTCTCACTAGACCAGGTTGCCCAGACCTCGTCCAACCTGGTCCTGAACACTTCCAGGGATGGAGAGATCATAGCTTCCCTGGGCAACTTGTTCCAGTGTCTCACCAACCTCACTACCTCATCTCTTATCAAGCACAGAGAAAGGCAGACCTGCCAAGGCCTCCCAACTTTGGTTAAATAGTCATCGTTTTTTTCAAGGCAAACCCCACCTTTCCTCTCTGTAATCCTTCCTCAACACTTTGTTTCCCACTTTTTCCAGCACCCTTTTCAGTTTTGTAATTCTGAGAGCCAGTTATCCCTTCCTGCACACAGTAATTCAGACAGGACTGCCATGCCATTACTCTGTCACCTCTTCTTGAAACCTGTCTGGTTTGGTTGTTTCATGGCTGGCCCAGCTTCAACCCATCACACAACTTCACACTGAGAAGTAGACACCAAGGTGTCCTTGCCTGGATTGACACTGTTAATTTATGAGTGCAAAGTTCCCTCCCTACACATTACTCTGCACTCATCTGTCTGTACAGTTTCTTAGTCATGTCTTTTGTTCTTGTATGTCCTTTGTTCCTAGAGGTAGCAACTTGTGGACAGAATACATCATGGGCAATGCCAGAGGCACCCAGAAGGTTAGAGAAGAGAGAAATTTTATTTTACTCCATGAGAAACATTCACACCACAAAATCCTCCACAAATTACACAGCACTTCCCCCTGAAAACATTGCTCTCCCTCCCCATCTTTCGCACAGTTCAGTATCCATGCATTGTGTGAAAAGTAGGTTTGATTCTCTGGTTGCTGACTTTGTGCTGGATGGCAGCAGCCTAAGCAGCACGGGAAGGGGAATTGTAATAGTCTGCCACGATGGTGACAAAACCCCAGCCAAACATTGCATTTCACATCATTTTCATTTTTACTACCGTAGAATCACAGAATCACTCTGGTTGGAAAAGACCCTTGGGATCATCAAGTCTATCACAAGTTCTGCCCCAAACTGGATAATCCTGCCTGTTCAATCGCTTCTGAAGAAGCAGCTGCCCATCAGCAGTTTTGTCACCAACAATCCCGATGTTACCTTCTAATGAGAGAAGTGCCATCACACAGAGCAATACGTACTGTAGAGCAACCCACACAGCATTCTAGAGCTATTGCTCAGTCTGACACCACACACATCTTGGTTTTACACTACAAGCATGTGCCATAAAAGAGCATCCCATTTTATAAGGACCCACAGCAGATTCTGAATAAAAGCAGTTGCTGTTGGCATTAAAAAGTGACAAGGACAGTACATTATCACTGGTTTCTTTGCATCATTTTTTAAGAGACACAACTAGCAAACAGAATTTAAGCAGACTCAGCTACGTAATACTTTCCATGGGGTCAAAACCAAAGTGATTGCAGCATCTTAAAAACTTTTCATAACCAGCTTTTCATTTTTGCAAATGGTTTTGTAATTTATAAATCTCATTTTATCAATTAAAATCAGGCTAAAAGGATTCCTGGAAATAATTCATTTATATTTTGCCGGTAATGGCATTTGTTTGGTTACCAAATACTTTCAGCTGTCTGCCTGGATAGCACTTTATTACTACTTTTTAAACAGAAATGGAGTAAAACAATAAATAATGTAAAAGCACTTTGCAATCAAACTCCTATTAAACTTCCATAACATTTTGACACATATCAGTGGCCACGTGAAAATATACAATAATAGATAATCAGACCCTATAACGAACAATGAATCAAACTTGAGTCTCCTGCCACGACACCACTGCAGGAATCTGGTTTTTATTACTCAAATGGCTCTGATTCTGTCCCTCATCATGGAACAGAAAGCTCTGCCCATGAAGGAGTGCTTCTGTGACAGATCCCGACTTAGATACTTCAGCTGATTGAAAAGACTGGTGAATCATGTCCTAATAAGATGTTTAGAAAGTTTTCAAAAGAAAATGGCTCTGGAATTATAGACCGGCATTTATAAATTTTTCTCAAGTACAATTATGGCCGTACACCTCACCATTTAAGGAAGGATTTTCCTTGCTATTCCCAAATCTCCTGAACAATACAGTCATCACATTATAATATCGCCAGGCCTGTTTTTGTATCCACAGCACATACTGTTTGCTGGGACAAGTCCCATCCTGACACACTAATAGGGCATTGTCAAATCTCCTGTTCCTAAAAAACGGACGGGTTATGGGCAAAGAGCCACCACCTGGCCATTTTGTCCAAGTTTGGGCTGATAGTTTAAAGTGAGTTGTGTTTCACAGGCTGTTATACCTTGAGCAATCTAGCGACTTACAACTGAGCCAGGTACAACCACAGCCAGGTAACAGTGTCCATTTGCACTGGCTCTGACCAACAAGATGTCCTCCGGGAATTGTTCTGTCTAAACAAAATACACCTTGTGTGGGATAACGGATGGACCAAGTGGGGCATCTTTCTCCCAAAACACTCTACCATTCCTTACATCACTTAACTAACTTACCCACCATTGGAGAGAAACCAGCTGGGCCACCCAGGGCCAACTAGTGAGCCCTAGGAGTCCCATACACACCCAACAAGAGGTGAGGTTAAACCTTTGAACAACTTGTTTCCTCTTCCCCAGGTTTCTTGTAATTGAGACTTTGGGTCCTCTCCTCCAAAGGCAACCACATATGAAATGGTCTCCCAAAAAACAAAGGATAAAATTCCATCCGACATACCACAATCCCAATCATCCCAGTGATTATACTAACAGTGCACACAATAGCAAGTTCTTGAGGAGTTAATCCCTCCATGAAATTACTCGGTTGGTTGGGCCTCCACAGTGAGGTGTCTGAAAAATGAAAGAAAGAAAATTCTTGGCCCAATGTAGGTAACTGAGTGGGAAGTTATTAAAAGGATGGAATGATCCATTGAGCATTGATTTTGTGTTCTTTTGCCTTCCAGGCATTTTTTTTTTATTGGGGTTTCCAAGACTAAGGGCACCTGGCCAATAGTAGGAACATCCACAAGTACTGGTTGCTATGGAACATGAGATGGATTGCTCGGGTGATCAGGACCTGAAGGGCTGGCATGATGGTTAGAGCTTTTGGGCAAAAGGCCATGAGTTTTGGGCATCCATTTGCTCCCCATCAGCTATTCACTGTGGTTACAGCATTGGGCAACTGTCTTGGCCACTGCAATTCATGAGGTTTGAGAAAATGCTTCAGTAGATCATTAGTCCTTTCTACAATTCCATTAACCTGTAGATAATAGAGTGTGTGAAAAACCCAGGTAATTCCCTCCTGTATTGCCCAATTTTGCATGGTTTTTGCTGTGAAATGAGAACTGTTATCTGACTCCATGAATTCGAGCTTGGGAAAGGTAACAATCCAGCTTGTACAGTGTTCTTCTCTGTTGCTTGGGCAAATAATTCAGCTTGGACTAATCCTGATACTATTTCCACTCCTACTAACACACGCTGCTTGCCATCAACCTTTTGAAGAGGGCTGATATAATCTATTTGCCTAACCTTCCACAACCCCTTTCTTGCTCTTAAGTGAAGGGGTTCCTCCATCAGTGGGTGTTTTTCTAGACAGAGACCGTGTTGTTCACAAGCTGAAACCCAAGTTCTACATTTCTCCTGGGTAACAGGCCACCCTTGGGCATGAGCTTCACAGTAGAGATCTTTGACTCCAGTGTATTTTTGTTTAACATGCAGCCACTCCAACAGTGATTCCCAATCCTCTGCCACTGAGTCAATCTGTAAGGGTGGAAGTCTGGCTAGCTCATCAAATTTGCCATTCCAATGGCTCACTAAGGACTCAACCCATGCAACAGCAAATGTTCCTGGTTTAGCAATGGTCAAGATGTCCTGCCACTTCTCTTTCTTCCAAACCGGCATTCAATTGATTTCCTATCCATTCTGTTCCCAGAACGGAAGCCATTCTGCAAAGCTCTTAAAGACACCATAGGAATTAATATAGAATCATAGACTCATTAGGGATTGGAAGGGACCTCCAAAGATCATCTAGTCCAATCCCCCTGCCACAGCAGGATCACCCAGACCAAGTCACACAGGAACACACACNTCCAGCCGCTCTGTGTCCTTCTTGAACTGAGGGGCCCAGAACTGGACACAAGACTTCAGATGCAATCTCACAATTGCAGAGTAGAGGGGGAGAAGAACCTCTCTCAAACTATTGATCACCCCCCACCACCACCACCTTCTGATCCACGTCAGAATACTGTTGGCCCTCTTGGTGGAATGCAAAGGAAGCTCTAACTTGGCTGCAGCTCTGCTGTGGGAGTAGCCACAACCCTCCTTTGCATGGGAGATCGAATGCCAAGAGGCCAAAGAGACAAGCCGGTCTCAATACCTGCAAACCTTCTGTGGAGGTGAACCTGCAGCCCTCCCACTTCCACTGAGGGCTCAGATACAGAGCAGCCAGCACCATCTCATTCCTATCCTTAACAGTGGGATGGAATAAGGCCAACTTCTCCAAGGCTGCACTACGGTCTAAACACCTTTGAAGATGCCAGAGATGAACTCTTAACTCTCTACCTCCCTTGGTGCCTGACTACAGGGGAGCAGAAAGGGAGGCTCTGCATAAGACCTGAGGAGAGCCCTTGGAAAAGAACCAGAAAAGCCTATTCACATGAGAAGTGTGGCTCCACCACGCTGCTTGTCTCTACCAGGCTGGCAAAGATCCTGTATACTCTGCCACTGAGAGAGACTGAGAGAAGTCTCTACTAAAAGAGAGAGAAAGAGAGATCATGAGGACTGATCTTCTAAGCCTTTGGCAAACACAGAGAGAGTCTGGAATTCTGTTGCATCCTCCACATTTGACGCTGCTATAGCCTCAAAGAAGACCCCCGAGCTGACAGGAGCTAGAAGTATGGCAGAGACGTCACAGAGTGCTGATGTCTGCATGAGGATGGGGAAAAGGAACTCTTTTCCACAAGCATCAAATGTGTATTTGTGCTGTATTCCTGTCACCCCCATCCCCACCCCCCTTTCTCTTCTGGAAAGTGGGATGCAATTGTGTGTGTGGTGGCTTTTGTGGTTATGTTGGTGTACACTCTCTTACCCCAGACCTTTCCTCTAAGGCCAAAACCTGATGTGTCAGCTGTCTCCCATTTCTGTCAGAGTGTGTGTAAGGGCACTGTGATACAGTTTCTGTTTTACCTTTTTGATTCTTTTACTTATTTGGGGTTCTTTCCTTTTTTTCTTGGTGATGGGTTCACTAAGCTGTTGTCTTTCTAGCAAAGTTGCTTCACTGCCTGTCGAACTCTCGGTGAGAGCTGGTTGTTGTGCTTGAATTACAGGTACCAACCCAAACCGATTTAGACCCTCCTGTTAAACCATTGTTAAGGCATAAGAGCACATTGCTGGCTCATAGGCATCCTGCTGGCCACCAGGACCCCTATGTCCCTTTCTCCTACACTGCTCTTCAGCAGGTCAGTCCCCAGCCTGTACTGGTATAGATGTAGACAGGAGAGAAAGAATGAGCCTAATGTTCAAGAACACTTCACACCGCTACTAATTCTACCTGAGCACTACCCTCTCCCTCAGTCACTATTGGTTGTTCTGTGTCCATTTGCAATGCCACACTGTACTTCCATGTTTTTCCCTCCCGTTTAGAAGAGGTATCCATAGACCAATCAGTCTGTAACTGTCTTGTGAATGGAGGGGCAACCTCTGTTACTGGGAAGGTCAGGTTTTCCTTCTGGGTCTGGTTTAGCTCCCACTTGGATAGTTAACATTTTCAGAGCTCCTGATACTTGGGAGATGTTACTATAAAGCTTGATTTGTGCTTACCATTTCTATACAGAGGCTCTGTGAGGCACCCTGTCAGTGGGCGGTGTTCTTGTTAAAACCATTTTGATTATTTTAAATGGGCCTCTGAATATTATTGGTTGCAGTCAAATAGTTCGCTCAGGTTCTTGAAAAGCCAGGCTAACTACAAAGAGTTCCTTTTCCCAAGATTTGCCTTTTCTCAGCATCTTTGAAGCTACAGGAGTGAAAACCAATAGGTTGGGTGGGTCCTAGTGGTCCTTTCTGCCACAGATGTATAGACAATCCAGTCCGTGAAAACCCCCATTCATTGTGGATTGAGTCTGAAGGGTAAATCAAGCCAAGGGCTTGGTGAGTAGTTGTCTTACAGCAGTTGTAAAGCTTCTTCATGTAATTCAGTCCATTGCCATAGGACCCCTTTTCACAGCATGCAAGGGTTGGACTATAATTGAAAAATCAGGAATGTGGTCTCTCCAAAAAACAAGCGACCACAAAACACATTGCAGCTCCTTCTTTGATCCAGGCATCCTAATTTGCTCTAGGGAAGAAAGAGTATGAGATAC
The DNA here is from genome assembly GCA_013397515.1 of Upupa epops. Taxonomy (NCBI): domain Eukaryota; kingdom Metazoa; phylum Chordata; class Aves; order Bucerotiformes; family Upupidae; genus Upupa; species Upupa epops. Next base: position 18,386 of record VZRI01013071.1, read on the forward strand.
AGGTCATTCCTTCCTTCCTCCAGATTCTCAAAAATATCACTTAGTGTAAGGAAACCAGTATCTTTTCTGATAGAATTTGCAAACCTATTCCTTCCAGATGGGAAGTTAGGTTGTTTTGAGTAGTTGGCAACAACCCACCCCCCCCCACCCCTGTTCTCCCCCATGAAGATATCATCAATATATTGATAGACATTTACCCCTTCTACCTTGGGGATTAATTCAAGCTCTCTTGCTAAAAGCATGGTGTGCCAGAGTGGAGAATGTTTATAACCCAGAGGAAATCAAGTGAAAGTATTGCTGACTTTCCTATATAAAAGCAAAATGGTCCATGTCTTCTGGTTGCAGTGAGACCATGAAAAACATATATTTGACATCAGTTGCGGTCCTGATGGGATGAGCTCATTCCTGAATTGAGACAGTAAGCTCTGTAATGTTTGGTACTGCAGGTGTCAATGGACCAGTGTTGGCATTTGGTCTATGGAAATCTATAGTTAGTCTCCATTTTCAAGAGAGAGATTGAGGGGCTGGAGTGGGTCCAGAGGAGCAGTGAGACTGGGGAAGGGACTGCAGGGAAAGTCTGACAGGGAGAGGCTGAGGGTGCTGGGGTTGTTCAGCCCGGAGAAGAGGAAACTCAGAGAAGACCTTCTCCCTCTCTACAACTCCCTGAAGGGAGGTTGTAGTCAGGTGGGGATTGGGTTCTTCTCCCAGGCAACTAGCATCAGGATAAGAGGGCAGGGCCTGAAGCATTCCTCTTGGATGTTAGGAAGCCCTTCCTCATGGAAGAGATAATCAGACATGGGAATGGACTGCCCAGAGCAGTGGTGGAGTCTCCATCCCTGAAGGTGTTTGAGGACAGACTGGCTGTGACCATTAGTGCCATGGTCTAGCTGATGTGGTGGTTAGGTTATAGGCTGGGCTGGATATCATAGAGGTCTTTTCCAACTTCAATAGTTCTGTGAGATTCTTTGCAAACAGTAAAATATTTACTTGCCTGTGCCAACACAGTCATTACTATATTTATCCTTCCAGCATCCCTTTGAGGTAAGGAATACTAATACATACATTGTACACATGGAAAACAGGACATGGTGGTATCACACAGGAAGTATGTGGAAGACAAAGAATGTCTGAGCATGGCGCTAAATGTTTTGCAACAGATGTGAAAGATATGAACTGAGAGACTTCATTTATTAATAGAGAAGATATTAAATGCTGCAGTATTCATGGGAAAGATTTCCTAGGGTGTATGTTCTAGTTTCCTGGAATTTCACACCACTACCATGAAGCCATACACAATTTTACATCTCCCCTTCCCTCATTAAAAATAAACCCTAGATTTTAATTTCTGTAGGAATTTTTGTTTTCCTCTGTGTTGTCAGTTATTTTAGATACCTTCCTGTGTGTCTCCCGCTGTTATATCCTAGACAGAAACCATAAGCCCTCAATTTTTATTTTCCTGTTTTAGAACATGTAAAATGCTTTTGCTTCTTCTCATAAAACAGAATTCCCTTCCATTGCCTTAATAATCCTTATGACCATTTCTCTACATCTGTTCCAGTTTTACTGTACATTCCTATCCAGGGGTGACCAAGGCTACACAGTATTTCTGCAGTTGTGCACAGCCTCTTACAATAGCACTAGCATTTCTTCTCTAAACACCACTCCTAATGCATCTTGAGTTTGCACCTCCTGTTTCATCGTTGCATCATTTCTTAAAACAATTCTCTTTATTACAACATGGAGAAATAGAAGTATGGAATCACTCTAATTGAAATATGGGTTTTGAGGAATTTCTTTGAAGGAGAGAGCAGTGGACATATTTCATAGATTAACAGACAAGTCTTTTTCAACTGAGAAGCATATGGAGATGCAAGAGGGAAGATGAGCTGGAGGGGGAGAACTGGTGTTACATACAAACGGAGCAGGAAGATGAGAGCATGGGAGTAGCAATGTCTTACATGCAATTGGAACACCTCTGCACAGATAGAGTTGCCCGTCTCTCCTGATTTCTAAGTACACGGGGCCAGTTATGTATTTGCAGTGAGCTTGTTATGAGAAAATGGCAAACACCAATTAAGTGTAAAAATCAAGTCTACCTGTTTGAATAACCACAATGCAGCAGAAAGGGACTCTCAGTGTTCAGAAAGAGCACTTGACATCAGAACTGAACAGTAAATAAATAAACCACACTGTCCTGTTACTGTAATATACCATAAAAGTTGAGATAGTACCCTCCCTCTTGTATCCACTAAATCCACTATTTCTTGGGGTTATTTTCTTTTAGTTTTCTTTTTTGTCTAAATAAAAACAAGGAATTGGCTGTGGCAAATGATCAGCTTGATACCATAATATACTTTCCTCTGGATGTGAATCAATGTACTTTCACAGTAGTCCAATATGAAGCACACTTTATATTCCAATTGTATTAAATACAGGTGAGTAAATACACAATTATGCATGCAACATCCTCATTGTGAAATCAGAAAGCTTAAGATTAACTTTGACTTTCTAATATAATGATTTCAGCAGCATTGGCATGTTTCTATGAAGTGTTTCCAGCTTAACTTTGTGCTTTTCAAGTAAATAAGTGGAGTGAGGGAGGTATCATCTGATTTTTTTCATTGGGAAAACAGGGAAATCCTTAGTCAGTCAAAACCCTCATCGATTGCATTCTCTGATGTTAAAAATTATTCATTGCTCCTGTTTTCCCTGAAAGGAAGAGAGTGTTGAAACATGACCAAATAGGCACTAATTAATCAGGCACCTTTTCATACAGTATTTCTTTTTCTTATACAGGCTACTTTCTGAAGAGTCACCACTGGATGAAGAGATTACATCTTGCTACCCTAATCAGGACCTTCAATGATGCTACTATATGCAGCTTTCAGGTCAAGGGGAGACAAGGCCATATAAATGTAAGTGATTCTTAACGAGTTCTCTACCGGTCACATTATTAGGGCACAAGTACCCATAAAATGACTCACTCTATTGATTTTGAAACTAGTGTATGATTTTTTTTCCAAATCCTGAAGAACAATGGTGGGGAGACAGAACATAGAACATCTTCAGCCAGGGCACTAATTATTCCCAGAGATATCTTCAATAGCCACCATGAAATAATCAGCAAACATGTGAAACGATTGCATGTGACCCAGGAATGTGTCTGAACCATGATGGGACAGAGGCCACTCACACAGTCTTTCCTTCTGCCCATAAGACTCCTGCTGGATTGTGTTTGAACAATGGGAACACAATTCTCTCAGTGTCCATAGATCAGAATTCAGTAAATTTGAACCCAACAGGTTAGAAATGTTTCTCATGGGTCATGTAAGTGGTTGTTCATCTAGTCTCTATGTGGGGCTACCACCAGCTGTTCCAGAGAAGGGAAAAAACCCCATGCGTTATGCAGCTGTAGGAAAATTGGAATAGCAGGAAAAATGTTTTTACACTCATTACCAGTCAGAAACTGTCTTGGCTAGATGTGTGACTTGAAAAACTCTAGGCATTGCTTTATATTCTTCTCTCTTTCTATGTATTTCTTCCCTGCTATATGTACATTTTCTGTAACTTCTGTCCTACATAGAGGTCCCTAAACTAAACACTGATGAATAAAGAGACAACCTTTTCACTAAATGAAACCTCACAACAGCAATACATTCTTAGATGCTTTTTGACAGGAACACGTTAGCTTTTAAATAAATAAATGTACACATGCTTTTTTTCAGACACACTGTAGTGTTACTACTGCTATTTACAAACTCCATATCTAATTATTAGCGTTTGGCTTCCTGCAAAGTCTTGTCACAATGATTTTTCTCACCAAATCAATGAACAGTAGCGGTTGAAAGGGACCTCTGGAGATCATCTAGTTCAACTCTCCTGCTACAGCAGGCTCTCCTAAAGCAGGTCACTCTAGAATATATCTTGCAGGTGCGTTTTGAATGTCTCCAAAAAGGGAGACATCCTGCAAAGCCTATTCCAGTGCTCTGATATCCTCATCATAAAAAGGTTTTTCCCTTATGCCCAAATTGAACGCCCTGTGTATCCATTTATGGCCACTGCCCCATGGCTTATTGCTGGCCACCACCACTTTTGCCAAAGCTGTGCCCAGCTCCCAAACAATGAATGTCCAGACCCCTGCTCCTTCAAGGAAGTTGTAAGCTATAAACGCTACTGCTGGCCTTCATCATTCCTAGGAAGCCTTTCAACAGCACAATGAAACCCAGAGCTCACGGCATTACTGTAGCTACCAACCTTGTCTGTATTCCCCATGTTCACAACAAGGAGCTTTTTGCTATTGCCTAAGCCCTGCTACAGAACATTGACCACCCAGCCCCCACTTTTACAGGGAAGGTGTGAACCTTAAATCACAGAACCATAGAATGGTCTGGGGTGGAAGAGACCTTGAAGATCATGTAGTTCCAAACCCTCTGCCATGAGCACGGACACCTCCCACTAGACCAGATGCTGTAGAAAGGCTGCATACGGATGCTGAAGGCCATCTGAAGCATTTAGGGTTCACAATTTCCCTGCAGTAGTAGGGGCTTAACATTTGCAATTTTGGCTGCAGTGTCAGGTGTGAAAATTGTGAATATGGGAAAGTGTAAATTGCTCCCAATGCCCTGCCAGTCACCTCATGCCCAGAGAATTCCCTTGTCATTCACCTTTTCCACCTATGCTGCTGCATTTTGCTGCTGGACCTTTGTCATGGGTTCCCACTGTGCACTCAGCCCAGGTATAGATTTGCTGTTCCACCTTACTGAAACAAAGTGCCATGAAACACAGGGCTCATGGATTTTTCATAGACGAAAACATTTACAGGATTCATTATTCTAACAATGTGCATGTTTTTCTCTCACCAGGGCCCCAAGCCTTCCTCTCAAAACTGCAAAAGTCCAGCTTCTTATCCTGCAGTAAAGGTGTGACTCCTAAATGCAACTGCTAGCCTTCCTTGTCCCTACCCAGCCCTCCAACAGCATTATGAAACCCAGGACTGAGTGCTTTGCTGTACCCACCAATTTTCATCATATTCACCTTTTTCCACATCAGAGACTTTTGCTCTTATCTAAGCCCAGAGGCCAACTCAAATACTAGGAACATCCAGCCTCTGCTCCTGCAGAGAAGGTACAAGCTCTAGACAGCTCTACAAGAATTCACAATGATTAAGTAGCTCTTCAAAAGTGCCATGAAAACCTGGGGCTCTGAGATTTGTGGTAGCCAGCAACCTACAGGATATTCACCATGTTTACAACAGGTAGTTTTTGCTCTCCCCCTGGCCCATTTCTCAAGTCTGTCAAGGTCCCTTTCAATGGCAGCCCTTCTCTCAAGTAAGCCCACCACACCACATGGCTTGGTATCATCAGCAGACTTAGTGAGGGGGCAATCAATGTCACTGTCCTTGTTGCTGACAAAGATGTAAAAGAGCATCAGACCCAGGACAGACTCCTGAGGAACTGCACATGTCACTGATCTCCACTTGACTTTGAGCTGTCAGTCACAACAATTTGAGTGTGATTTTCTAACCAGTTCCTTGTCCACTGAGTGGCCCATGTCTCTCCATCTTAGATACATGGATGTAATGCAGGACAGTACCAAATGCCTTGCACAAGTCCAGGTAGACAGCAGAAAGTTTCTCGTCTCTTATCTACTAGCGTTGTAACTCTATCGTAGAAGACCACAAGGTTACCAGGACGATCTACCTCATGATCTTACTGGCAATTCCCCATAACATCTTTCTCTCTAAGTTGGTGAGATATGGATTTGGTGAGTGGACTGTTTGGTGGATAAGAAAATGGTTGAATGGTCCCAGACCCAACCATTGCCTTCTGTGATTTGAGTGGTGTGACCCAAGTGGCTACCAGTGACAACTGAAGCAAAAATGTCATTGAGTACTTCAGCTCTCTCCATGTCCTTGGTAACCAGGTCACAGGTATCCCTCCAGAGAGCCCTCACATTCTTTCCTCTCTTCTTCTCTCAGTCATTCCTGTAGAATCCTTTTCTGTTGCCTTTTATGTCCCTAGATTCTGTCAGGGCCTTAGCTTTCCTAACCAGGTTTCTTGTTCCACAAACTTCCTTATATTCATTCCAGGTTACCTGTCCTTGCTTCAGCATTTGTGAGTTCCCCTCTAATGTTTGATTTTGACCAAAAGTCCCTTGTTCAACCATATAGATTTCCTGGCATTCTTGCCTGATTTCTTCCTTTTAGGGATGCAGTGCCTTTGAGCTCTGATGAGATGGTCCTTGAAAGTCAATTAGCTGTCCTGGGCACCTGATCCCTCCAGAGCTTTGTCCTAAAGAAGCCAAAATCAGCTCTCCTGAAGTGATGTCCCTTATCCTTCTTTTCATCCTGACCCATAGGTGCTTGGTCTTCACTCTCTATATAACTTAGGAAGCTGCTGAAGAGACCCCTGAGGGACAACAGTCCCCATCTGGACATTGAGCCATTGACCTCTACTCTCTGGGTGTGACCATCCAACCATTTTCTTATCCACCAAACAGTCCACTCATCAAATCCATACCTCACCAACTCAGAGAGAAAGATGTTAAGGGGGATTGCCAGATAGATGATTTCCATTGCTCTTCCCTTGTCCAGTAATATAGTTACTTCATCATAGAAAGCCTCTAGGTTGGTCAGGCAGGATTTGCTCTTGGCAAAGTCATACTTCTGTCTTAACTGGCCTCCCTGTCTTCCATGTGCTTTAGCATAGTTTCTAGGTGGATCTGTTTCGTGATCTTCCCAAGCACAGAGGTGAGACTGACAGGTTGGTAATTAGACCAGCACATTTTGTTTCAACCATGCTTGTCTCTTTCCATCGTGCTTTGACTCCTTACACCTGGGAATCAAGAGCTTTTGCACTCTGTGGAGAAAGTCTTTAACAATTTGCCAGATCTCTTTGGTTCCTTTGTTCCTTTGTTGAGGGCTGTTTCCCAGGTGGTCTTTCGAAGTAAGTCTTCAAAGAACTGGAATTTTGGTTTGGTTTTTTATAAAACATATAATCCTTAGCAGACTCTTGCCCCTCAGGACTGTGAACTCTACTAGTGCATGATCACTGCAACTCAGGCTGCCTCCAGTCTTGACACCTATGATGAGCTTGCTTGTACTGGTGATCATCAGGTCTAGTATTGCACCCCCTTGGGTAGGACGGTCTACTGCCTGGCTAAGGTAGTTACTGTGCATGCACTCTAGCAGCCTCCTGGATCACCTACATCTTGCTGTGCTAATTTTCCAGTAGATGCTGGGGTAGTTGAAATTCCCCAGTGGGACATGGGTCTGTGAGTATGATATCTCCTGTAGCTGGAGTAATAAATCTTCATCAGTTAGCTACCTTTAATTAGGTGTCCTGTAGTAGATGCCAATCACAAGGTTCACTTGGTTGTCTTGGTCCCTAATTTGTAGAATCATAGAATCCCAGAATGGTAGGGGTTGGAAGGGACCTCTGGAGAGGTAAATTTGTATCTGTCCATTACACTACTGTGATCATTTAGACTTCCTCTGCAAGAAATGCATATAGCATTCAATGTCTTAAAGCAAATTATTCAGCCTATAGGTTCTTGCCTTAATTGCTCTTGGTATTTGACCATACTTCCTTCATGAAATAATTTTTCCTTCCAGTGATGTCACTGTAATTATTCCTATTTTCCCAGATGTTTTACTTTATTTATCCTATTACTTATCTGTCTTTGATTTTGATAGCTTGCCCATGTTTTGGAACTCAATCCCCGGCAAAATTTCACTCCCTACTTTCAGGGTGGTTCCTAGCCATTCATCATGGAAGTGTTCTGAGGGTAGTTTGCAATTATCTGCCATTTCTATATCCAGTGTAACACTGGAACACTGGTTTCTCTGAGTATGCTAGCTCATGTCACCTTTTCCTCAGCAGGTCAGATAGCAATCACTGTTTCAGGACAAGCATTGTGATTGAAAACACTGGCATCATTCTTGCACTGGAGAGTTTCTGTTAAGAGTCATAAATTAATTCATTGATCAAAACAAGCCCCCTAACCAACATTCCAGGACATGCTGGATGTTAAAGCTGGTGGCCGTTTTCTACATTCAAGGCTTCTGTGTTTTCCTGGACCAAAGTCCTTGCCATGATGTTGGAAAGAGTTGCTCTAAACCAGTAGTCCCAGAAAGCCTCTCCATTATTTCTGTACTCCTGTACAGTCCAAAGGATCAGAACCAGCAGACCATGAAGTAACAGAGGAATGATGTGCTGGTTCAAAAATTACCACATTTTCAAATATCAGTTGTGGTGCTTTTATGCTGAAAAAGCATTTTATTTTGAAGCTGGAGGCAGCTTTCCCAGCAGACCTCCTGCGTCAGTGTCTGGACTCTACAGGTGATTGGTGGACAGAGTCCATAAGGAGAGGTACTCCCTCCTTCTTATCTTCCTTCCCTTCTAGTCATGTTGCCATCTTCACCTAATCTCTTGCTCCTCTAGAAGACAGACAGGGAGCTCCTCTAGGAGAAAGCTCCCCCTCACCCCACAAGAGTGGTGGTGGGAAATGGTTNGCCTCCACTGGACTAGCAAAGATCCTGTATACTCTGCCACTGAGAAAGACTGAGAGAAACCTCTACTAAGACAGAGAGATCATAATTACTGATCTCCTAGGCATCTGACAAACAGAGAGAGAGTCTGGAATTCTGTTGTATCCTCCACTTTTGACTCTTCCATAGCCTCAAAGAAGAGCCCCGAGCCGACAGGAGCTAGAAGTATGCCAGAGACGTCACAGAGTGCTGATGTCTGCATGAGGATGGGGAAAAGGAACTTTTCCACAAGCACCAAATGTGTATTTGTGCTGTATTCCTGCTACCTCAAATCCCTTTTCTCTTCTGGAAAGTGGGATGTGAGTGTGTGTGTGTGTTGGTGGCAAAGGTGCTAGAAAATGCCCATTGAACTCTCAGTGAGAGCTGGTTGTTGTGCTTGAATTACAGGCACCAACCATAACCAATTTAGACCCTCTCCCTAAACCATTACAAATTGCTACCTTGGCCTGGTATTTAGGGGGATTGGACTAGATGATCTCTCGAAGCCCCCTCCAATCCCTAGCATTCTGTGATTTGTGGTTTTCTTGCCACGTCCAGCAATTGATAACTGCTAACAGTAGTTAGCATTAGGCTCTGCTTTATTGCCTCTGTTGTTTGCCAGAAGTTTGGATTTGGGGTTTATTTGCTAAGTCTGGGTGAACAGGGCAGAATAAGTTGGTAACATCTTAAAAACTTTTTCATCTAAAGCGGCAGAGGCCTTTGCCTCAGGGCACCAGCACACAACAGTGCAAGTGTGCACTTAAGTTAACAAGTAAGAGCAAAACAAGGAAAATCTCGGGATTTACCAATTTTTCTAGAGTCCCTGTTTGTCAGTACTGATTATTTACCTTTTGGCTTTGCTGTGTTTGTTTTTCACCTTGGATAAGTGTTGTTTCTTCCCAAATTGTACATTAATCCTGTTTTCCTTTGAACACTTTGCATCTCAGGGTGGTGCTGTGTGCATTTTAGCGAGCTTTTAAACTTCTAAAATTCAGTAGCGTTTGTTTCAACAAGAACAGAAGGACAAAGTTGAATCCAAGATTTGGTGATCAATTAAGCTTGTGTTCCATTTAAAACCTCTCAACAACAAGGCCTTATATGCTTGAAAAAGCCAATCCTGCCACATGACATGAAGAGAAATTACTAGCTTTATCCAGGGAGGCGCAAAACCAAATGCATTCAGAATACAGATGTCTGCTTAGAGAGTCCGGGACTGTAACTGCAGCTTTTGAAGAATCCTGGCAGAGCACTTTATAAAACAAGCAGTTCTTCCCTCTTTGGATGTAAGTAAGAAGACATCATGAGAGAATTAGAAGAGCTGAAGTACTCTCAGATGTTTGTGGTGATCACTCTTGAGTTGAGCATTTGGAAAACCCAATGTGTAAAATTTCCCATAAACAAAAGGATTTTAAAAATGTCAGCTTTGGGATGTTCTTGGTTTAGACTGCTGGAAGGAGAGGGCTTATGAACATAAATAGCTGATGTGGATTGTTCTCAGGGATAGTTGTTTCTAAGAAGACAAAAATAAAAATAAAGGAAAGTAAAAAAGTAAGATTACAACGGAAAAAGATGGGAATTCTGGTGGGAACTCCCAAAAGGTGAGAAAAGAGGTGGGAATTGTGGAGTTGGGATTACCTGTCTGTTTTCACAGAATCATAGAATGGTAGGGGATGGAAGGGACCACAATAGATCATCCAGTCCAACATCCCTGCTAGAGCAGGATCGCCTGGAACATCACACAAGAGCACATCCAGGCAGGTCTTGAATATCTCCAGAGTAGGAGGCTCCACAACCTCCCTGGGCAGCCTGTGCCAGATCTGTTAACTTCACTACAAAAAAGTGATTCTATGTGTTTAAATGGAACCTCCTCTGCTCCAGTTTGTGCCCACTGCCCCTTGTCCTGTTGCTGGACACCACTAAGAAGAGTCTAGTCCCATTGTCCTGACACTTGCCCTTAGTAGAGCATGTAGTGTAGAATCTGACACCAAACACTAATCTCAGAACCAAACCACAGTGTGGATGCTCCCAACTAAGCTATATAAAAAAGTGTGTGAATCTCCCTTTTCCTTGCATGAAGGGTCTTGCTAACTTCATCCCAAGACTTTCACACAGCAGTAATGGGACACAATGGTGACAGTGTTCCTTTTACGTACAGAACTTTTCCCAATTCCTGCTAGGCACAAAAATCGGTGGTACTTTTTACCTTTCACAACAAGGTGCTACAGCTCAATTCCACAGAGCCATGTCTGAGATGACATGCAAAGGATTGGAAACACAGCTGTGAGCAGCAGTGAGAGGAGAAAGGACAAAGCCCAAACTCCAGGATAAAATGAGTGTTTTACCTTTTGGTCTTGATTTGGTTAGCAGCATCGGGTTCTGGGTTTTATTTCTGTCTTCCAAACCTAGGAAAATGAAACCAAAGTGGCTGAGTGTTCAGTGAACATTTTCATCTTTGGCAGTGAAGACTAACTTCACTGAAGGGACATAGAAGAGTGAAAACATGCATTCAATGAATAGCTTTACCTTCCCTCAAGTCGTTAAACCCATTAGTCATTCAAAAGTACAGTGAGCTCTTGGTTAGGTAACTGGTCCTTCTTGACCAAAACATCTATCCTTATCCCCTCTAATCTAGAATTCACATTCTCAAGCTTCAAGCATTTCATTTTAGATTAGGTTAGTTTAATTGGGGTACTAGATTACCAAGCCCTTCCTGCCCTGTTCCAAACATGACATATCATCAGTAATGTCATCAAGTATACAACAATTTATCCTATTAAAAAATACAATCCCAAACAGGAAGAACAAAATACAAAGTGAGTGTGTACATCTGTCCACCAGCAACAAGAACATTCCTTTCCTTCTTACTGTCTGCTCTCTTGAAGGGGAACCTTATATCTTTTGTGCCTTAGCTGTCTGTGTTTTCTGCATTAGAGAACAGGTAGGTGGCTGTGCCTGTCCACAAACCCTTTAAGTTAGAAACTGCAACAAAAATCTGGTTTATAAAAAGGCTGTTTTCTAAAGCTGCAAGTGCATGACCTTTCAAATCAGCTGCCATCGCATCTAAGGCTGCAGAAGGTCAGTGGAAGGCAGCTGAGAAAGCTACTCAGCTAGGATTAATTACCATCAACCTGCTTTAGACCATAATCTTCACTTACCACTGTCTTGGGGGTTTTATGCAGCAGTTTAATCTCTGAACTCAGACATCAGAGCACCGATGAGTACTATACAGCTGCCTGTAAATCACTCTTCCAGTGTGCTCAGTGTGTGAACAGCTACATGCAAACCAGACCAACACAGGTCCTGTTTAACTCAGCTTATTCTCTCAGTTTTCTCTCTCTGGATTACCCAGTGCTTAGGATCACTCCTGCCAGGAATGGCCTGAGTTCACAAACAAGCATGCCACAAGGCGGTGTAACAAGACCTACGTTATTATTAAGCCTGCCTAACATGCAAGCACAAGCAGCCAATTCTTAGAAACATCTAGTCATCTGTTTCACTGAGACAACTACTCAACCACAGTATCAGTGAGTACCTACCCAGAAGAGCAATCGTCTGCATCACAACAGAACCCATACCAGACCCAGAAACAGCTATAAACGCATGCAAAATGGAAACCAGAGGCTGTGCTCCTCCTGCCAAGAAGTAACTTGGCTAGGACAACACACCCAAAGGCCACTGCGCTTTTATTTGCAAACCAGACTGCCTTTATGAGCTCTTGCTAGTTGAATATGGTGCAAGTGGAAGCCAAACACAGAATAACAGAATCTTAAAATAGGTTTGGCCAAAAGAGACCTCTGGAGTCATCTTGTCCAATCCATGCTCAAAACTGGGCTGACTTGGGTCAGGTTTGGGCCACCTAATTATCAGCTGTGTTAGAGCCTTGGACATCAGATACCACAGGCATCTGTATCCCTGATGATTGTGTGGATCACATCAACTACAATGCCTCCTACAGCCATAAAAAGGTATATCATATTCACAAACAATTTCAGACCTATGTTTCTTTCTAACCACAGCAGGAATACTCCATATGGATTTGGTGCAGCCGGTGCTATTAAAAACCAAACGTACACAAGGAACTAAGTGATGTTAGTTTGTACTACACACTTTGGCCTTGCTCATGTGTGTTTAGTCCACCAGAGCTTAGCAGACACACAAGTGGAGAAGGAGCATCTGTAAATGCCACACACTGAAAAACAGAACGCAGGAGTTTATTCACAGTTCTCAAAACCATCAGGTTAGTTGCTGTGGCCAGTTCTAGGATTACACTAAAGCAGTGCACTTGTCAGGGTTTGGATTGGCAATCTGTGGTTTCATTTACCTGGCTTTAGTAGAAACTTCAAAGACAGGATCTCTTTTCATTAACTGTCTATGTGGATTAGAAATGTAAGACAAAGAACAAACCTTTCCAGCCTGAGCTGGGAGTTGGAGAGAGGGGGTAAGAAAGAAGAGAGAAGCAGAATTTCCTAATTGTTTCCATCTCTAGCACAATGAACATGCTGATCAGTTTGATGACTCGAAACTTCGCCGTATTTTTGCCATGCAAGGTGAGGAAATACATGGTGTAGAGGTGATGAAGGTCAGAGTCAAGTATTTTTTTTTATGCCTGCTGTTGAGAAACCAGATTCTATCTGTTAGTCCACAAAAAATACCAAAGTGCTGATTGCTTAGACCAGCTTGTGCTAAGCGTCTCTGAAGCCTGAAAGAAGGGAAGCAAAACCTATAAAGATAGGTTATTTATTGAAAAGTTGCCAGGCCTTGGGACAGACTGCCTAGGGAGCATCCTGTAGTTGTGTAGATAGGGAGTTCAAGGACAGAGTTTAACAGTGGGATTGGTAGAGTGAGGTTAATGGTTGGATTCAATGATCTTGTAGGTCTTTTCCAACCTGAATGATTCCACATTCTTCAGATGGAAATGGATATAGACATATTCTCAAGTCACTTCTCATTTTGGAAGGGTTCAAAGACCTGAGTTGATAACAAATTAATTATATTTCTACTGAATTTGTAGAGCTCACTGAATCTTACCCTCAAACCAAGGATCATTACTCCCTGCACTACTTTGTATGAATAAGAATATCCATGGAAAATGAAATCTTTACCCTGTTTCGGAGGAGAATGCTTTCCATGAGTTACCACATCTGCATGGATCATTCCAGCAGCTGACAACAGCCACACACTTATTCTCTTGTATAATTCTCCAGTCTTTAGGTCCTGCCCCTATTCAATCTGCCAGAACTGTGAAGTCCAGCAGATTACAGTGTTCTCCTATAGCAGTAGTTGTTCCTGCAAACACAGTCAGGATTTGCTGCCTCACCCTTTCGTGCTCTTCCATTAAGCCCAGTCAGCCCAGTTATCACCGTAAATCTCACCCTTCCAGGATGGTAAAGATCAGGTTTAAAAAGGCCAATATTCAGAGCAGCTCAGCTCTCTCTGGATACCTCGACGTCAAGCTATGGCCAGTTTCACAAGCACACACACACACACAGATAAAATACAAAAATGAAATCTTCCTGTCCTAGACAATACAGGAAGTTCAGTTTACCTAAACTAATAGACAAGTTTCACAGAATCATAGAATCATTCAGGCTGGAAAAGCCTGTCAAGACCATCAAGTCCAACCATTAACCTCACTCTAGCAAGCCCACTGCTAAACCTTGTACTTAAGCTCTGTATCTACGTGACCTTTAAGCATGTCCAGGGATTAGTCCTTGCTTCTTGTAGAGGGGTTGGACTTAGATGATCTTTAGAGGTCACTTCCAACCCAACCCATTCTATGATTCTGTGTCGATTCAATCACCTCCTTGGGCTTGTTTATGTGTCTTTCATTTTTTACAGGCTCCAAGGAAGCCTGACTATGGAAATCATGCAACTCTGATCCCTTGTTACCAATTAAATTTATTGTTTACCTCATGTCAGCTAATAGATGTTTTTAATAACAATGATAATTTGGTCATGTATAAGAGCAGAAGTATTTCCTGATGGAGAATTTCCCTCCTTGCCTCTCTATTTGCTGTGCATTGTGTGAACATTTCCCTCCTCTGTAATAGAGAGACAGAAAACCATCTGTCAGGGGATGATGGATGGTGAAGTTTTTCTTAGGCCTCAGGGTCTGGCCCTGTGCTATACTTGACTTAGCCTTCAGTAGGCACTAACTGCCTACTGTATGTCAGATTTCTGCCAAGGGAAAAGCAGATGCCTGGAACTCCCAAACTCTGGGAACCAGAATAAAGAGGGACATTTTTAACATGACCACAGGATTTAAATCTGCCATGTCACTTTCCTGCAAGCACTACCCCTATTTTTGCAATCCATGTGGTCATTGTGGGTTCGTGGCTTTGTCCTTCACTGCTGCTCTTTGCTGTACGTTGACCAAGAAAACAAATGAAGAATAAAAGGAATGCACAGGATACATTACCATTTGGCTGACTACCATGTTCTGCTAGCAAAGCAGAGATAGTTCTTGGAGGTTTCTTCTGCCCCTTGTCCCTGGTGACATTTCTATTAGTTCTTTGCAACAAGACTTTTAATGTAATTAATTTTAATTAATTAATTTATTAAACAACAAAGCTTTATTAATTTAGGGATTAATAGAGTCCCATTGGGTGCTGCATCACCACACAGCAATATGTTACCACCACCTTATACTTAAATTCCTTCACTCTTTTTTCCATCCCAAAAATTCCAAGAATTATTGAATTATGCTGTTTGACATGGATGGACGGCAGCTGGACTCTCCAAATTCCAAGCATTTTCATTATGGACCTAAGATCCCATAGGTACAAGGTATAATGATGGTTTGAAGACTATGCCTATCATAAGCACAGCTTTCTATGGTACGTTTTTATTTCATGTTGCCTCAGTAGTGATCGTAACCATGCTCTTAAAACAATCCTCTTAAAACAGAAGAGTCCAATGCAGCCAGGGTGACATTTCCATTCTTCAGAAGCCCCTTAGCAATGAGCGTTGCTGGGTCTTCTTTTCTTTCTTCACAGCCTTCTTAAGATAAAATATTTATATAATGACAAGCTTTAAAAGGTTTGATTCCTTGTTTAGAAGAGACCAAAAGAAAATACCACAAAAATTAATGGCAGCTCAAATTACACCAACTAATCTGGAAGATTTGCTGGGTTTTTATCCCTTAGTGGATGTGTTATCTCTACCCAAAGAGATCAGTATACAAGCTTCATAAAAACCTCTAGATTTGATGTCCCTTGTTCTAAGGATATTCCCCAGCCCTGATTTGCCACTGGATAATTTTTGAGAAAGGGGCTTACCAGCATTTTACTTCTTTTTTATACCTTGTGAGAACTAGCAGAATTCATTGATATCTAACAGCCCCTAAACAGCTGCATTTCCATTTTTTGATCAGTCACAATCTTTTGCAGGTGTCAGCAGGGTTCCTGCAGCACCAAAATGGTACTTAGCAAGGCAAGTGTTAAAAGCCATTGAAAATAAGGGGTTTTTTTGGCTAAAGTCACTATCAGAACTTCTGCAAATTCTAAATTTCCTTGGCTTCGGCAGGATTAGCTATCAGAAAATTATTCCCATTGCTGAAAAATGCCTTTCCCTAGCCATAGAAGGATAGCTGTCTGCAGCCAGTTTTAGGTTATTAGATGAGAATCCACTTCTCCACAGTATTTCCAGAGATTTTTTTTCCACAATACGCATTAATACAAGAATATATCCAAAGATCCATTCATTGTGCTTTACAGACGGGACTAGCTGATGGCTATGAGTCTGGTGTCTTTTATGTCACTGCATTCTTCCCAGCACTACTCCAGGCTTCCCTACAAAATATGCTTGTCATTCAACAACTGCAGAAGAGTTTAAATGCTCTTATCTACTCACTTGAAATCCCCGAGGGCAAACTGTTCTCTGAGATGATCTTTACCCTTCTCTTGAATCTGAGACCTAAACAGACATTATGGCCAGAGACTGGTGTGACTACAGCAATAATTACCAGTTCAGCAAATAAGATCTTCATTGCAAGCACTGCAAGAGCTGCACACAAACCAAGAAGGACCTCAAATCATTGTGTCAGCAATTCTCAAAGACTATTTTAAATGCTATCAAGTTTAATATAACTTTTACAATAGAGTACAGAATGTACTTCATGTTCCTTTGAAATTGATGGAACAAGCCAATTTTTCCAGGTTTGTAGGCATAACATTTATTAAATTATAATAAGAAAATGGCTATTTAAGACCATGAAATGAAAGAGTATAATATACATTTAAAGGTCAGTAATGGCATGAGTTTCCTTATTATATATTTTATCTGAGAAGTACGGGCAGACAAAGGAGCTCCGGCGCCACACGTGTACAGCTGCACGCTGTCACTATTCCCTACTCTGACTGGAACTGGGAACTACATACTGTTACAGGATGGCCTTGCTTCACCTGAGCCTCTAATGGAACTGCCTTCACTTATTCAGATGGTGACTTACATCCTTTAAATAATTTCCACTGTATGTATTACACACAGATGGAGCTCTGTAGGATCAATAGCCTGGTCAGACTGAAATACTGTGATTTTATTCCGTATCCACACTACGCTCCTTTTAGAATGTTCATTAAATCAGCTTCAACATCTCCACCCCAATTTCTTTTCTGCAACTATGGGAAGCTAATATGTCATGCGCAGGGGTAGAGAGGCTGTGCTAAATGACATTGCCAAACAGAAACAACAGAGATGATCCTCAGAGAAATTACCCAGATGAAGTGGAAACTGTGTCACCGAAAGACTGAAAAGAAATGTGATCTAGGTTTTGGCTTTTAAAAGCATTTTAACGTGGCAGCATTAAAACACTTTTATTTCTTCCTAGATGTATTTGAAATCAAACTTGAACTGTGAGGAAAATAAATGTTGCTGTATTTCTTTCCAACCATGAGTCTCATTCCACGTTATAGTCTCTTCACTTAAACTGAGTAGGTTTAGAAGAATTTAAACCAAACACTTTAGCAGCACTTAGAGCAATATACATGTCTGGGTCCACACACAGCAGGATATAAACACATCAAGAGCCCAGCATCAAGCGTAGTTTGTAAACACCTTACATTTGTTAATAATTGCAACCATTTCTCCAGATTCAGAGTGTAAAACTCAGTAGTGTAGCACACTGGAATATATACTTAATGAGATAGGAGATGTATCCGTCTAAGCTTCATAGACCTCAGAAATCTTCATTAATGTTTCCTTCTAATCTGTGGACATACGCATACATATGGAGACTGATATAAATCAATCAACATCTATGAAATGCTTCAATAGAAAGTAATTTGGATTAGTACGGGCACTCTTATACCTTTAGGCAAGTAATCAGCTCCTGGGCATTCATTCAGCTGGCTTAAATGATATATCAAAAACTATGGGGAGCACTCGTGCAGTATTCAAATATGTCAAATACAGCAGAGGAACACTCTCCAAGTACACAAACACAGGTGCTTAATGAGGAAGGCTGCAAACCTGACACAGCTTGGAAAAACACAGCTCTGATTAGGATATAATTATTTTATGTGAGAAATCCATCTCAGAGCTCTAACTCTTCACTGCTAGTGACAGGAACAGATTTTTACTATTCTGTCCTCACCTTAAGCAAAGTCTCTGCTGCTAGAAAAGAGGGATTTTGGTCTAACTCAGAGTTCTAAATAAACTGGAGTTTTTTGCAACTGATTGAGTAACAGTGATTTCTTGTGAAGAAACTAGGTTTAATTTTGGATCTCAGATGGATGGAAGAGGGCTGGCCACAAACACATTTAATTGCTATTACTGGATACATACGGTACAAAAGTAGTTGGAAGAAACAGAGATACCACAGGTATTTGTAAGCTACACAGCTGAGCTGTGTTGAGATTTTCTAACTCAAGCATTTCATCACACCAGAAAGATGCCATAGCGCTGGGATGGAATTCTACTCGAGTATGAGTGCAATAACACTGGAAGGTTCTCACAGGTTGCCTGCTGGATTATCCTGCATGTTGTTTTCTGCAAAGATGCCCAGAGAAACACACATGTACCCCACCTGTACACTTGCATTGTCAGATCCCAGCCCATCACCATTTGAATACCATTGCAACATTGCACAAGAGCCATATTGTCAAAATTGCCTCCAGAGAGGCAGAGATGTGGCTGCTGATATACAAATCTCCTTCCACCAGAAGGAGAATTTCCTTGTGACACAGAAGCAAAAATAAAACCCACCAGAAAACAACCAAACAACAAAATCTCACCACCAAAAACTCAGCTCTGTCCTGTGTGAAGAGTCTTGCATAAATATGACCAAAAGACCCCCCCAAGCTTTGATAGATCTGCTGTTATACTGACTGAAAATATTTAAAAAACAATCTCTCCAGCCCATTCTCCCTTCTAAATTTTAAATACAATGAGCCAAACAGATATTGATTTTGTTTTATTTCTATATCTGAAGATTTCAGTATTTAAAAATAACCATCTATGCATGAACTGTATCATTTTTGAAGCCTAGAAATTAGTATTATAGTCTACTTCCTTCTGAGAAAAGTCTGTTTTTAATCTATTTTTAAATATTTGGTATGTTTAATTTAAATATGTAAGACCATCAACAAGATAATTTTTTTGTTATCTTGTGATAAAATTATGTATTCACAAAACAGTGAAATAGTGGTCACAAATTAGCATCAGTCTAATAACTTAGAATGCTAAAGGTGAGTTAAAATAAAATGCTCCATCTGGTCCTTTCAATTTAAAAAAAAATATTTTAAAATAGAGGTATGTGTTTGGAAATAATATAGTCAAATATTTTTGCCAAAAACGTCCTTCTTTCTGATTCACTAAATCTAATTCTACTCTGCTGTGGGCTCCGGCCGCGAGAGAGAAGCTGCACTGAATTACACAGCACTATTGAGACATCTCCTTTATATAGGTGGTTTAAAAAGTCATGATCCTCTTTTCCATGAGATGTTCTCTGTAAACATTTGGGAAATTAATCACTCAGCAGCCAGAATATAGAAGAAGAAGAAAGCATTCATAACTTGGGAAAGAAAGAGCTGTATTTCATGAGTGAGATGGGAGAGCCTTCTGTAATGTGAAATCACAGGCTGAAAAATACCTTAGATCCATAGAGATGTATTGCATAAGGATGAAATTCAGCCACTGTGCACCGCATGTACCCAGTGGTTACTGGTATTTTGCAGATTTAGGTAGGATGTAACCGAATAATGATTATTATGTTGGTCCAATTAATTAGCAGCTATTTTACCTCATAGAGTCAACTCAGGATACCAACACCCAAGCTACACCTCTGGAATCAGCCAAAGTGAGAATAACTGCTGCAAAATAACACTTTGTAGACACACTTTATCACTTCTTTCTCTCTCTCAGTGATGGTACTTAGACTTTGCAAACTGTATTTCACAATTCTTTTAATGAGGAAAAAAATCTCTGCAACTGGATTTCCAGCCACTTGTGGGAACAGAGAGAACCGTACTTCAGCAGCAATGATACTGACTCAGGCTGCCTTTTGTCCACAATTCACCCATATTTGAGCCAGTAAGCCTCACAAAAAAAATCACATAACTGCATTATGGAACCAATTCCAGCATGCTAGAGTTGAAGGACTCGTGTCAACACTTGAGGCAGAATGCTTAGAAAGTTATTTGAATTGAAACCCATAGAAACAAGCTGTAGATGGAGTTTCTGGGGTAAAATGGTTTGCAAGTGACTCAGAAAACATTACAAGTCCCAGGTCTTCCAGAAATGAGGCAGCACTGTCTGCAGTGGTGCAAATGTAACGGCATCACTCCAAGGCCACCAGCCTGTGTGAACCAGGACAATCTGTGGGCTCTGCTTGTTTCCCTGAACACCCATGGCAATGAGGAGGTGTAACGTGGCAGCACCACCAGAATGAAAATTCTCGCTTTCTAAATTCCACAGCTAAAGCAGAGTTTAGCTGGAGTAAGAGCATCCCACGTGGATTACCCATAGAGGTAATGGTTTATTAACTCAGGAAATTGGCATTCTCAGAAGGTGACCAGAAATCTCAAGCTAAAGAAATCTGCAGTCAAATCCTGCTGCTTCTGTATCTCCCACTAATTCTCAATAGGAAAATTAGAGGAAAATGTGCACTGTGCTTTAAACTCCTTGTACTCTGTCCTTTTTTCCTTTCCTGCTGGCAGAGTAAAGAGGAGGCAGCAGAAACTGCAAATTAATTATCTTATTATTTTTTTCAAGTCTCATTAAAATCTTCAATTCTCATAAAGTTTATAATCCAGTAACATTTATCTTGCGACTTTATCTCTTACCCAAAACAGAGAGAGCCAGTAAACCAGGTTCAAAACTGTGTATTAATCAAGATTACTAAACCTGCTAATAAATGAGGAAACTGTGACATCGACAAAAATGATGGAATTTTTTCAACAGGCCTATGAGTCCAGTGCTTCATCAAGGGCCCTGAGATGGTTATGGGAATGTGCTGGTTTGAAAATTACCACATTTTCAAATATTAGTTGTGCTGCTTTTATCCCGAAGAAGCATTTGATTTTGAAGCTGGAGGCAGCTTTCCTAGCAGACCTCCTGCGTCAGTGTCTGGACTCTACAGGTGGACAGAGTCCATAACGGAAGGTACTTCCACCTTCTTCCCTACCTTCTCTCCTCCTTTCCATCTTTCTTATCTCCAAGTCGATCTTGAGACAAGGGGCTCCTCTAGGACAAAGAGAGTTCCCCCCAACCCCCAAGATGGGGAGGGGGGGGGGGAGTGAGCAATGGCTGGAAGGGTTGAAGACAGTCTCAGCCTGGCTGCAACCCTGCTACAAGGGTAGCCACAGCCCTCTTTTGCATGGGAGCTCAAATGCAGAGAGGCCAAAGAGACAAGCCCTTCTCTGTACCTACAAACCCCCTTCTGTGGGGGTGAAACTGCAGCCCTCTCCTCTTTCATTAAGTGCTCAGATACAGAAAAGCTGCACCAGCTTGTTCCTGTCCTTGGCAGTGGACCAAAGGGCAGCTCCTCCACATAACCACTTCTGCAACAAACACCTTTGAAGATGACAGACAGAAGTGAGCTCTTAACCCTCTACCTCCCTTGGTGCCTGACCACAGGGGAGAAGANAGAGAGAGAGAAAGATATATCACAGGGACTGATCTCTTCAGCCTTTGACAAACAGAGGGTCTGGAATTCTGTTGTATCCTCCATATTTGACGCTTCTTTGGCCTCAAAGAAGAGCCCTGAGCTGATGAGAGCTAGAAGTATGGCAGAGACGTCAGAGAGTCTGCATGAGGATGGGGAAAAGGAACTTTTCCACAAGCACCAAAATTTGTATTTGTGCTGTATTCCTGACACCTCCCCACTACACCCCTCCTTTCTTTTCTGTAATGTGGGATGCAAGTGTGTGTGTGTGGTGGCTTTTGTGGTTATCAGTGTTGGTGTGCACCTGATGTGTCAGCTGTCTCCCATTTCTCTCAGAGTGTGCGTAAGGGCATTGTGATACAGTTTCTGGTTTACCTTTTTGATTCTTTTAATTATTTGGGGTTCTTTCCTTTTCTTCTTGGTGATGGGTTCACTAAGCTGTTGTCTTTCTAGCAAAGTCGCTTCATTGCCTGTTAAACTCTCGGTGAGAGCTGGTTGTGCTTGAATTACAGGCACCAGCCTAAACCGATTTAGACCCTCTCCCTAAACCATTACAGGGAAGTATTTTTTAAACATGGGAAAACACAAATCAGGAATCATTTCTACAGATAATATGGTACTCACAGCCTGATACAGGAATAACAATTGTTAGATTAATCAGTTAGAGCAGGACTCGGTAGCTGTAAAACTGTCTGGGAATATTTAAATCAAGGATCACGGTTTGGATCCTGAATCTGGATGGGGTGAAGTTAGTGTACACTTGAGAATTCAAAGCAGAAACTTTCAGTCATCTTCCAATAAGGAAAAACTAAAAAGTGGAAATCCATGAGTGATGATGAACAATGGACTGACTGTAGCTAAGTTTTCCCCAGAGCAGGAAACTAGTAAACATTGGGCAAACAGATCACCATAATTATTGACACTTGTCCTGGAGCAAATCTAAGCCAAACCATTAAATTGCTTACCCACAAGGAGACAATCAAAAGTGCTTTTTGAATCAGGCTGTATTTTTCTGTTGTAAATAAAGGTAAGGTGGAAAACAGACTTTATGTTTAGGTGCTCACAAAACCAAACTAACTTTCATTTTTAATTGTTGGGTTCAGGAGGAGGAAATAGAAGTTAAAAAAGTACATTAGGGTATCTCTGAGGTGATGAAAACCTAAATTGAATGTATTATTTCACAATTAAAACATCTGCAGCATTTCTTCCTTATCCCTACAGTGAGAATATTGAGAAGTGTTTCAGGGTGGAGTTCTCAGAAACATAATAGTGTCTACATGTCAGCATGCCAGCTTGGATGAGACAAAGGCAGTACTGAAGCAGCATGCAAGAAGATCATCTTACAACACATCAAGTCTTTCTCTAAAAAAATGCAAAATAAGAAAACCTTCAGAACACAAAAGAAAAGTTTCTAGTCACTAAAGTGAAGTTTGCATTTTCTGAGGGAAAAAAATCAACCCAAGTAACCATTTCCCAATACCACCCTTATTAATTGGGATGAAAACTGTTTAGTTTAGCTCTGCTGAAGCAATAATATCTTTTTTTGTGCCAGTTGTGCTTTTATGGCAACATCTTGTTGCAATTTTGGTTTAATCCATTTCCGTTTCCAAACAACCATAACTTTCATATAGTCTTGCCATGTGCCAGACCCCATCTGTCTGTGACCTTGAATAAACAGAAGGCCTTTGATGTTCTCATGCTCTTCAAACCATTTTGTCATTTCCAGTGACATCCGAGCCACACTACAGTGACAAGCAGTCATTACTGGTTTGTGGAAGTGCCTTCCTGCTTCTTCTCTGGATGTGATTTTACCATAGAACAAATTTATGTTAACTCATGCTTCCCTATGGAGTGAGAAAGAGGTCAGCAGAACAGCCACAAGAGGCTGAAAATAGATCTCCTGCACATAGAGCACCCCAAGGTCCAGAAGCAAGCTGCTGTCCCAGCAGAAGAAAGGAAACCGTTTCACACCAAGCCCATCCAAGAAGCCAAGCTGACAATCACAAGGAGTTCTCAAATACCACACACAATTTGTGAACTGACAGACAGATTTACATGGCTCACACAGCAGCTTTGTTGTGGCCTTGTGTATTTATCCTGTTACATTTGAAGGCTGCTGTTCAAGGTTTTGGCATCTAAATAGATTATGTGGCACCATATGTCAGGCAGCTGAAGCAAAGGATCCCTGGTCTAACATGTTTGCCTTCCCAGGCTGGGGCAGAGTTTTAAAATCAACTGAGCAGGAGATGTGGGTGGGCCAGGACAGGGTGGGATACCCCAACATCACTGTGATCCTGCTTGCACATCTGAAGTCTGGATATTTCTGCATGTGCCAAATTTAGGAAAGAGTTCATCTTTTCCTCCAAGAGAGAAAGAAAAAACACAAAGCAAAACCCTTAGACAATTATTTTTTAATGTAAATGCATGTTTATTTCATGCCCTCAAGTCTTTTAGCCTTGGTTTTTCGTGACAAACATTCCACAATAGACTCTTTAAAGTCTGGCATATGTGGCAGTGCTAAAACACATACAGCAGAAGACGCAAGACAATTAAAATGAAAGATGACAACGACATGCCACTAATGGGTTTAAATTATTACATTGTAGAATACTTACTGGTACATTGTGGAAGAGCTATTCCCCACAGCTCTAAACAGACCTGTGTTCCCTCAATAAACTCATCTTTATTGTGTAATACAGTAGGGGTTTGGTTACAGTGATGTATCCACAATACACTCCAGCATTCGCTAACACTAGTTAAAGGAGCAACACAGCTCCAATTAGCCTAGGTCTCTGGTTCAATATCTGATAGGTGCTCATGGTTCACATCCTCTGTCAATAGCTGCTGAGGAGGCACTACTGATTCATAGATTCATAGAATGGTTCAGGTTGGAAGGGACCTTAAAGATCATCTAGTTCCAACACCCCTGCCATGAGCAGGGACACCCCACTAGACCAGGTTGCTCAAGGCCCCATGCAGTCTGGCCTTGAACACTTCCAGGGAGGGGACAGCCACAACCTCCCTGGGTAACCTGTCCAGTGTCTCAGTACTCTCAGCTTAAAAAACCTCTTCCTGACTTCCAGTCTAAACCTCCCCTCTTCCAGCTTGAAACCATTACCCCTGGTCCTACCACTCCAAGCCCTTGGAAACAGCCCCTCCCCAGCTTCCCTGTAGCCTCCTCCAGGTACTGAAAGGCCACTATAAGATATCCCCAGAGTCTCCTCTTCTCCGGGCTGAACAGCCCCAGCTCTCTCAGCCTGTTGCTATAGGAGAGGTGTTCCAGCCCTCCAATCACCCTTGTGGCCCTCCTCTGGACAAGATCCAACAGTTCAGTATCCTTCCTGTGTTGGGAGCTCTAGAACTGGATGCAGTACTGATGATGGGTTCTCATGAGAACAGAATAGAGGGAGAGGATCTCCTCCCTTGACCTACTGGCCATGCTCTTCTTGATGCAGCCCAAGATGCAGTTGGCTTTCTGGGCCACAAGCGAACATTGCCGGCTCATGTTGAGTTTTTCATCGACCAAGACCCCCAAGTCCTTCTCAAGGCTGCTCTCAGTCTGTTCTCCATTCAGCCTCTATTTGAGCCTGGGATTGCCTCGACCCAGGTGCAGGACCTTGCTTTTGGCCTTGTTGAATCTCATGAGGTTGGCACTGGCCCACCTCTCCAGCCTGTCCAGGTCCCTCTGGATGGCCTCCCTTCCCTCCACTGTGTCCACCATACCACTCAGCTCGGTGTCAACAGCAAACTTGCTGAGGAGGCGCTCAGTGTCATTGACCATATTGCTGACAACGATGTTAAACAGCACTGGTTCCAGTAATGACCCTTGAGGGACGCCACTCGTCACTGCTCTCCATTTGGACCTTGAGCCATTGACCACATCTCTCTGACTGATTTCCCCATTTGAGCTGGACTCAGTAGGTGCAACAAAATGACCCTCAAATGCCAAGGTGTACAGGCTTCAGGCTCTTGGAATGACTTACAGAACCCATTTTTAAAAGCAATCTAGTTGTAACATCACCTGAGATGAACTCTGAATTAGCTTCTGGAAGGCTCTGGATGCTGCAGGTTTGCAGCCACTGTTGCACAAGTCAGCTTTCAGCACTGGCTGAGTTATTGCACTTTCCTGCAGAGCCCCAGTTCAGATGAGTGTCCCAAAGAGATAGCAGTTTGAAAATTGGACTTAGGCACCTGAATGCTGTAGGGTCTTTTTCTAAGTTACCTTCATACAAACAACAGCACAAAACCAACCAGAAACATTTTTTCAACTGAACAAGGAATGACAGTGGGTTGTGATTAACTGATTTCTATAGCACAAAATACAGAGAACTCTAACGTCTGTTCTTTCTTCCTTTTGAGTTTATTTGAGGCTTTTTGTTTTTTGGGGACTTTTAGGTAAGAAAGGGAAATAAAACGCAGGATATCCCACAAAAATCTACTGCCAAGTGAGTAAGGGGTCTTCTGGGATGTAAGAAACTGGGTTTCAAGTCTTCTGTCTCCAGACATATGCCCTTGTCACTCATATTACTGGATACCTCACTGCCCTTTGCAGAAGTGGCAAAGGTAATATATTCAGCTACAGATTTTTAAGTCAGGTTTCAAGAATGTGGAGTTCTAGTTGGATTTAATGGAAAACATCTCTGAAAAGTTCCATTTTTGAAAGACAAATAGGTAAATACATTCTCTAAGAAATGACTACCAACAACTTCTTTTTTTCAGGTTCTTCCTTATGTAATGACTGCTTTATACATATTTCAGAAAAAAAATTGTGATAAAAGTTTAAAAATAAAAACATCACATGCAAAACAGACCGAAAAACCTCTTGTACCTCAAAAAGCGTTCCTATATTTTACTGTCACAGCAGTCACATATTTTTTTCCCTATCTGACCTAGACTTATACAACAGGGCCAAGACCTCACTGAGACATGGCAGGGTAGCTCAGAGGACAGGAACACTGTCATGGATGGCTCTGTGCATTCAAGACAGACAGGCTAGCAAGACAAGGTGGTGGAGAGGCTCTTGAGCACCTGGAACAAATCTTGTTCCGCCTAAGAAAGGATGAAGAACTGTGAATCTTACATCTAAGAACGATGGGGCAGGCTAATACAGATGACCCTGAAGCCACCTAAATAGGATGAGGAGGATGATGAGGCTTCCTACAGACAGCTGGAAGCAGCCTCCAGATCACAGGCTCTGGTCCTCATGGGAGATTTTAACTACCCCTGATATTTGCTGGAAGGTAACACAGCAGGGCACACTCAGTAGAGGAGGTCCCTACAGCACACTGAGGTTAGCAGTGTACTCTTGTTGCCAAGAAGGCACATGGTAT
The DNA here is from genome assembly GCA_013397515.1 of Upupa epops. Classification (NCBI taxonomy): domain Eukaryota; kingdom Metazoa; phylum Chordata; class Aves; order Bucerotiformes; family Upupidae; genus Upupa; species Upupa epops. The sequence continues at coordinate 45,345 of VZRI01013071.1, forward strand.
TCTGGGGTGCATTTTGTGTGGCCACTAGGTCTAGAGAGATCATCCTCTCCGCCTAGTCTGTCCTGGTGAGTCCACATCTGGAGTCCTGTGTCCAGTTATGGGCTCCCCAGTTCAAGAGAGACAGGAAACTACTGGAGGTCTGGCAGAGGACCACGAAGATGATTCAGAGATTGGAGCATCTTTCTTGTGAGGAAAGGTTGAGAGAGCTGGGACTGTTTGGCCTGAAGAGAAGACTGACTGGAGCTCTGATCCCCCCCTGTAAATATCTGCAAGGTGTCTGTAGGGAGGATGGTGCCAGTCTGTTTCCAGATGTGCCCAGTGACAGGACAAGGAGCACTGGGCACAAGATGGAGCACGGGAAGTTTCATTGAGAAATAAGGATAACTTCTCTACAGTGTGAGGCCCAAACCTCAGGCACAGGCTGCTGAGAGAAACTGTGGAGTATCTTTCTCTGGAGATACCCAAACCCGCCTGGATGCAGCCCTGTGCACTGTGCTTTGGGGCGGGACGGGCATGTTGGACTCTGTGATCTCTTGAGGTCCCTTTCAACTCCAAAGAGTCTGTGATTCTGTGACTTAGCAGGGTAGCTGTAAAGACAGGCCAAGTGTTTCAGAAAAAAAAGAGAAAAAAAAGAAGAAATTCAGCGCTGTATGGAAAAGTGTTCCTATGAATAAAAACATGTTAGTATAGCTTCTATCTATCCTTGCTTTCCCCTCCTCCCAGACTTAATGATATTTTAAGCAAAATGAAAACACACATTTTAGTCTTCAAGTTAACAAAAGAAACAAGTTTCAAATCCCATGATAGAGACAGGAGTCTGTGAACCTTAACTGTTCTAAATTATTGAAGTATTAGAGAGGCTTTGAATTCTTAAGTAATCATGAAACACATCTGTAAGGAGTATTAGCTCAGTTTTAATGGAGAAGAAATATTACTTTCAATGTCTGTTAGGTAGCTGAGATCACAGCAAACAGGATTGTCTAAGAATTCTTTAGATATCTGCAGAGAGGCTCTGCTTTTCTACATGAAGTTGGTGCCATGGTCACTGTCCCATCTCTCCTCTCCAGTGCTCAGTAAGAAGTTAAAATCCATTCTGTATTTCACAACTGATGAAGTGTCTTTGCCAAAGCTCAGCCTACGCAGCCTGAAATCAGCTACAAAAGTCATTATTGAGTTGGTTAAAACTCATCACGCATAGAAGTACATGCTGCCTGCAGCTTCATCAGTGGTGTCTTCTCTCCAAGGGTCCTGGGGCAGGAGTTGGCAGGG